>JAEBDU010000004.1:406625-837819 GCA_016802625.1 Heliconius numata
CACTCGTTTTACTTTCCAATGGACAATACTGGACCTAAAATGGTCTTTACAGCGTCGCCGGGTGGGAAGAAGAAATATGAGCTCTGATGGATGCTCGTACCAGCTTGTATAATTTATGTACTAAAGAGATTAATTTATGATTAACGCCATCTGTGAACGTTTTAAGTACATACTTTGAATTAGTAAACAAATGACAAGTTAGCTAGATCCTATAAATTAAATCATGTGTGGATTGATAGATGGCGCTTTTTGTTAGTTATCATTTAATTGTCACGTTAATAGATGGCAGTACTGGCAATAGTTCCGAGATATGAATACTAAAAAAACGTCAAGGAAAACGCAATTAAAAGCTATACCTTCCAATAGATTCACGTAACTCCATGTTTTTTTAAGCACTAATGTAAAATTCCATACTTATAGAAGTAGTTGTAGTACTTAGTACATTTAGTGCTGTATGTATAAATTATAGTGAAATATTATATAAATGACTTTCATAATTTTATTTTAAGTATCTATTGTAGTACTAATAAGTATATGAAAATAAGCGTCATCGTTACGTCCGCCATAAGACGTAAGCAAATCTTATTTTTGGACGTCTTATATTTAAAACGTGTGCGTAATACATTAATTCATTTTATCATTATTTTTTGTCTTTGTAACTGAAAATAAATCATCTCGTATAGTAAACAGTCATTTTGAGGGATTATCAAATAGGATGTATCAAAATGTGACATTCATATACATATCTAGGTATATATGTATATCCGAAGATATGAGATTTGGTATAAGTGTAAAACTTTATCAAAAAGTGCACAGCAGCGTATAGCGAAACAAGTATTGAATGTTGTCAGAAATAAAGATAAGATAATTTGAACGGCAAAATAAAACAAATCGCTACATCAATTTTGTATAAGGTCTCTCAAGTCTTGACACTAAGTTCCCACCTTACCCTCCTATAAAGGAGAAAAAGTGTGAAATAATAATGAAATAGTACGTGTTGGAGCAAGATGATTACGTAGTGGATGAAAGAGATGATCTGTGTAACTAAGGTAATCTTTTTAAAATATATTAGCATATATGCATTGTTTTTCCTGCATTTTGTCTGAAATCAGACCTATAGGGTACTCCCGTAGACTTACAAGTTTCAGTAATAAGCCCTCCGATAGTGGAATTTCAGCGCGGCGTCGTGCTTATAACGCCGACCTATCCGAATCGTCCTCTGCCGACGGATGCGGCAACATCTCTGTAGATGCTTATAGAAGTGCTTTTGTTCTCCTAACATTCGTCTTTCCTTTCTTTATAACTGGCACTTGCGCCATCTTTTAGCAATATTTATTTTCATTTTATTGGTGAAGGTTAAGTTATTTTTATATGACTGTTACGAGAAATAATATACCTAGGTACATAAGGAATTATATAGATACGAGCGTTTTTGCTACATTTTGTATGAAATTTAAAGCGTAATCTAAATCTATAGGGTACTTCCCGCTATTTTTTTATCGAAAGCGGTGTTATAGAAACACCGCTTTCGATAAATAATGGCGATACTAAGAATATCTGTATATATGTAGCTTACATGTAAATACATATAGTTGTTTACACGATACTAAAACATAACCAAACATTTTAATCTGTATATCTTTTTGTTTGTCCGAGCTAATTTTCAGAACAACTGGACCGATTTTTATTGGAGTTTCGTTGACAAATAAAGGGAATCATGGAGCAACAAACACATTAGCCACCATTTATTTTTTGTTTTATAATTATAATTAGCCGCTAGTAATTAATAAATTATTTTATATACAATTTGTATCAACTGGCAGACGAATGACCTTAATTTTGAAAGAATTTTTTAAACTTTTTTCTTCTGAATTTACAAATATCAGCTAAAATATGTTTAACATTTTATTTTAATTTCTTACATACTTAATACTACATACACATAAAACGTCAACAATCATACATTCCATAATCCATGAGCTGAATGAAATCTATAATTCGGAATAAGGAGATAATATTAAGGTGGTAATTCGAAATCAATTATCTTACCTAACCTCACAAATCAAGTATAAATAATCAGTAATTGATTATCCGAATTCTTAAAATCCAAAATACAATAAAAAATTATAATAGTTTTAAAACAACCCGAACCAATGGCTTGTAAACTAATTATAACGTAATCTTTTAAAATTTGTTTTACTTTCCAATTGGGCCTCACGTTTGCTTGTAAATTGTAGAAAAAGTAAGGAAATTTGTACGCTAATTAGTAACCCATCATCATTTAGATTGCAGATGTACTGACTGAAAAAATGTTTGAGACATGATGTCTATCACCTGCCTCAAATTTTATCTTTTGGCGCTTAACTTTTTACGGCGCCTTATAAAAATTGATATAATGAGGCTGTCGTGGCCCAGCGGCACAAGAGTGTGACTGTAACGCGATAGTTGTGGATTCGATCCCCACTTGGAGAAATTCACTTATATTTCTCAATATTTTATCAATCTCCGAGCCATAATACTTCGGCACTAAGGCAAAAGTTCGGCGTTGAGATCCGCCACTCAACACATTCCGAAAAAAATGGAACATAGCGTCTTAACACTTGAAGGACACCCTCTGCCCACCCTGCTATATATGGCATATATCGTGAAGCTTAAGAGAAGGTTTGATTTGATTTTAGTAAAAAAACTGATATTACCTACTTAATTTCCCACATACATATATAAATATATTAATTGATAATAAGTTTGTTCCACACATCTACATTTAAAAGAGTAAAAGACAGGCACATCACAACACTATGTTAGCTGTGACCATAAAACCTAATAATATAATATATTATCACTTACTATTGTTCATAAAACATAAAGCAAGATTTAGATAAGTGTTTATTATGTATTTTGTTTCCATTGTATACCTACACATAAGTATAGAAATGTATGCTTTTTATTTGCAAATAAATTATAGTAACTGAAATTATTTATATTGGAGTCTCTTGGTATAGTTAAAAATACATTTTTAGTTATCTATGTACTGCCAACTGGATAATAGAGTTAGATAGTAAGCATGCTTATAATATATATATTAGTGAAATACCCTAAACGTAAACATAATTGTAGATCTAGATACTCCCAGAGTCAACAGTCCATTTCGAATTGGTAGAGATCCAAGAATGGGATAGTATTGTGCCAAGTAAATAGATTCTCAGCACTTCACTACACCGAGCCTATTTAGTTTATGAGAAAAGACACAGGAGTCTTAAACAAAACACATTTATGGCCCCGTAAAAGTGAATTAATTTATTGTTTTAAACGAAGTATATAACACATAATGGCCCCCTAAGAGTATTCAATACAACACTTGTAAATTTATTATTCATATCGTCGCCATATAATTGCGGTAATTGTCGGTTCTAATTTAGATAAAGATTATACTGTTGTGACTTCAGATAAAGAATTTTATTGAAGAGTTGTTATAGAAAAGTAGCGTTGGAAACATTTCTACTCACTACGCCGTAAGTGCAGTACCGAGTGAGTCGATCTCTTCGAAAACGAAAATGACTACGGATTTAGTGCAACGAGAGGTAGGTTTTTAGATTTTGTTGGTTTTTAGATGTAAAATATATTATTCTTTAAGATTTTCAAAAATATAATAACACAATATTATGAAAAACATTTTACTTGATTGTTATATTTGATTTAAATATAAATCAATGTGAATTATGTAATCTGCTAAGTGCCATGAGTTTACTTTTGCATATTATTGTACTTGTACATAGTTACATGTAAATGAATAACACGTAAAATAATTTTTGTTTGAGGCATAACTTCTGTTTAGATCAACATTTCGAAAGGCTGCTAATTAATTCTTAAGCGTTTTTTTTTATTGAAATAAAAAAACGTTTAAGAATAAGTAAGTAGTATACGTCAGTATATTATACTTATTATTTGTATATAATTATTATTCGATTAGGTTGTTAATATTATTTTATATTATATATTTCAATATTCTATCATATATTTTAACATTTAACACATTATTCCGCTTAGTATCTTTAATAGATAATTCATTGATGGATTTAGAAATAGTTTTTGATTTTAATATTCAAATTATATAACATACAGAGAACACTTATATGTAACTATATACTGGCTTTATTTGATATTTTTCCTGAAAGCATTTGTTTGTCACGTTTTTTGCGCACGCGCAGTACCTACTGACTAACACTGGATACTTGTTTTCCATCTGTATCAACATTTGATTTTAAAATAAGGCTTATTTAATTAAAAAAGAAAATTTGAACATTCAATAAAGTTCCGTCTTAAAATAATTATTATTTTCCTTTAATTTTGTCATAGGTACCTAATCACATATGTACTAGGTTTGCTCGTGTATGATTAAATGACTCTATAAATTATTTATACTAGGTATGTGTCACTTCTGCACTGATAGTGTATAACGTTTAACATTGTTATGTTCTCTAAAGCCATTTATTAAACAAAGCGCACTTAATATTTTAAACGAAGCAATACTAGATACTCGTTGGGTACTTTACCTATTATTTGCAAGATTTATCTTATTTATATTTAGGTTATTGATAAGAATTGTGCACTTTTTCCGTTTGTATTATATAAAAGAATAAATTCAAAATACACACAATTTAGACAGTTCAACCACATTGGCGTTATTTTCAAGCAAATTTGAGTTTGCTCAGCGCATTTGGAAAACTTTAACTATTTTTTAATTTAAATTTAGAATAAATTTTAAGAATTATAGTTATTTAAGATAAATTTAGAATAAACTTTAGAATAACTTTGAATTTAAATTTAGAATAAACGCAAATATTTTATGAGTATGTATACTTAAATAAATTATGTATGGGGACACAGCAATGCATTTTTTATGAAAAATAATATCATAAGGAAATCCTTATAATACGGAAGATTGTTGTTGAACTTATAGATATTATATGTTATTTAATTATTTAGCATAAGTAATAAATCCAAATATTTTATACTAGTGGACTAGCGCAAATTCGTTGGATGGAGTAGAATTTTAAACGACTTCTTTTTCAAAAAGGAGAAGGTTCTATATTCGATAACTATATTTAGTTTCTTCTCTGTCATTTGTAAATTTCATGTGAATATCGCTTTTTTTATTAGAAATAGCGTACTTCCTTCAACGCCTATGAGCTATCAGATATTTTTTCAAATATCATAGAGGCTTATAAAAATGCAGGTGCGTACTGTCAAGTTAATCGGGTATGATTTTTACTTGTAGTGAATATCCTTTTTATAGCAGGTACCCACCCAGAGGGAACCTAGTGCGAAGAGACTCCGTTACCATTAAGACAATTGACTCTTGTTCCCCATGTTGATAATTGTAGGTAACATCCCTCAACCCCTTAGTTGTGTCTTTGTATTTGGCCATATTATCTTGTATACAGAGTGTTTTTGTCAGCAACTTTAAATTAAACCACAGTTTTAACTACTCTTTTTTTCCTTCTTTTTAAGTTTTTTTTTTTCAAACAAAATAAGTAATAAAATTATCTCATTACAAAAACACTCTGTATAATATGTTGGTAAGTATAAATAAGTTTATACCTATTAACTTTTTCCAAACATTCAATGATCTCTCGTTTTGTTACAGACAAACTATTATAAATAATTAGATAATAATCAAATGCATTATCTTAAGTAGGTTGCTACCTAACTACCTACAAAATAACATTTTATATCTAGATAATGTTAGATATCATGTAATTCTAGATACATAGGTACTGACTAATTAAACACTGGGAATATGATATGATTTTATAAACAGTATTAATGTTACATTTTATGCTTAAGACATTTCAGCCTTGTGGTGTAATGTATTCAGCCATTTGAAACCTTTCTGAGTCACAAAAGGTACTTTTATAAACAAATATATATTTTTTATCTGCACGCCGTATCCGCCCATAGCAGGGTAAAGGGCACTTGGAAACCTAGTGTTAAGACTTCTGTTACTCGTTAGGACACATCCGTTCCCCACTTTCCGCTGAATTCTGGAAGCATTTTCTTTGTCTGTTGAGTGGCAGAACTCAACATTGCACTGCCTCGAGGCCAGAGCTAAGAAATGAAATTATTAAATATTTCACTTAAATTTTCACCTCGAGTGGGAATCGAACCTGTCGCGTTAACAGTTACACGCTTGTGCTCGCACCAAGACAGCCTCATGTTTGTTTATAACAAGATAGCAAGAAATACGCTACTGGGCCAATAAATTTGCCAGTTTTAGCCACCAATTCTAAGTAAACTTGAACTAAATGAATCATCTATAAAAAACCTCTACAAAGTTTATGGTTGACCAAATACGTATTAATATCCAAAGAGCGAGTTACACGTGCTCTTCATCACGGACCACTTGTACACACTACACACCACATGCGCACGAGCACGTCGCAATGCCACACCCATATTGCATCTCCTTTCACCGACCATATCTTATTAAATTTATATTACACATAACCTGTAATGTTAGAGTTTAGTTAAATGAAACACTTTATAACAAATAATGATAATTCAGAACGCCATTATTATTATTACCATTGACTTCATTTGTCTTCATAAGGAAAAACTCATGTTCAAGGAAATAAGGTGCTATCATATTTTTTTAAGATTGAGACCGTCGTGGCGCAGAGGCACAAGGGTAACGCGAATGTTACGAGTTGAATTCCTATTCTGGGGGATGAATTATTATTATTTTTTTTTCCATCCTATTTTTATTTCTTCGCTCTGGCACCAGGGCAAAAGCTCGGCGTTGAGTTCTGCCACTCAACACGCAATGCCCGTTTTAACAGAATGTTTCCTCTGCCTACCCTGCTGTATGAGAGATACAGGATTTTTTATTTTTTGATTATATAAATATTTCGTCACCACGTACTTATTAAAAAAAATCTTATATGAAGTGATAAACTGATAATATTACAGCGAGTAAGTCAACTAATATAATGAGTAATGAGTAGACTAATGAGTAAGTCAACTAGTATCTAAATATTGAAATATTTCACAATAGTAATTCGTAATTGGTAGAGTGTGCATTGGATTGCCTTATTTTAACGTTATATTGCGTGAAGGGCATCACGTGTAACGGCCGCGGTCGGGGGCCGGCTGTGACGTCACGCGGGGGCGGGGCGCGGGCGCGAGGCCGAGGGTGTGGTGCACATGCGCGGCCGTCTCCGCTCAAGGTGACCCTCGATTCACCGAGCAAGTGCTCCGCGTTGCGCTCTCGTCTACTGCGGCCGCGATCGGTTCCTTTCACTTCTGCACGTTTCGACTTTACGGTCCAGAAAAACCGGTATTCGCTCGAACGCGGATATCAACACAACTCTTGTGCCCCGTGGAATTTATGACAGCACCCTGTGGACGCCAACGCTCCTCGTTCATCACCTCTTATCTCGGTCGTCGCGACTGACAAGACGAATCGATATGCGTCAAGCGCGAGACATCGTGAGTACCTAATGCCATGCCAAATATTTGTAGAGAAACGAGAAATATTCCATTATATTGTAAATATAATATCATGAATGTATTAAATAACTATATTAAAACAATGTCATATTACCAAGCAACGACAAATAAATACATAGGAAAATTATTTAGTACAAACATCGATACAATAACTACAATTTTTATTTACTAAATTACGATTTAGTTGTACTATACATTCTTCTCTATAATTAAAAATTAAATTTGGACATCACTAGATCTTATTACAAGGTCGTAAGGTCAAGTCACAAGCGTCAGAGAGGTACCTATGACATTTAGATATTTTAATGAAAATTCTAGTTCACCATTGTACTGTAACAATTTTAATTGTTTATACAAAAAATAAGAATAGAATAAAAGAAATTTCATAAATATAAACTCTACTTAGATTAGAGTAACCACTTGATATGGAATGCAGCCTCGAAGTTTTCAAGTATTTTATTTCACTAAATGAAAAAAAAACATTACTTAGGTATAATGATATCATATATAAACTCGGTACCACTTCTCTCTAGCATAGAAGTCAGTTCTAGAATATCACATTAATATTCCAACAAAGTAATTCTTAAAGTTTGCTTAAATAGTTATGACCATCACTTATCACACGTAAATCTTAGTATTTAATGGTTATTTTCAGTTGTAACTAGTTTTTTTTTCTGAGTTACTCAAACAGAATATAAATACAATATTACAACGAATACGTTGTTGATAAGTTGTTAATCACGACCGAGCAGAGATAAGCGAATATTTTAGTAGTCTTTACACACACACACACATTGTTAATTACTTTAGTTGCATTATTAAGAATGTAATAAATAATTAATAAGAATAACACAATACAATAGTTCATTATATTTTACAATAATATCAAATGTTTATTATTAAATAAATTCGACGTAACAAAATGCTAAATATATAATGTCGATATTAATCTATATGTATTATTATATTATCTATATGTATAGATTAATAATTATATTAATCTATATAACCAACCCTATTACGGATCTGTTAGTTCTATCAACATACTATATGCTTAGAAAAAATATATGTAAGTAACGAATATATTTGTGTTTAATTTATATAATGGGTGCTAATTAGTAAAAAGATTATTTATTTAAATATATTTCATTATTATTTCATTTCCGCTTTAATGAAATGACGGTTAAGCAACAATTTATAAAATAAAAATAAATATAACAAATAATAAACTCTAGTAATATAATATAACTAACTGCATGAACAACTGAAATTGAAATATTTTTAGATTAACAATTAATAGTCCTACACTCCTATAGTATTCGTAACGGCTACAAGAATGGGCGGAAAATTTTAAATTAAATGTAAAGCTATCTTATCGCCGCATGAATCACTGTGAAAATTGTTATCTGAAACCAATGCGGATTTTATCAAAATACTTCAACATGGAGTAGCGTGACGGCGTAGACTATGTAGTTTGTTATACAGGGTGGAAGAGGCAGCGCTCCTTTTACTGAAACTGCATATAGGGTAAAATATTTCAAACCCAAAATTTAAAAAATTAATCAAGGTACTTCAACGGTTTCGACGTAGGATTTTTTTTTCATTTCACGATTTTTATCCATACCTGTATTTCGTGTCACGCACACATACGTATGCGACGTTGCCGCTTTGACAGGTAAGTGTGTGCGTGCCTATGTTATACTTTACAAATGGCGGTTTATTTTAAAACGATAATTTTATTATTTATTTTGTTTGAAAAAAAAACTTTTTCATTTTTGAGAATTATTTTTTTTCCGAATTATATTAGGCTTTTATAGAGTAGTTAAAACTGTGGTTTCATTTAAAGTGGCGCTGACAATTCCACCCTGTATAGATATTGTTGTTTGTGAAATTATTATTTAATAATTGATGAGATATTTATAATTAATTAATCTATAAATGATCTTGTACCTGGATTCATATATTCCAGTGGAATCATTATAGCAGCCCTAAAATATTTCTCTTAAGTCTATTAATTAATCGAAGGAAGTTACCTTGTAGGCAACCTAAATGGGGAAATACCGTAAACAGTAACGCAAAGTGCATTTTCCTGTTCAGTCTTGCTTAGTCACATGTTTAACTTTACTGTATAAGTTCTGTAAATAGGTACAGTAGTACATAGATACTATGGTGATCATTTATAATCTGCAAACTTTTTTATATTTTTCTGTGCGTAATTAGGCACACTTAGTATAAGTTACGTTCGTCGACGCTATCATTAGCAGTCACGAGACACTCGAAAATAAACAAGTCGTACCTATATAATTATAATGTACGTCAGTCACTGCCAAATATATAGGATATTTACTCGAATTCGCTCCAAAGGTAAATTAACATAAAAATCGTATAATTTCATAAATTTATATTAATTCCTTATCTACAACATACCAATCCAATAGTAATAAGTTGAATTATCCAGCATGTTCTTAATATCTAAAACTGTTAGGTGCATTTATTAAATTAAAACATAAAAGATGTAATATTATTTAATGTACTTCAGTTAAGATATCAGATATTAATATTTATACCATTCGTTATTGGATATGTAGATTGTAGATATAATTTGAAATGTCAGGGTGACCCAAAAATTCCTAAGATGTGCCGCTACTTAGCAAACACACTCACTGCCACTATCCACTACCCGTACCCAGTACCCATACTGTTGCATTTGTAAATATAGAAAGACATCGACTCGAGGAATTTCTGTGACGTCATGAGCGAGCCCACGCGTCGCCCAATCAGAATCATACAAGAAGAGGCGCGCCGGAGGAAATAAGATAAACATACTATTTATCCTTCAACTAACCCAAAAAATACGATATATATTTTTTTGATTTTTAATTACCCCTAAAAGTATGTTCAAAAAATGTAAAAATTACAAAATGTACAGGTTATTTTTTTAATTTACACTCACTCATTGCATTGCACAACATATTGTCGCACTGCTCTAACTCGGTATACATTTGCACGTTGGAGCGAGATAACACGAGTTTATTATCATGAATGAAAAAGAACGCGTCAGTCTGTAGGAAACAAGCACAATCGACGGTCATAGCTTTAGCGATTGAGACGTATTCCTCGGTTCATAGCAGCTTTGGCAAGTTGTACCGTACACATAACGCGCGTAGTGCATAAATAATCCAAAGAGTTTCGTAAAAAATACAAAATGGGTATGGCTATTAATCATTTGCCGCAGGTGAGTCTTTACAAATAAATTATCGTTACAAATTTTACATAAAAATAGATCTAGCAGCTAATGGTTTAAGCCGGGTTGAATTATTGGAAAGCAACCATAAGCGACAGTAGTAGTGTTGTAATGACCGCTTTGACCTTGTGAAACTCGTTCGCGATAAAATGGACGATTAGTTTACCGCCACTAGTTGTATATAGAAAAAATAGTAAACTAAAATTTCTTTACATATTGTTATTTGGGAATTGCACTATTACACATATTATAATTAACAAAATACGGAAAATCAATACTTGCAATGTTGAGGACAACTGTTTCTTTACAATACATATTGTATCAATCTAAATATATATTTTATACATGTTATATTAATCCAAATACATATTCAAATAATTGGATAATGTATCAAATGAAGCCAATACTTTTAAGATAATCCAACATACAAAATGACTACGAACGAGTTGGAACGTTAATTTTGGGTTTTGTATTTTAGAATCAAAAATAATTATTGAAAATATACTTTAATTTATATATACTGACATAATAGTAAAAATAATATTTAAGTTTGTTAAAAAGTATAATTATATTTTGTATATGCATTACATTACTAGAGAATGTAGAGCCGAAAATCAAGGAAAACCAGTATTAGTAAATCAGTATCGCGAAATGCCAACTTATGTTTCAATTGTTAAAAAACATATTCAACTAATATCTAATACTAATAATTTTAAAAATATATTTTTATGTTTTTACTTATAACAGATTCGCGAGGAATGCGAAATCTTCCAGTTATCAGATAAACAACTAAGGGAAATTATGAATAGACTCCACTGCGACCTAAAAAAAGGCCTCGGAAAAGACACGCATGCCAATTCTATTGTCAAATGTTGGATAACATACATTCAAGATTTACCTAATGGAAAAGGTAACATTACATATTTTACTTAATAATTTTAATAAAATATGCATATTGCGTGGTTTTGTCTTTCATAGCAGGAAGCGTTTAATCAAAGAAAAGTATTAAAAAAATCGATATAACTTGCAATCATTCGTTATTTATAATAGATAAAAATTACGCAAATAAACATTACACGTAAAATATGAGGAAAACTTTCATAAACTGTTTTATGTTTTTTTAAATAAATGGAGATAGTGTCCAAGGTAAACTCAAGGAAAATATGTAAATTGAGTTATAATATTGCATTTTTTTTTCAGAACGCGGTAAATTCTTAGCGTTGGATTTGGGTGGAACTAACTTTAGAGTGTTAATAATAAACTTAGGGGAGAACCACTTCGACATGCAGTCAAAAATTTATGCTATTCCAAACCACATAATGACTGGAACGGGGCTCGCCCTCTTTGACCACATTGCCGAGTGTTTAGCCAACTTTATGAAGGTACCTAGAGTTTAAGTCTTGTATAACTTTACTACCCCAACAAGAAGTTCTGTTTTGTTCTTTTATTATGACGTTTCGAGCGTGACAGTTGAGCGGAATGCGCAAGTTCCTGCGCGTAACTGACAACGTATAAAATTCTTATATACTTCTAGAGGCCGTCGTGGCACAGTGTCTAACTGATAGTAAACACAACGGTTATAAGTTCAATTCCCGTCCCGGGAAATTATTAGTTCATTTCTTAAGCTCCGGCTAAAAGACAAAAATCGGCGTGAAGTTCGGCCACACACTAAGCAATAACTCCAAACTTAGGTAGAAAACGGAGAACGGAGTGTTTTACTACGTTTCCTTTGTCTAGTTTGCTATATGCACTATGCAGCGCGAAGCTATGTTACACAAATCACAAACTTACAAATATAAATTTGTCATTTCTTTTTTTAGGAACATGACGTTTATGATGAACGTTTGGCTCTTGGTTTCACATTCAGTTTCCCGCTGCAGCAGCTCGGGTTAACTAAAGGGATATTACAGCGTTGGACGAAGGGCTTCTCTTGTTCAGGTGTCGTAGGGGAAGACGTGGTACAGGGGCTCAAGGACGCTATAGCACGGAGAGGGGTGAGAATCATTTGAATACATGTTCATTTAAGTGCACCTAAACAAATATTCCACTAAATCCTTTTATTTTATTCTTTAATAAGAATAGAATAATAGCATAATCGGTAACGGAAACATCAAAAAAGTCCCTATTATCCATTAATTGCATTATTTATAGCTAATAAAAGATTTTACTATGCCAACCTATTATATCTAATCGCGCAATATAGTAACACAATACATTTCTGATAAGTTATAAATTATCAAAATTAGTTGAGGCTGAAATAGCGCAACGGCAAAGCGTCTGACTATAACAGTTGCGGGTTCGACTCCCACTCGAGGAAATGTATTAATGCCATTTCTTTACTGTTCCCCTGGTAATAAGATAAAGCGCGGGATTTTGAGTTCCTCCATTTAATACGATCTCGAAAAATGGGCAGTGTGTGGGAAACAAAATGTTTTAACAGTAGGTTCCCCTTGCCTAATCTGTTATATGCGAGATACAACATAAAGCTAAAAAATTAATTTAAAACGGCAACATTTTCCAGGATCTTTCCTTATCTGTGATGGGAATACTTAACGATGCGACCGGGACATTAATGTCCTGTTCACATAAAAACCCCAATTGCCGAATAGGAACTATAATCGGTGAGTTGACGATGATATCAGCTCTCTTGAACTTAATGAGGCACGAGAGAACTGAATAGAGGCTTCCAATGGAATCTCAGTTAAGACTTTTCTATTTATGCAAATACCTATTCAAAAACTATAATTTATTATGCATGCTACAATAAAATAACATTTCAACTTGTTTACTTTTTAATTGACGGTTCACAATAATATTAAGTTTCGGACAAATGTTCGGATTTTGCATGTGGCGTTGTTAGGTGAAAATTATTTTCGTTCACAACAATTTTTTATATTCTTTGGCATTTTTCCTAAATTTATTATTCATAAGTTTCAAAGGAAACTTTTAAGGGCATTGGGCATGGCTTGCATGATGACTCTCAATTGGTTATTCATTATTATATAAGTAAACACAAAATTTAAGTTCATTTGTTTTTATTTTTTAATTATTACAAAACTTATTTTTAACAATATGTCCTATAGAAGTCCCTACTTCTGATACGAATTTTTAGCAAGCGTCAGTAAAACCCGAGTTTGTTATTTTATTTATATACAGCTATAGAATTAAATCTTGACTGAGTTTTCATAAATGAGACACCTCTATAAATCATCATCAACAAATCGCCGGTTCCTATCTTCATAATGGGAATAACTTCTAAATCGCATGTTTTTCCACTCTTGTAGGACGTACAGATAGATATTTGCGCTATACTGAATGACACAACGGGAACATTGATGTCTTGCGCGTGGAAAAACCACAACTGCAAAATAGGACTCATAGTTGGTAGGTTTATTTTGTTAGAACTTGTGGTGGTCTGCATTCATACATACATTAACTATATCTATTACTAAAGCATAATATACACTATATACATTCTAACACATTATTCATATCATCTAATAAGTATAAATTGTACTTTTTAAGTGTTATTCCACACAAAGAAAAATATATTTGAAAAGTAAAATAAATATATATATATATATATGACTGCTTCGGACCACGCCTCTTGGAAACGATTCCAAAAGATGTGGGTTCAGCCTGGCTGCGTTCAAATTTTTATATATTTTTAAAAACATTGGATTGTACTTAATAATTATACCTTGTGACTGACAATTCGTCATACAACTTATATGTTTTTGTTTGTTCACTTTTTTTTTATTTTCCCATGTACGTCGTATGGCGTGACCAGTTCATTTTTTGTTATATTTAATTTAAATATCGACAGCATTAATAAATTGAGATTTGCTTTTGTTTCAAAATAATTCTGCTAAAATATTCACGATTTCATATATTTATATTTTTGTATAATATGTTTAAGAATTGATTTTAACTATCCGTTACGCAGGTACTGGAAGTAATGCGTGCTATGTGGAAAAAACTGACAATTGTGAACTTTTTGATGGAGAACCGGGAAAACCAGATCTATTGATAAACACTGAGTGGGGTGCTTTTGGAGACGACGGCGCTTTGGACTTCGTGAGGACGGAGTTCGATAGAGAAGTCGACGCCAATTCTATTAATCCCGGCAAACAGATGTAAGCATATTTTTTTATTTGCATCACATTTTACGTCGTATCCGGCGTATAGCAGGGCAGTCAAAGGGAATCTACTAAGAAATCTTTGTTCCGCACGCACGCACCCTATTTTCGAGGCATTGCGTGTTGAGCAGTGGAACTCAACGTCGCTCTTTGTCTTACGACGAATAAAAATATATTATGTTGAAATTATATTCCAAATATGAGCAATGAAAACTAAAGCTATAACTGTTTTTGATATCATACACAGGTCAACAAACTTATGATTAAATTAGTACCCAGGTTCATTGTAAGGCACAGTTTTTTTAGTGTTAGTCATTTATAAACTCATAGACATTGATTTTTAATCACGCTAATTTTATCAGTTACAACGATTTCCCTAATTTAAAAAAAAACTTTTTAAACAACTCCTTTTTTTAAGGTAGTATTTATACAATTACTATAGGTATTATTTTGAATAATATTAAATATTTAATTATAACAACGAATTACAGTTATAAATGTCACATGAAACAGGTTTTATCTTAGCACACAGTTAACTAAATGTAAATTACAATACGACCTCCAAATACCTTCCTAAATTACATATTGATAGCTGAAAAACACATTTCTAAATAAAAAGCAAATGAATAATAATATACATATACGCAAAAAAAAATCGAGGCCATTCCAAACGACAGATTTTCGGTTTATTAATATATAAATTTAATTAATATGTGAAAATAAAAAAGCAGTCTTCATTTAGATCGAAATTTCTCAGTGTAATAATTTGTATGTGATATTTCAAAAATAAAGATTTATTTTATTATTATTTATTAATATTATTTTAGTAATATTTAGTTAATTTGGATATATACGAGTATATTTGGTATCGAAATTATTGATGTAACTTTCTCAGGAATTCTATTGGACTTCCGAGATATTTTAATTTATAACACGCGTTTAATATTAATAAAAAAAACACATGAGGCAAAGACATCGAAAAAGTCACTGGATGTTGCTGTTAGATAGATATTTGCTGTAAGATAGATATTTACTTTTATAGGAATCAATTGTTTCTATTAGGTTACGTAATACTTATCAATTGATCGTCATGACATGAGTCACGGCACTAGTGCAATGTCAATGTAAATAAGTTCAAAGTTTAAATGTAATAAGATGTTCTTATGCATTTATTTAATGTACATATATTGACATAAAATAATTGCACTTTGAAATTTTGAAACTTATTTGAATTATTTCGAAACTTTCTTTGTTGAGCCCACATGTTTATGTGGGCTCATTTTATAATGTGTTACTTTGCATGGATTGTCAAATATCCTGCTAATAAATATATCTATATGTTTTTATTTTAATTAATAATTTTCTTCATATTAACTTATTTACGTACTGAAATAATAACCGTCTTTAGACCTTTGTGGTAACAAATTGAATGTGAAACTTTATCTGTTAAACACAGAAATAGCACTAAAGGACACATATAGAAAACAAACATGTGTAATAAACAATTGATTCTAATAGGACAACTCAATCTTTTCTATTGCTTTTATTTTTTATTGCAAACAAGTTGTATAAGATCAATATTTTTTTTTGAAAATACAGATTCATATTATTTTACTAAAAACTGCAAAATTTTATAATTACAGCCAAGAGAAAATGATATCAGGAATGTATTTGGGAGAATTAGTTCGCTTGGTTCTGGTTAAATTCACGAAAATGGGCTTACTTTTCGGTGGACGGGGCTCAGATCTGTTATTTAGGAAAGGAAGTTTTTACACTAAATATGTATCGGAAATCGAGTCAGACAAACCGGGAGACTACACAAGCTGTATGGATGTCCTTGATGAACTAGGTGAGTTAAAATTGTATTTGGTCTAATGAATATTATTAATTTTAGTACCCTACTAAGGGTGAAGGAACAGAGTGTTAAAACACTCTGTTTTCCATGCACCACTCATTTTTCATTGCGTATTTTGTTGATATAAGTCTTATTTGTAAAATAAATATTTAGTCCCATTAAACATTAATTTGGTTTTTATACCTATAGACCTATAGCGTGGGTAAAATGATTAAAAAATATATACTTTTCATAGATAGTGTGTAGCCAATTAAATATTATGTACAATGGTTTGACTAATTGTATATTTCTGACAAAAAAACAAGAAAGATAATGATGTATGAAATAACAAATTTCCTTAAAATATTGTCATTAGAAAATTTTAAATATTAATTAATTACTATATCCGATTCATTTGCGACGATGAAACATTGTTTTCTTTCGTGTTTAGGTGTCGTGACTATGATTTTTTTTTAATTGAAAAATTGAAGATACATGATAACTATCATGATATACAAGCAGTATTATTCATAAAAATGAGATAACGTTATCAAATGATTTCTACTAATTAAAGTAAAGAGACCGTCGTGGGGCAGGAGGACAAGCGTATGGCCAACGCTGACTGACGTAAACGTGACGGTTGTGGGTTCGATTCCTGCTCGTTGATATAAATTATTTTATATTTTAATTTCCTCGCTTTAGTGACAAGGCAAAGCCCAACGTAGAGTTTCGTCTTTCAATAGGCAATGTTTGATGTTTCGGCGGAAAGTGGAAAACGGAGTGACTTAACATTAGATTCACTCTGCTATATGCGAATTACAGCGTGAAGCTGACAAAAAGTGAATTGCAAGTGTAGGTATTGGCGTAAGTAATCTACATCCCTATCGTATGTTATACAAGATCATTGTATTATAAAAAATCCTATTGTATCGGCTTAACCGTCAGAATATCTTTGTTTTCTACGGTCCGTATAACAGTGTGCTTACTATATAATACAAAAAATAACAATAAGTATATAATATAAGATGCAAAATTTTATTGTAAGTATAGATTAAATAATGTATATTTATTTTTATATTTAAAATAAAAATGTAACTGATCGGTGTCTGTACATGAAATATATATATGACAAAATCAATTACTGGCGACAATTATCAATGTAATAATAGAACCTAAAACATTTTTTGTCGGTATATCAGAAACAGCAGCTGATTTAAAGTTTTCGCAATTATGAAATTGGCTGCAACTTTAGTTGGTCGCTAGTTCATTACATAAAAACCACGCGGTGTCGCAGGGCTGTCGCACGCGACGGAGGCGGACATGGCGGGCGTGCGCGTGACGTGCGAGAGCGTGTCGCGGCGTGCGGCGCACCTGGTGTCGGCGGGGCTGGCCACGCTGCTGGACAAAATGGGGGAGCCGCGCGTCACCGTCGGCATTGACGGCTCCGTGTACCGCTTCCACCCGCACTTCCACGCGCTCATGTGCGAGAAGATCGCGCAGCTCGTGCGCCCCGGCATACAGGTGAGACAGCACATACGATACCACTAATCGTTTCGCCTACTAGTAAAGATGAAGGCAACAAAACATTAAATTGTCGCCATATTGCAGACTGCTGCAGGGAACAATACACAACAATGTTTAAGTTATTTAAAAAATATTATTAATAGCTAGTAAATTGTTTTTGTGGAAATTAAATATAAGCAAGATATTGACATTTATCAAGCAAGAACTAATAAACGGATTTAGACGTATCTTTACAGAATTTAGTTTATGCATCAGAATAACACAGAGGATAAATTTATGTGAAGATTTTATATAATTTGGCTATAAGTATAAGGTTAAGCGGGCGAAGCCGCGCGCTAGGTACAACATAAACATGATTGCAATCATTAATGTCTAACTTGAGAAAGCCGCCTTTTGTCTCGTTAAATATTAAATATTTAATTCCGTGAGTGAAAATTAAACCCACAACATTTGCACGCGCTCATGAACTCAAACTTGAATTTAAAATCAGTATTGTATGTTTAAATTTGATATACTGCAGCAGCTAATCTAAAAAATGCCATCCTTGAACTATTATATTTTTAATTTTATTAACGTACGTAGAAAACGGGTCTTTCTTCTAAAATGTCAAGGAAAAATATGACAAGGAACACAGAAAATATCATTTATAATTGAGATATATTTTTTAATTGATTTTTTTAATAGCACACAGTAACTCGCATATATAGCAGGATAAGGAGAGGGAATCCAGTGTTAAGACACTCCGTTCCCCTCCTTTTACCCAATTTCCGAGACATTGGGTGGCCCATACACATAAAATATTAGTGGTTATGTTTTGAAAAAAAAACCTTGATTCAATGTATTTCAAAACACTTTCAATACTAAGTGTCGGCTGCCCTCACAAAGAAGCATATTTTACTAAGGTCATTCACTTTCACACACGCTGACGTAAAACAAGTTTCTTGTACATTTTAAATTGCATTTGTAATCTTTATATTATGATTATTTATAAGTATGTATTACAATAGTAGATAAGAAAAAAGTTTTGACAACATATATTAGCATTTGTAATTTTTTTTCCGAAAACAATGACGTTATTGTTTATAGAAAGTTTAACCTAAGTTGTTAACTTGTTTTTATATCGCGTGACATCGATTTTGTTTATAATAATCTTTAATAGATATCCTTTATTTATCTTTAATACAAAATTATATCCAAATATTCCAGTATTTCCGTTAATAGTGTTACTGGGGTCTCGAATATTTATCTATGACGATAAATGATGGCGAGCCCCTCTGCGTATTGTTATTGTTGGCTGGACGATGTTCGTTCGATAACATCCAACGTCATTGAATACAAACCGGATTTGTTTTTAATTATTATTATCTATTCCAAAATATTTGCAGAATAATTGTCAAATCAATGTATTTTAATAATCACACCCATTTAAAGTGTGAACTACGATAGTGGTTCTTAATAATACAAGATAAGGTTGCTTATAAGTAATCATTTTCCTTCTTGAACTTTGTACAATGGTACATTATTTGGACAACGTTGACCTATGATGTTATCTAAAGCTTTATTTTTTAGAACAAAACAGATAACAATAAAAAACGATAACCATTATCACATATAAAAAAACTATAGACGTCACTTCGTTTGTCATTTATTTTGACAAAGTGTAAATAAAAATAAAGGATACAAACAGGGTTACCGTGTATGGATATCTACTTCAAGGGAATAATTACTTCTCATATTACCTTAAACATAAGAGTTAGGCTAAAGAACTTGTTTACATAGAATTTGTGAAAATCAAACAAAAAAGAAAATTACTTTTGTTTTTTAAAGTAATTATTACACATTTCCAATTCTATATGTAAAGATTATTTCGACTTTAAATAAATAAAATTAGTTTGTGTATACAAAATGTATTTGAATATGGGCAGTCATCATTAAAATGTCTAAAATCTATTTATAGCATGTTGGTAGAGGCATTTCGTGTTTATTAAATTATTACATATTGTTACAAATCTTAGTCAATATATAATAAGGTATCATGACAATAATTAATTATTGATACTTGCAATAATGCAATTGAATTTATCATTACATGTTGCTTACGATTTTCCTCATAGATAAGGTGCTTGAAAACAGAGTATATTATTAGTTTATTAAAATAATAATAATAATAATAAGATTAATTTGAATAATATTTTTTACCAAAACTAAGGAACTGTTAACTTAATCGCATATTTAACTTACATTTTTAATTAACAATAACTTTTATAAAATACTTATTTTTAATGTAAGTAATTTTCTTATAAAAGAATTCTTTACTTCATAATATTGCACTTTTTAACAACATAATATATTGTTTCAGTTCGACCTCATGTTGTCCGAGGACGGCAGCGGGCGCGGCGCCGCGCTGGTGGCGGCGGTGGCATGCCGGCAGGCGCAGGCGTAGACAGGCAACGAGCAACGCACTACAACCGAACCTTTGTATTGCCAGATTTTAAATAATTCCACATTTAAATGGAAAATAGAAAATCAGCCTTAAATTTATATGTACATTTTAAAACTAAAATTATATGTCTGGCAACACATTACTATACCTACAATACCTCACATTGTTGCTATGCTTCGAAAACTTCATATCATATGTATATATTGTATAATATTTTATGTTGTACATGGTATAGAGATGAATTATTTTAATATTTTATTCTATTATCACAATTACAAATGCAATTTTTTTTCAAAGATTAGCAAAATATAAATAAGCCGGACCATCGCCACGAATACGGTTACTGTGTGGAGTCACAAAATAACATTTTGTATTTTTATATATAAACTTTCCAATATGGCGGCTGCGTTGAAAGTGCGATTGCTCTGCAATATATGCTTTGTGTCTCGAAGTATTTTGTATAGCCCATTAGCCATAGATTATTATAGTATACCTACATAAAATCTTAATTTATAGGGATCAGAATCGGTTATATTAGACTTATTATACTTCTTTTATCGTGTGCTTGGACAGACAGTTTAACTGCTCTCTGTTGAATACAAATTTTACCGATTGTCGAATTAATAAAATTTTACAAATGTTATAATTATAAACTATGTTGTAACTTAATATTTGTTACAAACTGTCACGTAAAATTTTACAGATAGACACTAAGATTAAAAACGGGACTTAAAACTGACATGTACTTACAAAATAATATTTGTACTTTAAAAATGGGTCTAGTCATATTAACTTTATATCGGTTCCAAACGGCCATAAAAATCTAAATCGCAAATTTTTAAATTCAATCGCAAAAATTAAATGGCGTTTCAAACAAAATATTAAAGTTATAAAAAATCATATTTGTAAGAAGACTGAAGTTGTATTTATATATTTTCACATTTAATTTCTTTATATGTTTATTCTTGAAACTTATAAGGGGCCATCCATAAATGACGTCACACGTTGCAGAGGTGTAACAAGGAGTGAGGCGGGGTTCTAAAGTTGGTGACAATATTTCAAAAGGTAAAGTAATTTAAGTATTATAACACAAAACTTGTGTGAAACTGCTGTTTTAATTTTGTAATATCAAGGTGTAAAATTGGCAAAATATGCCACAGTTACAGGGGGTCTCGCACATGTGACCAACTGCAATTAGAGCGGTCCAACAATCATTAATTTTGTGTGACGTAATTAATGAATGGCTCCTAATGAACCAGAATCTTAGTGTCAATCTTTTTAGTGCACTGTCCCTGCACATCGCTTTTCTTTGCCTTTTGCTATAACGTAGAGTGACTATATTTTATTTATCTGAAAATAAGTGATTCTACGTAGCGATGGTTTTTTAAAAAGAATCTATTTGTAATATAATATAGTTTTTGGAAATTGATATTATTTTAAGAATTCGATTTCGATTAGTTGTTCATAAAAAAAAACAATTGATTGTGCGGAGACAGCGGGACTGCCTCGTACATCATTTTGTGAACTTAATGAATTCTTTCGTGTCGATTTAAGAGTGTTTTAATATTTTACTGTGATAGAACTAGGATTTATTGTAAATGTGTTTTAAGTTTTGGTTTCGTGTTTAAATCAATATATTATTCATATAGAAAGTTTGTATGTTAGTTAAAATGCATCGAGATATTATACATGATGTACAAACGAAATATATGAATTAAACTTATTTCCAACTTGTCACTCATTTAGTTGATAATTTGAATACAATGCTTAATGCGATATTAGATCATAGTATGACATCCCATCACCCCATTGAATAGTTCCTAGATTAAATAGGTGCATTTTATTTTAAGATTCGTATTTGTCAACAATTTGGTTGATGGAGTGTAACATTATTGTAATATATTATTAGTGAGTTTTGTTTAATATGTTGACTTTTATAAAATTCTTATTTATTTTCTATAAATACATATACTTAATTATTTTTAAACAAAAACAAATATTAACAGGTCTAATAATTTGGTTATTAAAGGGAATTTTTTTTTTGGTTTCATGGTACTTTTGTACTGTAGACGATGTACTTACATAGGAACAATGAAATCTGTTGAATTACCTGTTATTTTAACACAGCAATAGCAAGAATATAAATATTACTTTACTATAAGACACTTTGTAAATAAAATATATATATATCTTTAGTAGATCAAGAAAACTATGTAGATATTATCTTTATTTTTGCTCAAATTGTTTTCTTTCGATTTGATTCCTTCATATATAAACTTGTTAATTGACAATTTTATAATTTATTCCTGTATAAATGGCAATTTGCTACATTCCACATATGTGAGGAAATAATAACAGCAAGTTTGTAATAAAAATGTTTGTAATCTAATAAATTACCGAGGCCATCGTGAATCGGGATAGCGTCTGACAGTAAACGTGACACTGGTAGGTTCGATTCCCACTCGGGGAAATGACTTACTTTCATTTCCTTGCACTGGTAACGAAACAAAATATATCCTTGAGTTCAACCACTTAACATGCAATAAGTTGAAAATTGGGCAGTGCACGGAAATAAGGAGTGTCTTAACACTTAAGTTCCCACTGCCTCCCTTAATACGGAATATAATGTGAAGTTAACAAAAACTAGCAAATAATCACATATCGCCATTTGTATTTTTCGAAAGTCCATTAACATATTAGAAAATAGAGTAAAGAGCGCACTCTTTTTGTAATAAATATTCTATATATGATTTATACAATGATTATTATTGATGGTTTTATCGGCAAAATGATTAAAAATATTTTATATATATTTATTTGATATCAATAATTAATTATGATATGAAAATAGCTAGATCTAATTCTGGAAAGCTGTTAACAATGTTATGTCAAGAATAAATTTGTTAAAAAATTAAATGTTGTATTTTTATCCATCCTTTTATGTATATTCAAAGTACCTTAAAAAAATTACTCTTTTTGCTACGTTGTTTTAAGTGTGCAGTAATAACTGATTTTTTTTTAATACACATGTTAACAGAACTGCCTGGCCAGAGTAAGAAAATTAAAATATTGATTCCATAGAGTGAACATAAAATCCACAACCATTGTTTGCGATCAGAGGCCTTATATACTACTGTTTAAGCCAAATTTAATCTGTAGATATTTTACCTGTACATAGGAAGGGGGGAACCGGGTGGGCCGCGGTCATCCATCCATCTATTATTTGACGTTGGGCGACAATTTGTCGTCCTTCTGTATTGGTAAGAACCTCACGTCTTGATATTTATATATTTTTTTGTTCGATTTATTAAAAGCAGAAAAAAAAAGAAATAAGACGCAGTCGCCGCGCTTCAAGCCGTCGTCACAAAACGCTGTCCTTCATTATACGAGTATAACGGAACAATTCATTATTAACACAACAAACACAAAAGAGGATAATAAAAATGATGAGGAATTTGGTGTTTAAGAATTGATATATTTTTTATTTTATTTTTCTTAATGAACATTTTATTATTTAAAGTTTTTTTTTCTGGCTCTACTTTTGGTGATCACTCGCTCAAGTACAAAGCTCACCTGACGCTTTGTGGACTGTAATGTGTTGTATTTGTTCAGTTAAATATTTATTGAGCATAATGTAATGTGTTTAGAGTTTAAATAAATGTCAAATAAAATAAAATGCTATAAATTATTTTAATCCTCAACGAAAATAGATGGGTGTTATGAGTTTAACCCATATGTGTGTGTATCTGTGTGTCTGGGGAAACATTATTTATTTAGTTCTTTTTGTTTGAAAAGCAACTTAATTGAGTGTTCTTAGCATTATTCAATAAAATATTGCTAAACTATTTGAAAAATATCAGCGTTTTTCTAGCAGTCTGCTTACTTTTACAGTTTTTTGTCTTGGGGTTTTCATTATCAATTATTGTTTAAATCAATTTATCAATTAGTTATAAATAAAATTATATTTCATACTATGTGACATTACTTTATTCATAATGTTTGTCATTGTTGCAGTTTTTTCAATGGTAGTACATTCACTATAATGTATATATTTTGTGTAGCAGTACAAAATGTTTTAGTATAAGGAGATATACACAATTAATTTGTTTTAATTTTTTTATATAATGAATAATCATGTAGTGGCTATTCTTAAATATTATAATATAATTAGTAATTGTTTAGAGTTATAAAAATACATTTAATAAAACCAAAAAATCTATTTGATGTTTTTCTAATATAAGATTTTAAACCATTACATACTTTATATGTAACCCATGAAAATATATCTTAAAACAAAGAGATTTACCTATAATAATTAATTTAAGCTACTGAGATGTTCTTGAATTTTTAATTCAGCCTAAGTTCTAATTTTATAATCACTTAAGTAGTCTAAAGTTATAATTAAAATAGAAATAGATCACAATCAAAAATAGAGAAAACTGCATGAATCCAATTTGGGGCCATCAATAAATGATATCACATTTCAAAATATAATCTAAGTATTATAACAAGAAATTTGTGAACAAAAATAATTTTGAAATCATGGTAGGTCAAGCAGAGGGAACCTAGTGTTTTGACAGTCCACTCCCAATAGAAACTTTATCCCAATTTCTTTCATAATCTGAGGCATTGGGTGTTGAATGCCAAACTCAATGCTGCACTTCACCAATAATATACTGTGAAGTTCAGGTTAAACAAATTATAAATGGCCCCTTTTAATCATGTTTTCTGATCTTAAATTTAAAGATAGCTTAAACTTACACATGACAAGCACAATCTGAAGGTGCCCTTGCAGGTTTCTTTGGTGCCGATAATCTCTTAGATGTGCCAGTTCCGTATTGTATGCCAGAACCTATTCTCTCCGGATCTAATTCACCATTTTCAATTTTAGCAAGAATAGTTTTGGAACATTTTAAAAACGCTTCTTCAACGTTTTCCCCTGTTTTAGCACTTGTTTCTAAGAACATCAATTCTATAACAACATAAAGAAGTTTCAAACATGACAACTATAATTCATGTTGCATTAAAAGTGTTCTCTAAGGGTTTCAAGAAAACTTTAAGACACACAGTTGGGTTGTTTTATGTACTAAATATACAATATTTTTTGTGGTATAAATAAAAGCCATCTGCAGTGAGCATATTAAACTATTAGTATAATATTTGAAAATAACTTACCATTTTCTTGTGCAAATTGGCTAGCTTCTGTAAATGTTACTTCTCTAGATTCTTCTAAATCTTTTTTATTACCCACAAGTAATATAACAATATTAGGGCTTGCCAGAGTACGAGCATCCCTGAGCCAATTTGAGAGAGCATTAAATGAATCACGAGAGGTAATGTCATATACAAGCAAAGCGCCCGCAGCTCCCCTGTAATATGAGCGTGTGACAGAGCGAAATCTTTCTTGTCCAGCAGTATCCCATATTTGCAATTTTGTTGATTTTCCGCCAATGTTAATAATTTTAGATCCAAACTCTACTCCGATAGTATGACATCGATCTTCTTTGACTAAAATTATAATTTTCTACCTATACTATGATTTCATTTTCATACGTCATAATGTATAAAAATAAGTAATTACTTACATTTATTGCCAATAAAGTTATTGAGTAGGCTAGATTTTCCAGTACCTGCACTCCCAATGACTAAAAACTTAAATAAATATTCTGAAACGAGGATACATTCACATAATTATAAATGTGATTTAATATTAAAGGTATTATTTATATATAATACTGAAATGTTTACCATATGATTCAGACATTGTATATTTATATTGTTTTGATTATATTACAAAATTTGAGAATAATATCAGCATATGACTATAAAAGAAACAAATATTATTATTTTCCGTTCCGGAAAACTATATTGTATTTCGTTCCAGGTTCCAGCTGTCAACAATGCTTACACAGACACTAGACAACTAATTACAATATTGACTGCGGATCATATTTTCGATGTGGCTTTAAAACAAAAATAAGATAATCTATAATTAAACTATATTTTATATTTATAATAGTTATGTAGAATAAAATATAAATATTTATTTTACTTTTAAATTTAAATAACTGACAACGATGACTGACAAGACGTATTTTAATCATACTTTATTATAATTTTTATCTGTGCAATAAAATTTATCAAAAGTCAAAGAAAAATAACAAAATATAATATAGAATTATTAGATATCAAATGAAAATTTATTAAATTGTAAAGTAAATTGAATAATATAAACAAAAATGTTCACAATACGCCGATCGGTAGGTATCTGAATGAAAATTACAATATAATGTCAATATAAATATCGTAACAAAACTATCTTTTTTAGATATATGCAAATGTTCATCATAATTTTAATCCTTCAAAATTAACAACTAGATCGTTTTGGGAGTACGTTAATATGATGTTTAATAAACCTGACCCGGAACGAATAAGAGTTGTAGGGCCCGACAGAGCATGTGCTGAATGGGTATTGCGAAATGGGGGAAAAGTTGTCTGGTCAGATGGAAAGAAATTGGATGATTACAATTTATTACCATCAGATGACCAATCTGTGCCAAAAATAGTAGAAATCGATGGTTCAGAGTCCTCAATATCGCATTACGGCTTTCCACATTTGAGTAGGTGTGGTTTATAATTTATATTACATTTTTTACCCGTAATTTTTTTAGCCAAGTATAATTCTTCTATTTTTAGGTGGTTGCACTAAATTGCATAAAATTATACTTCATGATAATAAGTATATTGATGATAGAGCCATGAAAGGTCTGGCTTATGGTCATGCTACTCTGTTGTATGTCCAAGTTTCAAAGTGCATAAATGTAACAGATAATGGTATTAAAGAGATAAAGACACTGAAAAATCTTAAAACTTTACTACTATTCAATTTGTCTGGTGTTAATGATCTTGAAGAATGCAAAAAATACATTCAATCATATTTGCCAAATTGTAAAATATTGGGTAAGTGAAAAAGAAAATTATTAATAAACAACATTCTTCTTTTTATTTAATTAAAAGTACACATTTTATATATTATTTTAGGACATGAAGAGAAAATGAACAGCTAGTCATGGATGGTAGGAGGCTGCAGTCAAATAGTGTGATATAATTTTGAAACAATATATTTTTTTAAATAAAGTCATTTATATTAATCTGAAATTATTAAAATCGTTATCTCCACATGGTATGTTATTTTATTCATTTTACTCCTTTCCCAACAGCTGCATGTACATCACTATAGCCATCCTTAATGAGCAGTTGTGCTAATTCTGTTTTAATCTTTGTAACAACAGGAGGCCCATGGTAAATAAGAGCTGTATATATTTGAACTACACTTGCTCCAGCCAGAATTTTATCATAAGCATCTTGGCCTGTAAATACTCCACCTACACCTATTATTGGTATAGTACCTAAAATAAAAAAAATATAACTACTAAAATATTCTTAAGCAAAGAAGTTAAAATAAGAGTTGTGAATAGCTGGAAAAAGTACTGGGGCCTAAAGGAAATAATGAAAGACAAGAACCGACATATCTCAACCAAAAGTAAAAAAAACCAAGAGGTCTACCTCTTTCTTGAACGACACATTAAAAAGATGGGATGACAACCTTACAAAAGTTGCAGGAACAACTTGAGATAGAATGGCCATAGTAAGGCCAGAATAGAGAAGGTTGGAGAACTTTGCCACCTGGCAATTGCGTGTTGACACCGGAGCAAGGAAATGAAAATATTAAATATTTCCTTTCCTTGAGAATAAATTGAACCTAAAATCAGTCAGTCAGTCAGTACATACTTGTGTCCCTGTGCCACAACTGGCCTCAATAGGTAAGTTTTATTTTCTAAAAATAGGTGTTAGTTACAAAATACCCATTGTAATTAAATTTTCATATGATAAGAACTACTAAACCTATATTACTTGGTTTACAATGAATCATAATTATGCACTCAAGATTTTAGATTGTAACAAGTTATCAAACTCTTGAATCTTATTGATAGTGGGTTTGACACTTTGACACTAGCTGTCCACCTGTTTAATTTTATGCATCTGAGATCTACATCACATCTGCATGAAAGAATGCATATGTTTTATATTCCCAAGATACCTAATTTATATAATAATAATAAATAGTAACAGTATTAATATCTATTGAAAATTCTGTAAAAAGTTCTAATTATAAATTCTAATAAATAATATTAATGTAATAATAAAAATACCTTTAGTCAATTTATAAACTGTTTTTATCATTTCTGTAGATTTATTAGTAAGTGGTTTACCACTTAGTCCCCCAATTTCCTTATAATATTCTTGATTTTTTAATGATGGTCGTTCAATTGTTGTATTTGAGATTATAAGACCATCTACTTTACTATCTTTTCTAGAGATCACAGCAATTATGTCTTTAATTTCTTCTAAGCTTAAATCTGGTGCCAATTTTAATAGAAGAGGAGGCTTATTTTCAATTTGCAATGAATTTAAAGTTTTATTGATCTCACACAAAAGCTTACACAGCTCTTCTTTATTTTGTAGAGACCTCAATCCTGGAGTATTGGGACTGAAAAGAGAATGTTACAATGAATATAAACTGTAGGTAAATTAGTTAGTGAAGAGCAGTCATTCTGAAAATCTTACCTACTAATATTTATTACAAAATAATCCGCAATTTTGTAAAATTGCTTAATGCCTAAGGTATAATCATGAGCTGCATCATCTGATGTCTTATTTTTACCCAAATTTATACCTAATAAACCGTTTTGCAACAAAGCTTTGTCAATATTCTGTATTTTATGGAAAACTTCTTTGTGTCCCTCACTATTAAAGCCATATCTATTAATGACTGCCTCATCTTCTGGTAGTCTAAACACTCTGGGTTTGGGATTGCCAGTTTGTGGTTCAGGTGTCACCGAACCAATTTCTACAACAGAAAAACCCAAATTCCTTAATCCCGTTATTGCATCACCATGTTTATCAAATCCAGCAGCAATACCAATTGGATTACTAAGATCATATTTTAAAAATCTGGTTTTCTAAAAAAATCATTTTAAGTTGAAAAAATAGATATAATAAATACAGAATACCAATAATAATATGCAGTGATCAACAATTAACATAGACAATTGATTGTAACTGGTCACTAATTATTCACAATTAAGTGATTAAAATTCATAAAACTCACGAGAACTTTTGCATCTTCATAATCTTCTGATGGGAAAAAACCATATTTAATTGCAGAAACACCTATTTTATGAGCCCATTCTGGATTAAGTTGTTGACTTAACGGTTGTATAACATTTTTATAATATCCACTAAAATCTTTTTTATAATAAATTAAATGATAGGACACAGATCCACCCAATGTCAAGTAACATAATGATTTAATTTTTTTCTAAAAAAAAAATGAAATATTGATTACATATTCAATAAATAGCTTAAAACTTATAATATAACTTACTGTATTATGTTGTTTAACAATATAAGCAATAATACAAACCAAATTGTTTTGTCTTCGACTCATTTCGAGGTTTTCATAAAACCATAAATAGCCGTCATAAACATAAATATTTATAATAACATATTTAGAATTCTTGTTAAATACAAAATAAAATGGAAAACTACGTAACCTACGCTACATAACAATATGCAGACACAAATCACTTATCCGCAAGGAACATATCTAGCTTATCCGCGAGTAGTGAATAATACTTGCTTAGGTACATCTATTATCTATGAATATATCATAGAACAAGTTTTGTTACATGTACTTTAGCATCGATAATCCTGTCCTGTAGTCCTATCCTACCCAAAATTAATGTAAATGTAAATTATTAAATTAATATTCACGTGCATTCGTTCAAATAGGTTGACTTTTAAATTAAATTGACACATGACATGACACTAAAGCCTAATTATTTTTGTATGTAATCTGTGGTCTGGAATAAAATAAATGCTATAGATAATAAATTATGGATCCTGTACAATATTTACTTAGCAGGTTAATTGAAACTAAATAGATAGAATAAATAGAATAAAACTGTACGATAGTTTATATTTAGGGCGTTTTTTTATCATATAACTGAGTAATACTTTCAAATAACACCTTCACCTATTATTTAATTATAACGAGTAAGCGTTATTTTTTGATGAACTATTTTTTGATTCGAGATTTTTTTGAGTTTTTGATTCACTATTTGTGTGCTTTTTGATATATTATTTTCAAACAACCTTTGTTACATAGAGTTATACCTTACTTAAACATGATCATTGTGCTAATAGTATTGTGAAAAAGTAGAAAAATGTAGGTTTTGTTCCGTATTATTCCCTGGGCTATAATTTTAAGTAGTTATAAAGGCCTCATTTGACAGTTAATTAAGGATTATCATCCCGAACTGACGAAAATCGTAATGCGTCCTAAATAGAGAATATTTTTCATATTCTAAATTACGTTCTAACTCTACTGGACAATAAATACAATAATAATAAGTTTTAAATTAGTTATGCAATTGTTAATTAATAATTTAATATTTTTAAAGTAAAAATATTAAATATTAGTGCGGCTTTCTGTCTTGATCTTGAATGACATATTATTTCAAGGGTACTTGCATTGCATGTTTATTTTAATAAACGTTAGTTAAACTAACTTACTACTTAGTTCTAGTTTAAATTAGGCACGCACGCACACACCGCTAGATGCATGTACAAATGATGTATAGCATTTAGCATACAATAACATAAAAAATAACATGTAATATTTAAAAACAGCATATACGGTATCGGTTATGTTTACAAAATTCACGACATTCTTATTGCGCTGGTTTATTTAATATATAATCTGTTAGGCTGTATTGATCTGTGGTTTTGTTTTTCTACAAAACTCTTTGATATTGAAAATCAAAATAAAAATTTAAATCAAACATTTTGTTTGTTTATTATTGTTGTCCTAAATTTATTTTTTAATAACTCGTATTTGTAATATTTTTGACAACTCAAGAAAATGAAGGCAGTTTTAATATTTGATAGTGTTAATGATTTATTATTTTCAAAATGGGATGAAACATTTTTATCAAGAATGAAATCATTTAATGGTCAAGTAAGTTTTTGAAATATGTTATGAAAAATATAAACGGATTTTATAATAATTATCAAAAATGCCCTAAACTTTAAACTATACTTTTATAATTTATTATATCTTGTTTTGAGGAAAAAGATGGTAATATAAGTGATAGTAATCATGTGTCGCAACTACTATCTCCAATTATAACTTCTCAGCGAGTGATGGCTGCCCAATTTAGCAATACATATACCTCTATGCAGTGTAAGGATAACACAACAATTGTTTTTGATGAGGTTAGTTTGCAAATATTCATATTAAAAATATACTACTTTGTTCAGTTACAATCTTGTACTACTTTATGACATCATGTTAGTGATTTCAATATAACCCTCTACACCTACAGTCAGATTTGCCTCTAGTTATTTCTCTTATATGATAAATTTTATAGTAAACTATATATTAAACTAGCGGCCCGCCCGCGGCTTCGCCTACGTGAATTACGTTACTATTAATTTCTGTCTCCATGAGTATCTACGTCTTATAAGTGACGTCCATAGAAAATTTTAGAGTCCTAGCATTTATAATAACAAAGTTTCATACAAACTTTCAACCCCAAAAACAACCCCTTAGGAGTCGAATATTGCAAATTCCCGTCTTAGCAAGTACTTACGTTCTATAAGTCATTCCTATGCAAAATTTCAGATTCCTAGCACATGTAGTTTCTGAGATTTCGTGATGAGTGAGTGACCTTTCGATTAATAAATAATAATAAATAAATAATAAATTTCAGTGGCTTGACCATGTATTTATGATAATATGTGAAGAAGATGCTGATGATGCTCACAGAGAACTTCTTGATTGCAAAACACTTGTTCAACATATTTGTGGCCAAAACATAAACCTGTAAGCTGCTGTTATTCTATGTTTAGTACTATAACTTATCAGAGAGACAATCTTTGTTGTCTTCTGTATTTACATTTTATGTAGAAACTAGTGACTGCACTTTGTAAAAATTCATTCTTATGTTTAATATCAATTCTCCAATTTACAAGCTAGTTTCACAAGTACTGTTTCCTAATTAGAAGGGAACTGATGAGAGAAAACAAATGTTAAGATACTCTGTTCCCCTCAAATTCAAGACATTGCATCAAGTAAGGAAATATTAAATAATTCTTTCAGTCAAGTAGGAATTGAACCCACAACTGTCACATTTGCACTCAGTCACACCTTAGGTGTAAGTTTTGTAGATAATGTGTGTTATTTCTGTAGGCAAAAAAAGAAACTATTTTAATTAATGTACCTTTCAGCTTACAATCACCAGTTTATCAAGATTGGTTATCCATTTTGTTAGAAACTCGTACCAAAGGTGACTCAATACCAGGTGCAAGTGGAGTCATAGGGGAGAGTGGGGCGACAGCTGCAGCACTTAATGCTTTGAAATCAATATCTAAAGATATTAAGTGTTCACATTCCCACTATCATCTCATGTTGCTTGTTGGAGATAAGGTTTTGGCATTATATTCTAGGTATGAATATTGCTATTTTAAAAATAAAATAATAAACTTATTCTTTTTAGGCTTTATGCCAAAAAAGTATCCCCTACATAACAGAGTAGCTAGTGTTAAGACACTGTTCCCTTCTTTCTGCACAATTTTCGACACAATGCATATTGAGGAGTAGAACACAAGAAAGAAGTCGCGTCACATTAACACTCAGTATGCTGGGCCACGGTGGCATATTAGTTAATTTATTTATTGAATGCAAGAAAAACAGCAATAACAAATTTAATACTATTAAATTCAGCACCTTATATATATATTTCTGTGGTTTTCAGTCGTGGAAGTGAAGATCTGATGCCACCAGATTTAATACTTTTAAGTATACAATGCATTGCGGCTCAAGAATATTGGGGAGAATTGCGAGAAATGGATGATGATACATATTGTGAAAATTCACATTTGCCATGTCAGTAATAATACTGATGATATCTTACCTTAGTTTTTTTATATTATATTATGCAGATTTTTCACTGTTTGTGATATATTTTGTATTATATACCAGACCACAATGCTGCCCTTTGTTTGGGGATAAAAAATTGTTTTAACATGAAAGCAAAGCCACATCAAATACACATTTGATGCTTATGACTTAGCTTAGACATTATTTTTAAAACTAACTATTAATTTCTAAGATAATCCAAACAGCGTAGCTAGAAAGACATATCAAAAACTAGAATTAGGAGCAAAAAGTATATTTTTTTAGCAACTCAAACAGTTTTAATAACTAAAAATAGTTTGCTAATTAAATATATAAATGTATATGAGAAATTTAAGATTATCGGAATGAAAGAGCGCGGTAGTGGAGTGTCAAATAACAAAGCCAATTAGTGGTGTTGGAATAAAATATATTAATTTGTAAGCAACTCAAATATTGTAATAAGTAAAACCTATGCAAATTCAAGGTTGTCAGAACAAAACACCGTGGTATTGAATATTTAAAACAAAAAGCAAACTAGGGTTGTTAGAACAAATTATATTCCCCTGTTGTTCTCCTTTTCCTCATTACAACTAGGCCGTAATTTTTCAATGGTTGTCAGAGATTGCTTAAAGCAATAAGACCGCCTTTGCACATGTGTTTTTCTTTCTTATATTTATATACTTCTTTGTTTTGTGTGTGCAATAAAATATATTCTATTCTATTCTATTCTAATTATAAATCTAATAAGTAATACATATACAAATTCAGGGTTGTCAGAACAAAACAGTGCGATAGTGAATCTATGCGCGGGCACCGCCGCAGCGCCGTGCGCGCCGCACTCCATACACTTGGCGGAGATCGCGCCACGTGTTATATTTGCAGTACTCGTTGATATGGAATTAAGGTAATTTGTTATTATTTTTTTTAGAAATGAAAAATAAATATTGTATTATATTTTTTTTATTTGTGTTATGTCATATGTGCAATATCTATATAATATATGAATTTTGATAGAACATAGTTCCCATTTGACCTTAACTTTATATTCAGTTATATAGTGTAAACCTAGAATAGTATTCTAATTGTATGACTGTAACTAATAAAAATTTAACTTAATTTCCTATATTAAACTTTATATACTTCAATATTACTTCTTTTATATACTATGTTACCCTTTTTTAAAGCCTATAATAGAAAAGCTTCTTACACTTTGATTATTAACCTTTTATTGATTAAAGCTCGATGAATAAATTTATGGCTTAAAGAATTAATCAATTGAATTCGATTTTTGTCATATTTTTTAATTATAAACATATCATCTGTTCTATATATTTATAGCAATACGAGCTTATTAAGTTATTTTAATTGCTGAAATTATACATTTTGCAGAGACATAGGTATTTCCGTGCATATGTCTAGTCAGATTTTATCAAATCTCCGAAGATTGTTGCTACAACGTAATTTGGAAATTCTACCAGTGACCCTCGATTCTTTGGAAGTTTCGTTAAAGAAAGTAAGAAAATTTATTTATAGTAATGTTTATATAAGCTATTTCATTTTTATAATTTTTCCTGTTGTAGTCCTACGATCTATTCGAAGAACTGCGTTTGTAGTAATCTATACTTAAAATTTTAAGTGTCCGTCTGTTAGCAGGACGTTACTTTTCTCCACTCATATTCCATTTAGCTTTTTGCTCTTACATCGGAAGTAAGAAATTACAAATAATTATACCCATTTGAATGGGATTTCTTGCTTATCATATTTTACTTAAACTAATTTAAATCTAAAAATAAATAATTACTAATTTCAGACAACAGAAGCACTCCGCAAAAATAAGGCTAATTCTACACTATGCGCGCGCGTAACAAGTCGTATGTTAGAACTACGGAAGTCATGCACAACAACTACGCCATTGACACCGGAAACGGCAGCGACCGCAATGCATACAGCCTTGGAGGCGGTCATAGAACAACTCAAGCCGGATATACCGAATTTAAAATTGGAACACCCGTCAAAAGATTTAAAGAAACTACTCGCGCCCCATATTCAGTTTCTATGTATGAAGGCGATGCGATACTTCAGCTTAGGATCATATCCTTTTGAATATGGTTAATATTTATCTTATACGCTAGGACCATCGTGGCGCACGGGACGGTGTGGTTTAGATTCCCATTCGGGGGAATTATATATAAGAATACATAGGAAATTCCCGCTCGCTAATGTAAGAAGAATAGGCGCGGCATTGAGTTTCGCCACTTAACGCCATTTGTCAAAAAATAGCGTGGGGAATTAAGTGCTGGCTACACTAGGCTTTCTTTGCTATGTTCAAAATACAACTTCAAGTAAATAAAATATTATACTATTTATATAAAGATTTTTATATTATTATTTTTATAATGATTCCTTAACGCAATCTCACAGTATCGACGGACACAGGTTCTTTAACACACAAGTATGTAGAGGAGTTCCCCGGTCTCATCCACTTTGTGTATGTAGACCGCACTGCGGGACGCTTCTTGGCGCCTGACATGGCTGACTGCGTGGACATGCTGACACCGGACACGGTAGATACTTTCGGCTTTACAGTTTTTCTCGCATAGTAGTACTGTCCATTTTTTGATTTTTTGAGTACCTAGCTGCCTTGTCTACTAGAGTGGAGAAATAAAATTAATTTGAAATATTATTCAACCGAATGAGATCGAATCAAGTTTATTACGCCTACGGTCAAACGCACGTGTAGGACTGTGCTATGAAGGCTTCAAGAGCTATTGGCCTCAATTATATGCATAAATTGTATATAACTTAATTTATGCATAGATACTAACCAAAGGACAGCGCAATCTTATGGTACGAATAGACTACAGCCTAATATATTGTACCTTTAAAGTTCATTGGTTGGGTGCAGGTGCGTGTAACAGTGCGCACGGCGACGCGTGCGCTGCGCGAGGGATACGGCGCGGGAGTGTGGCGGCGCGGCGCGCTGCACGTGTGCGCGCTGCGCTGGTTCGAGCGACGACGTGCGCCTGCGCGCCCCGCCGCGCCCCCACACCCCGCTGCCGTGCGCGCGCTGCCGCCGCCCGGTGACCTCGCCGGCGCCTTCTACAGGTATGTGCCCCGCCCGCCCTCAAGCCCCGCTCCATTACCCCGCTTAAAGTTTAGTTTAATATTATAGTTATCTCATTTACAGAGGTAATGAAGTCGAAATATATCGTAATTGAGGTCGATTCTTTTTCTGATGAAATTAAAATACGCCATTCAATTTCAATCTTTAAAATATAGCTGAAAATTTAATTTAATTTATAATTTGTTGCAGACAACTCGTGGAGCTGGCTTTTCCAAATGACAGTCATGGTGTAAGTGTAAAGGAATTGATATGCATCCATTTAGGATTGCTGCCGGCGTCCACCGCCGTGCAACAGGCGAGACGTTTGGCGCACTCCGTGTATGAACTGACAGGGGAAAACCCCGCTGTAGCCTCAGATTTATTATAAAATTATTATATGTGTAATTTTAACATTCTTCAATTCTTTCTATAATATAGTTCATGAAACATTCCATAAAAAAATATATCAATGTATTAATTATCATAATTATTTTAAGTACAGTGGACCTATGGTAATCCTATAAGCGTTTTGAAGGGCGACGTCGGATAATCGAATGTGTTGTGTTAATTTTCATTGTTGCGTATTCCTTAATCTTTAACTTCAACGTTAGTGTGTGTCATAAATTGCAGATCAACCTAACACCGTATATTCACTTGCTAAACTACTGAGGGATTCATTACGATTTAAGTGGTGCAAAACATATATTTTAGTAATCGGCTGCTTTCGCTTTTGACCTGTGAAGACATTATACATGACAAAAAATCAATAAACAAGTGAACTTTTGCTTGGCCTGTTATGCACCACACAATAAATGTTTAAAGGTTTTGTTAGTAAAATAGCTAGGGTGGGTACAATACTGCTCTGAGGGTGTGCAAAGACCATCCCATATCTCCTATTTCTACACCTATGCAGAATCCATAACATAATTCGACGCCGGAAAGCGACGACAATCGCTTTCCGGCGTCGAATTATGTTATACAGTCAAATTGAAACTGAAACAGTAGGCGTTGACGGTCGAGTACAATGCCAATAGTAGTAACTGTCCAATTCTTCACTATATTTAGTGAAGTTTTGCAAAAAAATTTATTTACTATCAATTTATGGCGTCAATTGGCGTGCCGGATAGAGTTCGGATTACCGCGGGTCCATTAAATGTGATTTCCACGTATTTTATTGTATTATAACTTTTAATTTTACATGTAACCAAGTCGATGTAGTTCGTAATTATATCATAGTGTTTCTACAGACTAGTTATGTCTTTGTCTATATATAATGCTTTTAAAAAATAAAAGATTTTTAAGTTTGTACTTTATAATATTTTAAGTGTTATATTAATAAACTGTTGTTTTTTTTTATTACTTTACTTCTGTTATTACCTTTTTATCATATATTGTTAATTTGTAAAAATCTGAATTATTTAAATTTCTAACAGGTATATAATTAAAATAAATGTAGAATATTTATTATAACGCTATAATCTTTAAGTTTCATTTGGACTAGTCAAGATACTAAAATAGAGGTCGTCGTCGTGACGCAGCGGCGTAGCGTCTCAATGTAAATGCGAAGTTTATGGAAACAATAAAATAGCTTAATTTTCATCGCTTTGACACCAAGACAAAGTGCGGCGTCTTCTTCCCTAAACTTGGACTGAAATTGAGCGTCGGACTTTTTTAATCCTCCGTCTACTTTCTATAGATATAGTATATGGCTGCTAAAATAAATATCTATCTTAGTAGCTGAGCTAGTTTTAAGATTATTCAATCCAACTGGAAATAACTCATTGATATCTTGCCATGCTATTTGTAATATGATAATTGAAATTAAAATATTGTTATAACTGAATTGTGTGTTTCAATGTTTGACATACATATTTTATGTCATTGATAATAATTATTAAACTGAAATTGAGACTTGGTGTTATGTAAGAGTCACCTAACTGAACAAACTCAAAACAGAATATAAATAATGACTTAAGTTCTGTTTTTACTGTAGGTACTTACCATTTAAAAAAACATTGCCTATCCTATGATTTGCCTCAACTCTAGTATTAAACATGAATAGTCTTCCTCTATCCCGTTGAGTGCTTTATAATGTGTAATGTTAATACTAGTAATGTTTTTTTTTATTGAAAAAGACATGAATATATGAATAAACAATAATTCATTCCACCCGATGCGTTGCAGTCACATCCTTGTGCCTTTAAAATTAATCTCAGCTCAGTCTTTTGCATGTACATAACTCCATATCTGTAATAGCCTTAATTTTATGTTTAAAGAAAACGATGATAAAGATAGAAGAAAAGACATAAGATGAGATGATTTTTATTTATTACAAAAATATTCTTTCCTTAGTAAATAATAATATTGGTAATAAGCTATTACCATGGTTAGATTTTATACTGGTTTTAAGTGGTATACATGTTAGTTACATACAAAATGTAATTTAAAACAAAATCAACTGTTATCAAGTGATAAGTTCAAAAAAATATAAAATGTAGTATGTATTTACAATGCAGTATGAAAAAGATAACAATACAACTATATTGTGAAGATATTACATTTCATACAAATGATTATACAACATTTTTGCTTTGCTTGAAAAGTCTCACATAATAATACTTTAATGTGATATGCTAAATGAAATATTGAATATTTCAAAGAAATAAATTTAAGAACATTTACACTGTACATTAATTAATCTTTACAATATATGAATATGCAACATGTTAACATCAAGATAAGTCCAAATAAAGATTATTTTTTTAAAATAACAAAACAAAACTGATAATGATAAATTAGACTGCTATGAAAATGGTAACTTATTAAAACTAGTCAAAAGTATAAATTTACTTAAGGCACTTTAATACTCAGGTGAGCTACCACCAACACTTAAGTTATCATTTAAGTGTAATGAATTTTTATGATTTTGATCCTCTACATCAAAAATAATCAGATCTTCATTGTAATTTCTTGCTTTCTGCAACAAACAAGTGACTTTTATTAAACAATTCATCTTAAGGGGCCAGTGCTCCAGTTGTGCCAGCATTTAAATAAGTGCAACTGTTTCGGATTTGAATTCCACTAGGGGTACTACACATTTCTTTATTCTGGTAATAAAACAAAGCAGAGTTGTTGTGTTCCCTGTGTCTACCCTGCTATATGGATGAAGCTAAAATTTAAAAGAAAATCATTTCGATATTTCATCCAGTACATAAGGGAGGTAGCCTAGTAGAGGACCTAATGTCAAAGCACTATATTCTCCACAATCTACCTGAATTTGAGACATTGTGATTGGATAGACAGAACACAACAACTGAGGATTGAAACCATAATAGTCATTTTAATAATCACACTGGGTCACAATGTAATGCAATAAAAAAAAATATTTAAAAAGAACTTACATTTGTGGTGCCCGATTCAGAACGTTTTTTGAGTGCACTCGCATAATTTAAAGTGGGTAATGCATGAGAACTTGATGGCATTATTATTGGGCTAGGACTTCTATCTTTAACATTTTCATTTTCAATAATTTGAACAGAATTTTCACTATCTGTATAATTTCTACTATTGCTATTAATTATTACATTTGGAATGCTGAGTATGTCGACTACTGCAGGTGTTTTTAATGCTTCAACACAAGCTCTGGCCATCTCAACATCTCTATTAATATATTGTTCTTCATTGAGCTTATTGTAAGCAGCTTCCAGGTCCATTACCTGTTTATCTGCTAAAATAGCACTCATTTGCTTAATTTCTGCCTCAAGTTCTCTAATTGTACATTCATTTTTTGCTGCAATTTTAGCTTCTTTTATAAGTCTTTGATCAACTGCTTCCTGTATAGATAATATAGCATCATTTGTATTATTAGTGTGAACATTACTTTCTTTTACTATTTTATTAAATATGCAGTGAGGTGAAATTTTGTTAGCTTTTTTATAACCAGTCAGTTTTTCTCCTAAATTAGCAGTCACATCCTCAACATATTCATACATATCGAAACAGTTAATTTTACCAAATCTGTACACTACTGTGTGGGTTGAGCTAGTTGTAGACGTTTTGCTAGACAAATTGCAACAAACAAATGTCTTCTTTCCATGGTATTTATCGAAGTATTTCTGCAATCCTTTTGATATTAATTTATCTCGAAATGTAGGTTTAATACTACTATTTTTTCTATATTTGTACCACCCAACAACTTCACTGGCTACATTAGATAATAGTTCTGATAAAACATCTTCCTTTATCGTTCCAGTTGGTAAATAAAATAAAGACACTGAAGGTAAAGGTAAAACAGTCCTTATCAGTATTTGAGTATCTAAACGGGCGTTATCATTTTGTGAATCTGATATATGATTTGTTATTTCCGAAGTGACCTCTCCTATGAGAAAGCCCTCCTAAAAAAATACAAAAAAATAATTAGATTGTTATGTATGTTAATAATTTAAGTACTTTTTAAAAGTGAGTAATAAGTACGTACCTGACTATGAACAGAATTCATACATTCATACAGCAAAAATGAAAGAGCAGTGCCATTAAGTGACACTTTTTCCGTGTAAGCCATTAGAAATTACAAGTTATACATTTATTAGAATTTATAAATTATAATTTATGAAATATGTATATGTAAGGTAAGTAGTAATTTTTACAAATATTTCACAATTACAAAAGTCAAATTAGTATTCATTTCAATTTTATGTCATAAAAGTTCACAGATTATATATATGTACACAAAACGGTCTTAAATACAGTGCGGTATCTTATACTAATAAAAAATATAAAGAAAATTGCTAACAAATAAATCATACAAAATGCATATAGGCCCCTATATAAATTATATGTAACGTTGTAGAAATAAACTCAGAGCAACCTCTATTTGGTAACTTAAAATTAATTATGGTTTTTTAAAATCGGACCGATAATGAACTCTGACCGGCTCTATAGTGAGGATCTATCCCAAATAACTTTAATATAACAATATTGTTGATTCAAGTTAATATAACAATTCAAGTTAAATTACTTATATCCATTTTAAGTTATAATAAATATAAATATATATTTTAACCACTGTACGGTATCGTACCTGTAGTTGTTAATGTTCAAATTTTTGTAGTGTTAAGTGTTAACCTTGTGGTGGAGAAGATTCGAATTGTTTCATGTTATTTTTAACTTTCGAATTCTGGCAACACTATTCTGAAAATTTCAGTATTTTGCTGATATCGTATGGTGCGTTAGGCGATGTGCTAAAATTGAAAAGACACGAATTTACAAACATATATATGTATAAAGCTGATTATCTTACTTTATTATTGTTTTAATGATAAATTTGTGGCTTTGATGATTGATAGTTCTACTTGTAAGCTTGCACCTTCAATAAGAGTGAGTCGATTTTTTCGTTCTTTAGTTTAATATATTATTATTTGATGTATTAATTTTCATTTTATTTTGTCGCTATATTGTTATAGAATTTTTTACGAAAATAAATATCCTATTGCTATATTAAAACATATTTATATTTTCTCTTATTGTGTAAATTTTTTAATGCGTTTTCAAAAATATAGAATAGTATAATATATTAAACAAAATACGTATTGTACTATCATATACATTAGCTATTAACAACTTTCAGATATGGAAAAATAATTTATGCTAAAGCAGTGGTGCATTTATAATAGACATTTTAAAAATTTTTTTTTTGTACAAATATCTCTTATAAATATATATAGGATTCAAAGTGCATTTTCAAAATCACACAATATGGACGGTTGCAAAAATAAAGAATGTTTATCTGGTCAAGATCAAATTTTGTCAAAAAAATATTATCGTCGAGCGGAACATAGGTAAGAAAATTTTGTTTTTAGCACTTCTAGTGCACTTTCTGATCTTCCTACCATTTCCAAGTCAATATATTGAGGCCATCATGGTGCAGTGGTACAAACATGTGACTATATGTGGCAGTTGTGGGCTCGCCCCACACGGGTTACAAATTATAATTTGTTAATATTTTCATTTCCTTGTGCTAGTAACAAGGAAGCGCGGCATTGATTTTTGCCAATCAACATGCAATGCCAAAACTCGACGGAAAGTAGAGAATGGGAGTGTCTTAAAATTAAGTTACCTTTGCCTACCTTTCTTTATGCAGGATAGCGCATGAAGCTCCAAAAAAAGTGAATAGATTATATGATGTGTGATGTTAAGAGTAATATCTCCAATTGTAAATTTAGTTCTTATTTAACAATATATATGGGAAAGCTATACAATAGATATAATTTTATTTATTTAGCTTTACACTTTATTCCTAGTGGTGTAGACAGAGCGACCTTTCAATTGTGAAATATATAATTTAAATTGGAATAATTCACCAATTTTGTATACTTATAGATATTTTTAATTGGTTGCAAAGGCATCACATTTCACAAAAGTATAATATTATAAAACATGATATTATAGTATGTTTCATGATAAGATTAATGAGATGACTTCATAATTTCTATAATTGTCAACATTTTTTAGTACACACTGTTGATAAGGTGTTATAATAAAGAAATACTGATATTATTACAATTGCTCGAATTGGTATTATTAATTTAGCATATTTCAAAAAGTTTTTGGTGTTTTGAGTTGTAAATACATAAAATAATGATTTTAATATTTTAATTTGTATTTTTTTGCAACATAATAATATTGTAAAGTTGAGCTAATAACTATGTGACATGTCACTTTGTTCTCTATTCTATACCAATCATTCATTCATACTCATGTAATAAAAAATTATGACATGATTATGAATGAAGATAGCCTTTTGTTAAATTGTTCAACAATTTTTGTACTGCAACTATTGATATAGGTATAGATTTGTTGATTTACATTTACTTATTTACTACATTAAATTAAAAAGTTACAAGCTCTTTTAGGGTGACTATTTATTTTACTTCTATAAGGTTCTATTTCAATTTTTTTTTTACATTTCAATTATTTATTTTATCTACCTCTGTGAAACATTGTATACCTTTAGACATCTGCATTATTGCGGTATAGGCATATTGATCACCACTTTCAATCAATTTCAGTTTCCCAATTTAAATATTCTTCATACGCCTCAGAGACTGAGCCAGATACAAATCCATAACTCATGTTTTGTTAGACATGCAACTTAATGTTATTTTACATCTGCATTCTAATTTTAGCATGTTTTATCTGATTATATACGAGTTATTTCGAAAGTCACTAATTTAGTATATTTGATAAATAAAACCTATATCTAAAACTAGTAATATATTGTGATATTATAATACAATTATCCAAAAATATTTACATCAGAATCGATCTATGACCCGTCAAAATGTTATCATTAGGGATAAATAAATGATTATTTTGTTTAGCGAGTTGCTCTGCAGTAGCTACTGGACTCTTCAAACAAACGGTCGATTGTGTCTAGTTATACTTAACGTAATAAAACTACGATGCCGGATGCATTTGAAATAGCTTATCCGCTGTCGCCGTCATTAAGTCCACAAGAAATACGCGCCCGTGCCAATTCCTCGGGAAAACGTAAACCTGTAGTGACATTCCTGTCTGGAAACGTTACAGTAGAGATACCAGATAAATCACAGGCCGGTGTCGACAAGCCTCTCTCGAAAAGTGACAGAGAAATCGAATTAGACAGTTTTGCGGAATCTCTAGCAACAATGCAAAGTAAATGGGTCGATAGAAGGGAATTACAACACAGGTTTGAATATGTTTCGCAAGAAACTTAAGATAATTGTTACTAAAATTTGTAAGAAAATATTTTCTTTTTTCTATCAATATATTATATTGCGGAAAGTGGGGAACTGACACACTTAAAATCCTGCTATGAGGGAAAAAGCGTTAGGCCATTGCGTTATCTCACTACGCCAAGATAATAGAACTACGCATAATAAGTAATTTAACTGATTTATTTAATTTATATTGACTAATTTCGAGACGATATAAATAAGAAAAGATTGAAGAACGTATCCTTACAAAACTCACCCTCAAAAAACCACAATGTCTACTACATACAGGACACGCGAAGTTAATTACAATTTAAAAGCTAATTCCCATTATTTGTCGAATCGCAAGTAACGGTGACATATGTTTATAAGGTTGATACACAATTGTCTTACAGTTAGTTATGATTGTAATAGTAGGTATATTATTCGAGTAAACTAAATATTTTAAATTAATTAGTCTATATACTAATATATTCTCATCATATAATAGAATTGACTATTTAATTATAACAGTAAGTTTTTAAATATTTTATAATACACGATGCTCTTACATAGGTACATGTTAACATAAACTGCTTTCATGTTATTCAGGAAAATGTATATGCGTGAAGTGAAAACGTTATAAACATTCGTATTTGATCTTTCCACATCAATTTTTGATATCAGTAAAAGGTCAAACTTACAATATTTATGTAATTAGCTGTTGAGTACCTATTCTAAAATATGCGCTGACTTTTTTAACTTTAATATTTCTCATTTTATTTTATTGTCATTTGGTTACGACACGTTTCTGTTGGTTTTCTTCTACATTATTTTGCAGCTTTTTTAATATATTTTTTTATTTTATAAAAACAATTCTTATAATTGTACGCAGGGAACAAAGTGTCACTGTAAACGCGATTGGTTGTGGGTTCGATCCCCACTCGAGGAAATGAAATATTTATTTAAATATTTCCATTTCCACAGAATTTCCCGTCCTACTTGTGCAATTCTTCTTGGCATAATTTTCATGCAACATGATGTTCTTTCTATTAAACATCGCCAGCATTTCTTTCTTAGACCACAGTTTTGGATTTTTTTTAAAGATACTTTCCGAATTGAGCATTTCGTCCAGATTTTAAAAATCATAATATGTTAGTCTCCAAATGTCTTATTCCCTTTGATATTTTCTCTCAATAAGAATTGATACTATTTTTTTCCTTAGCCATCATTCCATGTTTCAAAACATCTTCTGTATGTATATTAGAATCTAGTGTACCTTCTTAGCTACTTGCTCTAAATTTCTACATTGTTATTTCATGCAAAAAAATACTAGACTTGCTCGTGTAATAACGATTATCACAATTACTCAACGATAACATAACCAAAAATGATAAAACGATAGGAACAGCTTGCAGAGTTGACTGAAAAGACAATAATTTAAATTATTTATTTACTTTTGACTATGGTTATACTTTTGCAAATCTCAAAATTATAATTTGTGTTGAAGGTAATGTTAATTTTATATAGATTTGTTTTGATATTGGGTGGTGGACTTTGAATTTCGATATGATTGTTAGTTTAGGTGAACATTAATGATATCGTAACTTATTTTAGATAACAAAAATAGTTAATTTACGTGCTTTGTTTAAAGATAATTAATTCCATAGGCCTATTGGAAAAATTGCAAAGTGTTTACAAAACAGTCGTTGAGTTTAGTGTCATATTAACACACTTATATTTTAGTGTTTTAAGTTCAATCAAATATTTCTTTAGTTATTATTTTTACCTTTTTAAATTATCTGTTGGAAATAAGCCTGCCGAATGCTTCATTTCAGAATATCTCTTAAGTTATAAAATTCAAAACAATAATTGAAAATCAAGTAGATGATGATGATTGATGATTTTTAAGTTTTGCGAATCAGCTGTTCAAACGAGGCGGTCGCGGGGGAACTCGTTGTCGTGACTCGTGGTCGTGGGGGCTATCGTCACCGCTGGCTTGAATGGCGTCAGTATACGCGAACGCGTTTACCGCTCGACAACGTCCTCCTTGTATTTCATGGCTATCACCATATTCTTATCGTAATAGTGTTCGTCCAGTGTATGCATAAAGTGTTGAAAGTGTTTGTATAGATGTTGATGCAATTGACAGGAATATCGCAATAAAATTATATAAATTAGGACTTGAAAGTGTTGTAAAGGATCGTATGTGCGTTGCAAAATTTTAAACGTAGTGATCCGAGGTATCTTTGACCGTAACAAAGTCGTTAATTAATTATTATTATTAAGTTTATATATATGCATATGCAACTTGCATGTTGCCTAATCGTAAGACTAAACTAGACCCTGTTATAGTCGTTCATTGCGTAAGTTCGGTACAACCTGACGGATTCGAATGTGTTACTTGAAACTTTGTGTTAATTTAAACATTTTATTGTTTACCATCATGACAATATTTGCTTGTTAGATCTGTTTATGCAAAAATCCCTTGCAATTTGTTTTTTATTAATATTACATTTATAATTACTTGAATAACAAGTGTATTGAGTTGTTTAGACATAAATATCCTTGTAATAACGCTCTTTTTATTTTTTTATTTGTTTTTATATAAACCGATGTGTTCATCGTTTTAAAAGTTTAAATAACACAGTTCAGAATATTAAACAATCCGATATTTAAATGAGAGAAAGTGGGCAGCTCTGTCTGGTAAATTTATATCGATTAAGCCTCTTGGCAGGTTCCCCTACCTATCCTGCATCCGCTCCCCAGTGAACTTCATTGTAACACAAGTAACCACTTACATCATCATCAATTTTCCCCATATATACGTGTTATTGTAAATAATTGTAAATTGTATCAGAAATAGTAATTTCTTTTATTTATACGTTATGTAACGTTTATTCTGGATATATATTTTAAAAGAAGTATTACACGCATTACCCGTATGAACGCTATAACGAAGGTCATCTTTGTTACATTTTTTTTCATTACACTTTGTTGCTCTCAAGGATATCTTCTCAAACGCTTCCTATATTTATCAGCAATTCAAAAAGGGCAGTGCAGTTTTTCTATGATCATTAAGTACATTTGATTCCTAAAAAAAAAAAAAAAGAAAATACTGAACTATAATATTAGATGAAAGTTTCTGGTCATGAGGTATCAGGGGGTTATGGTGAATGGATCATCAGACATGCTTCTAAACTCCGCTGCCACAAACGGTGGCTCGTCGTATGGCAAAGGAGACAGACATACAGCTGCCCCCAACGAGTGAGTTATTATCTATTTTTAATTTGTGATTTTGTAAATTTTCCGTCAAGATGTTTTTGTATGAAAATGAATCCAAAATCGGCGAAGCGCAAATTAAGTGTTTTAGCGTACCTCTATGAATAAATCGTAACTATAAAATATTTGAATAAGTTGTTAAAACATAATTCACTGTGCTTTAATCTTCAAAGTACCTATTTAAGAAAAAAAAAAGTTAAAAGTTTTATTATGTTACAATACAGTAGGTTCAGTTGGTCAGTCAGCATGAGTGCCATAGACAGAGTTAAGATTGTGGCATGGTGTACTTACTGTTTATACAATTTTTTGATAGACGACCGTGTGGTGTTATTACAAATTTTTTTAAATTCTGAAACCAACTTTCTTATGACGGTAACAGTTTTTTGGATTTTTATGACAGTAGATAAAGGCTATCTATATATTTAGAAATATCTAAATTTTAACTTTTACTTAAACTTTATACTGCTTTTTACGAAAATGATTGGACGAAGGGGTATGAAATTTAGCATTCATGTAAGTTATATAGAGAAAGAGGGCCGTGATCAATGCGAATATTTTGTTATAATAATTTATAAAAAATATATTAAATTAATAAATTAAATATAACACACACTACTACCATTATGTTTGACAATATAGCCACACTGTATGAAGTGATGTACACGTTGCTATGGCAACGCGGTATGTCACGCGTCAACGGGCTCCAGTGCATATTATAAATAGGACATTATAATAGAAACGACGAATATGACAAATAATAATTTGTTATACCTGTTTAGATGTTCCGGATACATATAGATTTGTATGCACTTAACACATGGACGTGGGCCCGTGCTGTCACCTCCTATAATCATTAATCGGGAAATCACACCCACTAACGCCAGTGTTTATATCTGGACTATCACCTGACTCGACTTTCAATTCTAACGACATTGGTACTATGTTCCAATTCGAAAATAAATTTTCGTGTCGAGACCAAAATACCTGTTTTCTTTAAATGCGCATACGGAATGCATGTAATATAAATATGTGAGATTATCATCGTATTCGGTCGACTCATCTCTGCAACGTCACAATGTTTAGGTAAACATTTTTATAAGTTTTAATAAACATAAATGTATTTATAAAATATAGTTGAGGCCATCGTGGGCGCAGTGGGTTAGTATTTAACTGTAGCCATGTCGGTTCTGGGTTCGATACCCGCTGGGGAATGAATTATTTGCATTTACATACTTTGTTAAGACAAAGTGCAGCATTAAGTTCCTCTAAACAACATCGAATTCTGGCGAAAAGTAGACACCAGAGTGTCTTGACACTAGTTTCCCTCCCTATCATGTAATTGCTTAATTAGGCACAAAATGAAACTAAAAAATAAAATAATAATTAAGTTGTAAATTTCGGGATAGTTTTAAATCTGTCAACGTCAAGGTGCGTCATGCGTGTTGATTATCATTAAGGAGTCACTTGTATGAGCGATGGAAACAATTTATGATAACATGGTTCCGGCACTTTATCGCCTTAGCAATTGTTCACGAGTACCTCTTTAATCGTTTATTAAACGTAACTAACTGATTTTGAGATAATATAAAATGACGCTATAGTGCCTAAATTTATTTATTTGTTGTATATTTTATGTTTAAAATATTAACGAAGAATTTAAAATTCATTAATTCGTAACTATTATAGGACATCCATATAGGTTTTAGGACTGTCGGTCTGGTCTTGTCAGTTTATTTCTCAGATTTATTGATTAAATTTAACTTAAATCAATACAATTGATGATTTATCGTTTTTATTTGTTGCCATAGAAATTATCATAATATATGTATGTGTTAATAATATTTTTAAGTAGTAAAATATAACGTCTCAAGACTTATGGTAAGTTGCATGTTTTCTTAGAACTATTAATCAACTTGCATTATTTCTGAGAATGGCAATCTACACAGGAAGAATTAGATTAACGCAATTTTTAATGAATCATCATTCGTCACATACATACATAGGTGTTTCAGTCTTAATGCGTTGTAAAATATTCTTAATCATTCTTTTACCATTACTCTCAAATTCTTTAATTGCCTGTACGCAGACGTTGTAAAAATATACCTAAGTATCCAAGTACTGTGTACTGTCCATTGCTTTTATTAATTTATGAAACATAAAGCAATTTAATAATACAATAAGGTTTTACAATAAATCTTGTTATGTACTCACTGTATCTATTTGTACTATAATCTCTAAATTATTATTTATGGACATATAGGTGAACCCATTAGTTATTATTCTGGATTTTTTAGGCTGGTATTATCCTCATATTACCTTTCTTCACTGAGTACGTTTAAGGCTGAGCTCTTACACGAATTATTTTTTTTAATTATAAAAAACGAACACTTTTGATAAAATGTTAAAAAGTCAAAGATTAATAACTTCTTTATTACTTTGTTTGGATAATATATGCACATATTTATATTGATATGATCATCCATGTAAGACTGTTTGATGCTCTTTTGGAATAAATAATTTAATACCTTCTGTTTACATTTATAATATACCAAGATTTATCGGTCGCCGGTGACACTGAACTAAATTTGAGTGCACCATTTCGGTATCAACATCTGTAAATGCGTAGTTCTACTACTACTTTTACATAACATAGCAGTACTGGTGCTAGTGGTTTGGAATCTAAGAATTCTATAGTAACTATTTTATTTTTGTTTCAGAATTTTCGTTAATAGATCGTTGCATTTAGAAAATGTTAAATTCTACGGATTTGATATGGATTACACTCTGGCAGGTGAGTGTGTTTAAATGTGAATCATGAATTGTTTGTTACGTCACGTCAGTAGGTAATACTGAGTTGCACGTTTGCGTAAATATTACTGTGCAGAAAATAAGGTCATTCGTTGACTACATTGAAATAAAGAGTCAGCATCAGACTAAACTACGAAAAGTTGTGGGGTCAATTCCCAAGGGAGGAAATGAAATATTTAATACTTTCATCTCTGGTATCGGAACAGAAGTGTCTGGATGGGAACAGAGTATCTTAACTCTAGATTCGTTCTGCCTATTCTGCTATGTGCGGGATACAGAGTGAAGCTAATAAAAAGAAGTAAATAAAAAATATATTATGAATTTATCAAAGTATATAGAAATGTCAATGAGTAGATCATAGTGAAAGTCACAACTGGAGTAGGCTCGAGACCTATAGATGATGATGGAGTATGTAGCGTTATGCAACTATGCTAAAAATGTTTTTGCTTCACTTCTGTGCAAGGTCATTTTATCAAATGGAACATATAAAAATATTTATTTTTATGTTTTGTATAACAAGTTAAGTATTGAATAATGTTCATTTGACATTATTATATTTAATATAAAATACGTCGAACATGTTATGATTAAACATTAACCGGATATTTTTGCAGTACATTTTTTATTCGTTTATGTAATTAATATCTTATTTTTCATATTTTTGTTGCTTTCTATTTTATTTATTACATGTCCAAAATTCCTACATAGATAAATTATATATTATTATTTATATATATTAGGAATTTAACAGCCTCATTAAAAGATAGCATCTAGTTATCGCGGTTCTATTCAAATCTAGTATGAAGGTCGATGTTTGTTAATTTCAAGTGATATACCTAAAGTAAATAAACTTAGTAATAATGTTGCCTTTTTATATTATTATAAAGCTGATTTTATTTACAGAGTATAAATCGCCACAATATGAAAACTTAGGCTTCAATCTAACCAAAGAAAGATTAGTTCACAAAGGATACCCACAAGAAATATTAGAATTCGAATATGACCCTTCATTTCCTGTCAGGTAAGTCAATGTTACTATAGAAATAATTGTCGTAGTTACATTTTTAATATAATAATTATGTATTGACATAATTAAAAACAACTTATTTTTACTGAAACTGGTTTTTACTGAGTAGGTATTACATGTATTTTTGTGTTTTTACTGAATTTATTTACAAACATTTATCTTCATATATATCATTAGTATTTCAGCTTTATTTTCACTAAATGATATATACTTTTAACATTTTTTTTTAAATACATATAATTCAAAGTCTAATTTGCTTACTATGAAATAATGTATGAACATTTGCAAATATTAAATAAAGTGTGATATGCGCAATGTGTGCCGGTACTCAGTAGGTACTTGTAAATCTTAAAATATTTATGTCTCACCTTGAATTAATTCATCGTACATCTAAAACTGACATCCAACAAGGTTGCCTTTGACATTAAAATATATCTTGCATTCGATGTGTATTGATAAACAATATTTAATGCTTCAAAGTGCTTCACGATTTATTTGAAGAAAGTAAACGAACGGTGTAAAATCTATATACAAGCATAACGCATATTTCTATCAAATGAATGCACTTATAATAAAAATGCAGGCTACACTATGCTATATGTACTTCGGAATTTACCGTAATGGAAAATTGGACTTTGTTTAACTAAATCGAAAAAATACATTATATTTAATATTTTGAACTACGAAAAATTTGAGCTACTATTTGAGCTACTTCCTCTTGTTAGCCCTTTTTCTTTTTCTCCAAGCATAACGAAACGGAACTACGGCGTCGTCGTCTTGAAATCATCATAACAGCTATAGTTTCTAATGTCAACACCATATAAACTTTCTAATTTTCTATATGAATATTAAAATTTTCTTTTCATTGCAGAGGTCTCTGGTTCGACACTTTATATGGCAACTTATTAAAGGTAGACGCATACGGTAACATATTAGTCTGCGTTCACGGATTTGAATTTTTAAAGCAGTTAGTATATAGTATTATTATTGTTTAGCTTCACCTGCAAATAAAAGAGTAGGCAGAGGAAACCTAGTGTTAAGGCACTCTCAAAGAGGGGCTTTCAGCCGAATTATAGGGGCTTGTTACCAGAGGGAGGAATAGAAAATATTGAATAATTAATTTCCCCCAAGTGGGACTCGAATCCACAACCATCGCATTTACACTCACACGCTTGTGCTATTTCGCCACGGCGGTCTTTTTATTTGATTTATTTTCATATTATCTTTATATAAACAAGATTGTTGTTTCAGTTCTCAGGTATACGAATTGTATCCAAATAAATTTTTGACGCTCGACGAGTCGAGAGTGTACGTGTTGAATACATTATTCAATTTGCCCGAGACGTATCTGATAGCGTGTCTCATAGACTTCTTCACGAACTCGCCGCAGTACACGAGGTGAGTAGGGCTGACAATGTTCCCTTTAAGTCAGTGATTGTTTTTTTGTTAGCTTCACGCTATATTGATATAGCTGAGTAGGTAGAGTCAAGTGTCAAGTCACTCCCCACGCACTGCTGGAACTTACGAGACATTGCGTGTTGGGTGGTAGAAATTAACGTCGCACTTTGTCTTGTTACCAGAGCAAGAATATTTAAGTGTTCCCCCGAGTGGGAATCGAATCTACAACTGTCGCGTTTACAGTCAGACGCTGTGCCATGGCGACCTTTCGACAGTGAATCATGTTCATTTTAAATGTATGTGACATTAAAATAAATACATGTTTGAAATAGCAAATTTTGCTTTACCGGCGCTTTTTAGTGGTATTGCGGTTTTTAAATTATATTCTCATTAAAATAATTCACATTGACATACTCGTATTCACTCCACACAAAAATCAGAAAAAAACGTTTTGTTATTAATTTTAAATTGACATGGGAGCTATAGTATTAAAAGTAGTAAAACTCAACAACAAAGAATGCGATAGCAATTCTCTTTTCAAAGTGTTTACAACCCTATATAATATTTGATAGCACGCTTTGTGTGGTGCCTATTATGTTGTAACGTGCCAATTTAATGTAACTTGACTTGATCACATTAATCCAATTCAATTTTATAATTGGAAGATTTGGTACATACTTTTTATTTATTTATTATAATAAAAGCTTTTAAAATTAATATGTATCATGTATATCTTATATAGATTTGGATTTCCAGATAAGTTTGGTTTTTCTTAATAAGTTTTGCACATTCATTTGTTTATTTTAAATACCCAAGTAGTAAGTCATGAACTATTTAAAATATACTTCTTTTGGTGCGTGGGCACAGTTATGCGATCTGACGTGGGCGACAAGTACTCAACACAAGAATAGTAAGCATTAATTGGTATATTATTAAAATAATTATACCTTTTACTATGTAAATTTGGCAATACGACGGAAATTTAACGTTGTCTTAATTTCTACGCCTCTTTAATGATATCAATGATGAGAAGACACAAGTATCATTTGAAATAGGTACAATGAATAAATTTTAAATATATTTTAGGGGGAAGACCGGTGTAAGATGCGGAGATTTGGCCATGTCCTTCAAATCTATATTCCAAGATGTACGAAACGCAGTGGACTACGTCCATATACACGGAGACTTAAAGACAAAAACCACAGAAAATTTAGACTTATATTTGAAAAAGGATGACAGATTGCCAATGTTCCTGTCGAGGATACGGGAGAGTGGCGCCAAACTGTTTATTCTGACGAACAGCGATTACAACTTTACTGACAAGATTATGAATTATCTCTTCGATTTTCCTTATGGATCTCAGGTATGCTTAAGCTTTTTTTGTCTCATTATAATGTTGTAGGTATATATGTTTTACTTTTTTTTGCGGAGAATTAAAAATGATCGATTACTATAAGTTTCGTTAGTATATATAATTTGAGATTCGGCTATATGTTATACTAGCGGACGCGCGCAGCTTCGCTTGCGTATTTAAGGATGAATTCTAATAACCCATGAAACATGTGTTCAATGAAATATTTTTAAGAGTCTAAATCTCAAATTTTATAAAAATCGGTGGCGATTTAAAGATCTTTCTATACAAACTTTCAACCCCCTATTTGCACCCTTAGGGGGTGAATTCTAGAAAACCATGAAATATATGTTCAATTAAATATTTTTAAGAGTCTAAATATCAAATTTTATAAAAATCGGTGGCGATTTAAGAATTTTCCCATACAAACTTTCAACCCCTCATTTGCACTTTTAGGGGGTGAATTCTAGAAAACCATGAAACATGTGTTTAATTATATACGTTTAAGAGTCTGAATTTCAAATTTTATAAAAATTGGTGAAGATTAAAAAAAAACCTATACAAACTTTCAACCCCAATTTGCACCCTTAGGGGGAGAATTCTAGAAAACGATGAAACACGTGTTCAATTAAATACTTTTAAAAATCTAAATTTCAAATCTTATAAAAATCGGTGCCGATTTAAAAAAAAATCCATACAAACTTTGAACCCCTATTTCACCCCTTTAGGGTTAAAATTTTTCAAAATCCCTTCTTAGTGGATGTCCAGATTACGAAAGTAAATTTTTGTCCAAATTTAACGTTTCTACCATCAGCAGTTATGGCTGTGCGTGCGTCTTACCTCAGTCAGTGAGGACAAGTCCTTTTATATATATAGATTATACATAATATCATAATATGAAAATATATATAATTATATAGGACTAGACCAAGCTGCTAGGTTATTTTTAGTTTTAATAAATACTTACTCATTTTTGCGAATTTGTATGCCTACCTTTACCTTACCATATGCAAAAGTATGTATTTAGTTATATTTTTGTAGTATTGTGGTTTGTTTAAACTAGTATTTAATATTTACTGTGTGCAATGAGGGCGACTGAAACAAATTAGCATTTTAAATGGAAACATAGCGCCTATAAAATTTGTTTGTTAGTGAATGACAGAATGAACTTAGTGCGTATATTATGAAACTCGTCAAGGTTATTTATTTGGAATGCCTCTACACTGGAAAAGGTTGCGTCACTGTGAATAAAACATTCTTCATAATGGAGATTATAGTAGATAAATTATTTATAAACAATTTTAATTTTGTGCAATAATTGCACACTAAAACTGAGATATGTGAAATATATTTTAGATAAATTCAGGTGTTTTTTTGCATTTAAATATACAATACTGTTTTAATATTTGCACGATATTTAAGTTAACTTACTAATTTGTAGACAGTGAAGTTGATTATGACGCGGTCCACGTTCTATATCATAAGTTTGCATATTTACTAATTTATATATTAGTACATTTTTTCGTACAAAGTTTGTGTATAAGATAACATACGTATGTCGTGTAATAGGGGCATGTCATTGTTATTCAAAATAGCCGAGAGGAAAAGTACGGTTGCACTTATGTAACACTACGGGGACCTCGTTCTGTGGCGTGATGATTTATCATTAAATACGTGCGCTAATTGACTTGAAAATAATATAAAATAGTTTCGATATTTTATCTTAACTTCCAGTATATGCTTTATTATTCTTATTTTTTATTTTATGATATTTAGTTGTTACACACTATACGCAAAGAAGAAGCATTCCAATTTTAATTTTTTGTTTTTTTTAACCAAATTGAATAAAGTAATTATTTATGTTTGGTTTAAAAAATGCCCATTTTTATAAAATATTTCGTATAGGTATATTCTCGCAATATAAAAAAAAATATGAATTTTCTTTGGAATGTGGTTTGCTCAGTTAACATTGTTCATATCGTGTTTGACGTTTATATTTATATGTTTCAAACATAGTTTTTCTAAAAAGTTAAAGATCTTGGATGTGTTAATAGATGAAAGATGACATAAGTGAAAGACATGTGTTTTGGTTCTAATGACCCAAATGGTAGTCCATTAATACCTACACATAAGAGAACGCCTAACGTCTATCTAATTATTATCAATAGATACCTACATAAAATAGTACAAAACTTGTATTACTAAAATGTTGTATGGTAATTAGGTACATATATGTCTCTCACATATGATAAATGTGTGGGTTGTTTGGAATTTGCGACACGCGATTGATAGATCTCTATCTCTTATAGATATTGATGTGGAAGTAATAAAACATTTATTGCTCAGCTTATTTTATACAAGGATACCATCTTTTATTAACAATATCACCTGTCGTCGTAAATATCTGTAGGTGGGGCATGACTTTGTTGTCAAATTATTTGTTGACTTTTTTTATCTTTACACTTTTTCGTATAATATGGGATTGATAAAGAAAGCCTAGTTGGAAACCATTCCATTTCCTACTTTTTATTTATACAAAAACATTGCATTTACAATGGCGGAAACCAACGCCGTAATTTGTTTGTTTTTTTAATGTGTAAATTAGCGTTCATAATGAAGTATAGTTATAGGTATTTTCCTATGCTATACATAATTCGTCTAAGACACCAAACACGCAAAGTATTGTTTCTTTATAAAGCAACGTAATTGTAATCACCTTATATTGGCATATAAAGTTAAACAAAGTTTACAATTTAATCATAACATAGAAGATATCAGTTTGGCCATATTTAGAAAATTCCATTCCAGCCTGGCGAGCCCCACAGAAACTGGAAGACATATTTCGACTGGATCGTAGTAGATGCAAAGAAACCATTATTCTTCGGTGAAGGCACAACATTACGTCAAGTTGACACACAAACGGGTGCTTTGAAGATGGGTCACCATGTTGGCCCTCTTCATGAGGGTTTAGTTTACTCTGGAGGTATGTATCAGTTTATTTTTACCATATTCAAGTATTAAATTATTTTAGAAGATTCTGTTCAGTTGTAAAATTATTTAATTAACTATTAAGGTGACTTCAACGAGGCAAACATTTTAAATCTAAATTCTTGACAGGTCGTCAAAATATATTTCATCAGCTATAAAGATTTTTCTTGTTGATTGACTAAAAAAAAGCTTTAAATCACTTCCCGTATGTAAAATTATTAATTATTAATTTTTTGATCATTTTATTTTCTTGGTTATGTAAAATAAACACTAATTGAATTCGATCTTAACCTAACCTTGACATTCAATTTCCTTGCTCGTACGAAAATTATAATTACATATAATAGAGTGGTGGTTAAGTTTTTTACTGCCGCATATCAAATACATAGTACTAGCACATTTCAAAGATTTAATATATATTGAAATTCTTAATTAATTATTAAGAATTTCAATATATATTAAATCTTAAACTTCAATATATCTATCATGTTAGCTATCCATTCCATTTTTTTTATATCGGCTTACGAAAACTTAAATAACAACGATATCAACAAACCAACATCTAATTAATGTTCTTAGAATTATTGAAGTAATTAAATTATTTATTTTGGTATATTGACTGACGCACTAACGGTCCTGGGATATATCTTATCATATCACCATTAAGAACTTTGAGTAGCGTACAATAACGTGATGTTATACAGTCATAATATTGACGCTGTTATCCATTTGTATTTGTACATCGTTGAGGAAACTTCCGTATATTTTGTACTAAAATTGATAAGACTGTGATATTTAATTAAAGTAACATGAATTTTGGTAGCTAAACAAAAAAAAATACTGGCCTTGAGCAATTCCTATTTTGTTTATAGGTATAACAAGTTTTATTTATAAAAAAATTATATTTTCAAAGTGGATGGAATATCTTGTAAATAATTTTATATCTTTTGTTATTTATGAGTAATATACTTACTCTAAGCACATTGTAGATGACTTGACTGTATTTGACTATTTTCAAAAAAATAAAAATTGTAAAACAACCCAGTTTTGCATTTAACTGTATAATAGAGATATATGCATTTAAAAAAAAAGTTATTTGTAATAGGTTCATGCGACGTATTTACCGAACTGATAAGTGCAAAAGGCAAAGACGTCCTGTACATTGGTGACCATATATTCGGAGATATCCTCAAGTCGAAGAAAATAGGCGGATGGCGCACTTTTCTCATTGTACCCGAATTAGTTCAGGAACTACACGTTTGGACCGACAAGTGCCAGTTGTTCGCCCAATTACAAAACTTGGATATACAGCTTGGCGATATGTACAAGTAAGAATTTCGTTATTTTGTATTTATTTACTTGACTTATTTACTTTTCATTATTTTCAAAACCTAAAAATAATCGAAATTACAGCGGGGAACGGAGTGTCTTGACACTAAATTTTTTCTGTTTATCATATACATACATATATGTGGGATGACGTGCGAAGAAATCAAAACTTTCGAACTTTAATTATATTTTAATAGCATTACAATTTATTTCAAAATTAGCTACACGCTGTATCCCGCACACAGTAGGGTAGGCAGAAGGAACCTAGTGTTAAGATATTCCGTTCCCCACTCTCCGCCGCGAGGACTAAGCTGAGAATAATACGGTTTCTATTTTGACAGAATTTCAGAATACTTGTTATAATAGCCAAATAGTCTAGTCTAGTTTAGTCTAGTTAATAGTCACATCAATTAATGGCATTTATGTGTAGTATGTAAAGGGCTATAAAATTCATTTAAAGACGTATACGGCTTCATACGGTCATAAATATTTTGTTATCTGTCTTAGGTTATTATTGAAGGATAGGTCAAATAGGGTGTGACGTTATGATTTTAGTAAAAAATAAGTTGATTATTATGTACTAATCATAGCTGTTTTGTTCTTTATGAAATAAAAAAAAAACAGTATTACTTGAGTTATTCTAGATTATAATTTGATATCAAAAATAACTTGTTATCGATAGCGTAAGGGTCACCTTTACATTTTTTGTTTTGAACGTGTCGAAACATAATTTACGTGTATTTTGCATAGTTTGCAATCAAGAACTTATTTTGTATTTTTAGTTATATATGTACCTACACTATATTATAAAGTTTTTCTAATATGATATCAATGTTATTACATATACTGGTCGGTCGTTTTAGTATATAAAGTATGAAAAATATATCCATTTTTCTCATACAGGTACTGAATAGCTCTACATGCAATATTAAAAAATATGTTTATCTCCACATCCACAGAGATTTGGATTCGAGTACAACAGAAAAACCGGATATTTCCAAGCTGCGTATGTCGATCCGTGACGTCACACACAAAATGGACCTCGCTTACGGAATGCTCGGTTCGCTGTTCCGATCTGGGTCTAGACAAACATTCTTCTCTTCTCAGGTAATTTTTTAAATCAATTTCTTCCTTTTATTTTATATCTTTCTTTCTCTCTCTAGACAAAAAAGCGCGTCGTTAAGTCCCGCTACTCAAAACGCAATACCCCGAGATTTCGGCGGAATGTTTAGAACGGAGTGTCTTAACACTAATTGAATGTGAATTTAGTCTTATCTGAGTAAGATAGTAAAAATATATATAATATTATATTAATTCCTCAGAATAAGTTTTGAACCCACAATCATTAGTGATGTCTTTTTTTTAGTTCTATCCATCATTCCAATTCTATTCATGGTAGTTTTTGTCGAGAATCTTGACATATTAACTATAACGCCGGGGAGGCAAGTTCAAATCGAACTATTTTTTCCAATCTTGAGTACATATACGTTAAAAACTGTTAAATACTTATAAATTAAAATATATAAATAATAACCGGCGGTGCATGTTTAGGTGGTGAGGTACGCGGACCTGTATGCGGCGTCGTTCTTGAACCTGATGTACTACCCGTTCTGCTACATGTTCCGTGCGCCCGCCATGCTCATGCCGCACGAGTCCACCGTCGCGCACGAGCAGCGCTTCACCTTCGACGCGCCCGCTATCGACCGGTACAACACTATGACCACACTAACACATCACTATCATGCAACTGCCACGACAATACCGCGACACGCGGCTACTGGCACGTTACTATCATTCAATCACAACATCAAAGCTCAGAAACTGAACGAAGTTCCGTTTCTCAACACGTAATGTCTCAAGAATTCGGCGGACGGTGAGAAACGGAGTGTCTTAACACTGGGTTCTCAGGTGAGGTGATCTTACTAATCTAATATACAAATGTTTCCAGTTCAAGACACTCGAGCACACCGCGGATCTTAAGCGAGCGCGCGTTTAGCGCAGCCTGCGTCGCTGAAATATCTTCAGAGGAAACTGTCTCCGAATCATTGGATATAAAGGTAATTATTTATTATGTGTTACTTATGGTTATAAATGAGTTGAGTGGTTAGTGGATATACTACAAAGTATATAATATTAATTTACAGAGATTAAGAAATTTTAGTTTTAAATTGTAAAAAAATATAAATTGTAAATTCTTATTTCAAAGTTGAGTAAATTTTAACTGAAAAAATCTTGACCTTGAAACTACTTTAGTGTTGCTAAATCGTAAATAGTGTCGCTATATAGTATAATAATTTAAAGGAAAATTTGCATTTTGCACATGAAAAGTTAACTTTCATAAGATATAAAGTATATATATACTCTTTATTGCTGGCGCACAATAAAGAGTACTTTACTTTATGTTATATGATATTCATTTTATTCCAGGGCGAGCGGTCAGTGCCGCACGTGCGCCCTGAGACCCCGCAGCGCCTCACGCACACGCACGACGAGGACTGCTCCGATGACGAGGACATCTCCAAGCACAAATAGAGTGGTTAGTAGCGCCGTTTTAACTTTTTCGCGGCCACGATTCGTCGTCTAAGTCTGCATTTAGAGAACGTTGGGCAGTGTTAGGACTGGGAAATTCAAGAATACTTAAATATAATCAATCACTTTCCTGAATGAGTATTGCCACATTGAAACATTGTTATTTCACCTAAGCAATTAATGTTCTAATTCTATATTATTATTTACTTTCACAATACCATTATTATTGCGTTTGTATACATTTTTATATGATTTTTATGTTTGTTCACTACAAATTTTATCTCATTTTTATATCTACATTCTGTTGAGGCTTATATTATGAGCTTACAATTTTGAAAGTAATTTTCTTTTTGTACTAAAATACGGTAATGTGTTCTAAATCTTTTTTTTTTTTTTGCAGAACCCATATGTCTACGCGTCTGGTCAATTAATTGTTATGGTATATAATAAGAAGATTCAACGACGTACGTCTGAAGAAATGCTTTTAAAAGCAGACTCTCATTATAAAATGTTGTTCTTGTTATCAATTTGTTGAAAAACTCATTGCGAGACTAAATTTATTGATATTATAAAAACTCTTTAATATATATGCTATGGACCAAGCGAAAAATTGGTATTTTTCATAATACCCGGGTATTGCTTATAGTGAGATAATAAAGACGGCAATTTAATATTAGCTAAACAAGTAATTAAATTGTCCGGCCGTACGTACATTTCATTTAGACAAATAAGGAAATAGTTACTTTTTATTATTTACAATGCCTAGTCATTATTTATAATACCTTCATTAATTCCTTGGTCCATAACATACTGACACAGTTAAAAATAGATCTACCGTGTATTAAAATAACGCACTTTTTTTAATATATAAAGGTAATCTACGGTTTTGAAGTATACGAAATATATAAATATGAAGTATGCTTTACTAGTTTAATTTGTTTTAAAAATTTTAGTTGTAATTTCTTTGATATAATACATAAAAAAATATATTTAAAGGACTTAATTATTTTACTATTCACTATTCTGATATGAGTCATAGTGGAGGTCCATCAGTTTTATTAAACACAATCTAAATCCGTTAAGGTGCCATCTATAAATTACGTAACAGGAATTTCATGATCATTTCATTTCATGACCCAAGGGAGAGGGCTCCCTTGTCACATTTGTGGGACCCCCCTGTCCAACGTGACGTCATATAATACTTCATGTAATACTTTACAATTTGACACTTAAACAATATTATATTAAAACAGCAGTCTGTTTGTTGTTTGTTCACACCAATTCAAATTTAACACTTACGTGACGTCACGATATTATAGATATCTTCACTCCTTGTCACTCTTTGTCGACCCTTTATTGTGTATCATTTATGAATGGCTCGAAATATTACTTTGATTTTCCTTTGTTTAGTTATTCAAAGCTTTCTGCATTTTTATCTTAACTGAACTGAATACGGTTTGTAATGCTTCGCCATATTATTATAACGTATTGGGGATCTGATGAGCAATGTTAAATATTTTATGTAAGAATTCTCAATTATGATATTAATGTGTGACGGCAACTTTATATTATTTTTAATTTTACATGGAACTGAAAACATGTAATTTTTATGGACAAGCAATGATAATTTTATATAAGTATATAATTTGTTAATTATATATGATTATCGCTGTATATACACAAAGGGTAACGCAATTTGAATGTTATAAGCAGTATTTGTTCATGATAAATATAATATGGAATTCATGTAAAATTAAATTTTTATGAATTATATCCGATTATGCCTAAAATGTACCACAATATTTTAATGTATGAACATTAATAACTCTGACATGACTATATTGTGACAACATAACAATTATTCGTTATGTAATTTTAAATTCGAAAGAGTGCTTCCGAATAGTAATTATATAAAGAAATAGTCTTTTTTATATTAAAAAATAATGTATTCATAAGACTTGGTGGTACATCTTAGCAGGGATGTTATGGGGCTCCGTAACCGTAACCGTCTAAATCTAAATCTCCAAGCCAAGCAGCCTCACTAGCGCTCTTAGAACGTATTAGCGTATAAGTACGAAGAACTTTTGTTTCTAGAAAAAGATAACAAAAGAGAGACACAAACTGTCAATAAATTTCTCGGAAAAATAATACGTGTAACCGAAATTATCCAAAAATAATAACCATATCTATTTTCTAAATCTAATTTCCGTAACATCCCTGCATCTTAGCACAAGTAGGCATAATTGCGAAAATGAAGTGAAGTATTCGAGGCTGGTCAAGGAACGTGATAATAAATGAAATTGTGATGATTATTCATAGTTGTTATATTTTTATTTGTTAATTTGTACATTTATGTATGTTTATATTACAATGTAAATGCTCCTTATTTTTTGTTATGAAGTTAAATGTTTATTATTTTCAGTTCAATCAACATTAATTTACGTAAACGGTTAAATTACAATTAATTATTACAACACGCATACGCCCAGGGTCATATTAAATAATTATAAAACTCATGAAAAAATAATTGTTTTATCGAAAATCAATAATTTTTAAACATTACTATACTGGGCCTAAAATAAAAAAAAGTATGTAAGACAACCGTGTTACATACTTTTTTTACGAACGTACGTAACGTAAAATTTGAATCCGCAACTTTTGGGAACCATCCAAGAGGCGCGAGTTTAAATCCCGCTACGTTCAAATTTTTATGTTTCGTGTAAAGTATTTTTACAATAACCATGTTACAATTTTCACATTATCATTGAACAAGAGGCCGTCAAGGCGCAGCGGTTCAGCTTCTGCCTGTTAGCGCGACGGTTGTGGGTTCGGGTCCCACTCGGAGGATTTCTGAGCAGATTCCCTTTGCCTACCCCGCTATATGCAGGATACAGTGTGAAATTAATAAAAAAAATATATGAACAAAAAATTGATAAAATAGTTAATTTCTTTACATCTCGATATTATTGTTGATTGAACGCTACAATGTTTTGTTATTATATATATGCAAGTAGAAGTACGAGAATTATGAAGTAACTGTTTCAATCGAAAGAGAGATTGTTATTGTAGTGTTTTTTTATGAATTTGTACCCAATCACACAAAGATTGTAGCCGAAAAATAGTATAATAAATGAATATAAATGCAGATTTGTATTTCTTCTTTGCACTACATACCTTGGTAATTTACGAATTTAATATTATTTTAGAATAGTTTAATCTGTCTATCTTATCTATCCATAACCCGCAAAAAGCAAGGTAAGCAGAGAGGATCTAGTGATTAGACACTCCGCACCACCCTGTTATCGAGACGTCGCGTGTTTAGTGGTCTTGTTACCAGAGTGAGGAAATGCAAATAACTCGTCCCGAACCAGAATCGAACGCCAAACCGTCACAATTACAATCACGCTGTCGCTGCGCCTACATGACGGCATCAAGAGTTTAATTTAACATTTAATTCTTGAGTTTAATTTATATTTAACAAGTAGGTTAAAAATTAAAAGAATACGAATTACAAAATCTTTATTTTATTTCTATAACGTAATGCTTGTACCTAGTAAAGAAATCAATCAGCTTCGTTGTATCCTGTGTGATCTCGCATATGCAGGAAGGTAGGCAGAGGGAACATAGTGTTTAGACACTCCGTTCCCCAATTTCCACTGAATTGTGGAGGCATTGCGTGTTGAGTGGGGGAAATATAAATTTAAATATTTCATTTCAATAGCTTCACACTTTTTTTTTCATTTCATTAAGTGAGGATCGAACTCGCAACCAGTCGCGTTAACAGTCAAACTGTGCCTCTGCGCCACGACTGGTAGTAGTTTTTTTTATAAAAACAACTTTGTTAAAAACACAATTATGGCATGAATATACTTTTATGAAATTAGTGAATAAATTTTACATTTTTAAATATAAATTATTATAAAAAAAAATACATTTAAAAATATAAAAATTTATTGGCATTATTATTACAAGAGCCTTAATAAATACAAAACAAAGAAACTATGTTTTCGGCTTAGAGTGTAAATCTATATCTGTTTATTTTATTTCAAATAGCAATAGCAATAAAATCCCGCCACACAACATTGGCAATGTCTCGAATCTAGGTGGAATGCCGAGAACGGAGTGTCTTAACAATAGGATCTCATTGCGTGCCTACTATATGTTGAATACAGCGTGAAACCAAAGAAAAATCTCATGACTACACTTTTTATCCTTCAAAAAGTTAAACAATTTATATTAATTTAAACAAAACAAACACGTCAGGTTTATAATAATAATTCTTCTAAATAATCTTCAAACTCTTCTTCACGAGTTTTTTCTTCTACTTCTTGAACACCTATAACAAGTTATGAGTAGGTTAATATGTTAAAAATGAGTGCTATTTTTTTTTCATACACAAAATTCTATTAAGCTTTATATAATAGGTACCAGCCTCTAAGTTCGTCTGCGTGGTCTAATGGAAAGAGAAGAGTTTTGTATGAAAGTCTGTGCCTGGAGTTAGTAGCTAAGTGTAACTCTGTCCTAAGGCACGGTGTCATTGAAACGATTAACTCTGTTATACTTTAGCCTTCAACCTTTCTCGATACATGCAGTTATGCACTGTCCAACACAAAAATATTTTTTTAATTTTGAATCAGTTCCTATGATTAGTGCGTCCACCCAAACACATTCTCCAGCTTTATAATATTAGTATAGATAGTATAGACGTAAATGTTCAATATCTCTATATTGAATATCGATGCTAGACTGCAATGAAATCTTAAGCAGAGATTTGCAGATTCTATTTGCGTTTCTTGCATTTCAGGCAATAACGTTCTAATTTTAATAGACATTTGTAGAAGATCAACAAGGATAATTCGATAAAATACTTAAAATACGCACGGATTTATTGAGTGTTTTGAAACGTCCATACATTATTAGTATTAAATATTATTATTTTTTATTTAAGTAATCAGGTGGCAAGGAGAGGTGATGGCCACCCGATACGAATGCTCATAATAAATGAAATTTGACATTGTATTATACGATACAAAACGTAGCGTAGCGTTTTGACGGGTTAAATTAACTTGTTGGTATTAATAAATTAAACGTTATGGCATTTAATAATGTAATAGAACCAAAAACAAATATTTTTTAAACTTTTGTCTTAACAGCTTAATAGATTTTATTATAGTTCTCACTATACAGTAGTGAGAACTATAATAAAATCTATTTTGACAAGATTCCCCTTATATTTAGTATTAGTTTTATTTCAATAGTTTCAATATTATTCTCATTTTACTAAGCGGGCGAAGGAAATCTAGTAAATAATAATAATTTTCACTATAAATATAAGTATACCTTTTTTCCACAACGACTCGTCTTTATTTTCAATATTTTCCGTTGTTTCCATGGAAGTAGAAGGTTCTGATGGCTCTATGGGTTCTGTTTGCTCCGAGTCACTAATTTCGCCATCGGTGTTTGCTTTTTTGCTATTTTTTCTTTTCTTCTTTTGACTCTTTTTGAGCCTCTTAACTTCACGCTTTTTAGATTTATAATTCAATTTTTCCGAACATTCTGGGCATAGGCCTAAGAAATAGTTATAAAATAAATATGGTTCGAGGTGTTGTTTTAAAAAAGTACTTATAGTAGATATTATAAGATAGAGTACAGATTAAGAGAGTTAATATTAACTTCACAAACTCCCAATTTTTTTTAGTAATTTACAGCATTGTAAACAACGGATTTAAAATAGTAAATAAGTATACAAATATCAATAAATTTCATATACAATTTGTGCATATTCATATAGTTTTGAAGTCGATTTTTTTAAAAATACTTTTAAATAAATCAAGGAGTATTATTGCATTTAGTCACTTACGAACTTTAACGAGGGCGTTCTTTTTTTCATTATCTTCTAAGTACGCAAAATTTACTTCCCAAGATTTAAGATCACTGTCATTAGTACATCTTTTGTTTCCACACTGGAATTGCCCCTTTCCCAGAACAAGTTCTTTTTCAACACGCCATCTCAATGCTACCTTTTTAAATTCAAATTTACATGAAATCGTAATTCATTAGACTGAACTATTAATAATTCGCTGCATATAAGGCATACATATAGGGGTTTCATTTCGAACGATTTTGGTTTATAAAATTTAATATGAAAGGTCGGTCGGTAGCTACAGATTAGCTAATCTGAATAGACAAAATATATATTTAAAAAAAAATGCAGTTGTAAGTTTATTATATAACATCAAGAGAAGTCTAGTTTAGATAAGTGTTCTATCAATTTTCTATTTATATTAAGCAACAAAAGGTGACTATATTATAACAAAATACCAACGGCTTTATACTTTTCAAATATACAAGAAATGTTTTAAAGTTATTGGCTATTGCCTCCTAAGTCACCCTAAAGAGGATGATAATAAAACTAATTTACATTCTGTTATTAAATAGTCTCACCCTTTAGGTGTGTTTTTTAGCACAGCGGATAAGCATTTCCCACTTTTCGCCGAATTCTGGAGGCCGTGATGAGTGGCGGAATTAACGCCGCGTTTTGCCCCGTCACCAGAGCAAAGAAACTAAAATATTAAATATTTAATTTCCTAGAATGGGAATCGAACCTGCAGCCTGTCGTGTTGGCACTTTGTCAGTCACATGCTTGTGCCCTCTAGTGTGATTTAAACTATTGTATGCTGCTAGAATCCTATATCATCCTAATAACATTAAATTATGCTACTTTCTAAATAAATAATAATATTTATAATGAGTATATTTATATTACATACAGTATTTACATTTTTAAAACATTTATGTATACTATAAAAAAATGTGGCACACATAATATACAAGCAAATACATAAATATTCTCAATTCCCAAATAAAAAGTAGGTCCACTAGAATTTCCATGTTCACAGTCGGTTAATCAAGGAGTGGCACCGTGGCAGGCAGATGTGCGCTACCGGCGCGGCGCGGGAGACCGTGCTATATTTAGCCTACAAAAAGGCACTACGGCCATGCCATTGTCGCGCTCCCCGATACAACGCACAAAAGAAGGTCTCGGGGGCAAAAAAGGCAATTGAGTTCCACATTCTATTCCATAGGGGACCGTCCCCATCATCCGCAGCGCAAGGGGAGTTAAACATAAATTATCTCCGATGTTGCCTTCGAAACCGTTAGCGAATGTAAATAAGCTGATGCTGACAGCTGATTTATTTGTAGGTCAAATAGATGACAGCTATTTTATCGAACGTTTTATGTAAATACCTTTACAAAATAATACAAGCGAAATTGGTTCCAGAACGGAATCACCAGATCGTTAACTACTTATTTTTTAACATTGTAGAACAGTTAATTCATTTGTTCAACAGTTAAATTCATATAGGTATATATAATTAAAATTACTTGTTAACATTAACGATTACTACTATATGAATTTGTTTTTAGTTTTATAAAAAAGATAATTCATCGTTAAAAAGACTCAGGGACTTACTTTATTCTCTTTATACCGGCTGAGATCGCAAATACAATACTCTTTGAATAGTTTATCGTAATATTTTTTAGCTAATTGCTTTTCCCACGTGTCCGCGACTTCGTCATCTTCCCACAGAAACTTGTGGTTCTCCCTTATAATATCGAGATCCGTTCGATCTCTAGACGTGTCCCGTTTCAGTGACGCCGAGGTACCCTTGGCATTCAAACAATAAACATTAACTAGATACTTATGTAACTCATATGGATTAAGATTACGCAACCTTGCCGACATCACTAGCGCAACCTAGAACAAAGGGAAAATGACCTATTTAATTTGAGATAATAAATGAAACATGATTTGCAACAAACAACTCTTTAATAAAATCGACAATTATTACATTTCCTATAAAATTATCCATAAAATGTTCTTACTCTAATTGTCATGATGAGTTATAACAAGGTGCATTTAGATAAATATGTAAAAAAATGTTGTTAAGGCGTCAATAAATAATTGTTACATTTGTGCACGAGTTAATATCTACTCTGAATATTATTGTCAGTCTTGTAGATTTTTTGTGTATTTCCATTTGGCTCAATCTAAATTCTTAATTCTATCCATGCAACTAAAACTCTAATTATTAAATACAATAAATATATTAAATTGTAATTATTGCCTTATATACTAAATATAAAAAAAAAATGTCAATATTTATATTATTTGGTATCAACAACCAACAAAAAATAGTAGTGGCACAATAGAAAAATTAAATAGCTTTGGTGTGTTAGCCAATTATACCTTTAGAATAAGTCATAATTTAAAGTTCCACAAAGAGAACAAACACTTTATTCAATGACTTTGTCATAGCATTGCAGAATAATAACATAATTATATAATATGGTTAAATATATTTTCACTGTTTAACATTTGTGATGTTTGTTCCAATATTTTTTATTAATTAAACTACAATATATGTATCCTTAACTAATTATACTAATTGTTCACGATGGCTTAACTAAATCATGAAACTGAGACCATCATAACAGGAAGTCATTTTTATAGTGCCTCATTAAAATGCTTATTTATCATATAAAATATGAAAACATATGATATATTATTCCAATTGTATATATCAATCTTTTTCTTTTATTATGTGTCTAAAGTCTAAAAAATATTTGGTTTAGCATTCCCTTAATAGTAGTATAGAATAGGCACATAAGATATAATGTATTATTGCTTTGGTTACAACACAGTACAATAAGAATCACTTGAAATACTTATCTAAAATTTGGCAAAGGTACTCTTTACAACTGGTATACAACACCTAGTAAAGGTTTACAAAAATATATATTTATTAAAGCTCTTCCAGTGAAGCAGGAACAATTATAAGATTAGTGACAAATTCAGAGTATATAAAAAGGCATCGAATTTACAGTAAATTCTTTATATCTTATACAAAAAACTAGTGTATCAAGTGTTACTGAATATCTGACCTATATCCATTAAAATATCACTTTATCATATCTAAAAGGCAACTTTGGATTGAGATATGTGTGACATAGTATTAAAGCACCTGCTAAGGCATATTTTAAATATCCTAAATTATCCCAAACATGCATTTATAAACTCCATATAATATATAATCTTATTTCAAAAGCAACTACAGCACACCAAGAGTGTAAGGACACTCGCAATAGTAACACACCATAATGACTAAATTATGAACTAGAATGTGGATTTATCAATTTGGTATAAAACAATGCACATTATAATTATTAACAATCAAAATATGACTAAATTTTTGGCAATTAGAGAATTGGAAGTTTTGTGAAAAGCATCACGGAAACCTTTAATTACTTATCCTAACTCCAATAAATAATATAATTTGTGCTAGGAGGTAAGAAATCATGATTTAAGTTTTTTATTATCTACATTGTAAAGTGTCCAAATAGAACTAGTCAAAATTTTTACTACTCAATGACAGATTTATAAACAATAAATAGATATATAAAGGTATGTGATGCTTTTTACAAGCTACCAGACTATGTCTGATTTTTATCCATGTGTTTTCTCATGTTTCTTCATATTGTCTGACCGAGTAAAAGCTTTGTCACATACTCCACAGTAGTATGACTTTTGTTTAGTATGAACGGTCATATGGCGAGACAGTTCACTCTTAGTTACAAATTTTTTCTCACAGACTGTACAAGCATGTTTGCGTACATTTAAATGGAACTTCATGTGTATTGACAATGAACTGGATTGGGAGAAGGCTTTATGACAAAGTTCGCAAACAAAAGGACGCTCCCCTGTGTGCTTTCTTAAATGATTTGTAAACCCTGTTTTCGTGTAATCTTTCTGGCAAAGATGACAAAAATTTGATTTAGAGTCAAGCATACCAGGAAAGTGAATATTTATGTGTTTTCTGAGTTCCCAGTAGCTTGGAAATTTTTCTGAACACACATGACAAGGGTATTTTTTTTCTTCGGTGGGTTTAGCACTGCAGTGATGTGAAGTCAGTAACTGTTCACTAGTAAACATTTGATTACATTGGCCACAAATATGACTAGCCTCTGAATCAGTAGATAGTGTCACCTCTAAATAATTTTCAATTGACATAACATTTCCATTGGAGCTATCCGCATCATCGTTTTGTATCGGGGGCACTTGATCAGTTTCATTATCTGTTATATCTTTGGTATCCATTTTTACTAAATAGTCTCTATAGTCCAACAACTCTTTACCTGAATTGTTATTATCGGGTTCTACTAGATGTAAAACGGGCGATTCACTTCGATCTCTGTCTGGTGACATTTTCTCATTATCTGAGTGTTCTGGTTTGGAAGATACGTTGTTGTCAGATTCCCAGCCATTTTCGACGATTTCTACATCGGAATCTGAATCTTCAGCACTTGAAACCGTATTATTCACTAAGTGGAACCCGATATCATCAAAACGCAACACGTTTGGGGGAAGTTTAACCCCCACAATAGCTTGAATCGCCTGCCATGAAAGCTCCTGGGGGTTGTTCTGCATATTAAATCGCACTACTCTAACCTACAAACGAGTGTTTAGGTATTACAAGAGGAACATTAAACGCTAAGAAATGAAATAAAAATAATCATAACATTTACCTGTTACGTGCACGATTTTGAAAATAAATAAGCAGATGACACTTAAATTCTACATCTAAAAATATTATGCTATACACTGCACTTCACTCCTGTATATGGATGCGTCTTTGTCATTGAATTTGAAATGGAATTGAAGTCCCCCTATCAAATGCAGCAAAGAGCGCTTTAAGCGTAGTGATGCGCTTTACTTTGGGCTAGATGGACATTGTAATGATTTATAATTGCAGATTAAATAATAAATGGAAAACATAATAATTAAGATGTTTTTATAGTAATCACCTCGAATGATTTACAAAAATAAATAAATAAAGTCATTAGTTAAGTAAAAGAAGTCAATATTTATATTTTAATTATATTTAAACCTGTTTAATTTAATTACTTGATAATATGACTCTTTTATTCATTTTTTTTAGAATATAAGATGTAAAATAATGTAGTTCAATATTTATTATAAATTTTATTTTCTGTATGGCAATTATATGTAAGCACAGTGCATATTTGTTAATAATTTCAAATGAAATAAGATATTTTCAAATGTTCATTGCGATTTAAATCATCTTAAAATAAAAAACTATACTATTTTAACGTTAATGTGATAATATTAAGAAAGTATCGTTTTATTTCTAAGTATTAATTTATTAAATAAGCGAATTAAGTTATTCTATTTCTGTGAGCATTTAGGCCTTGCTTTGCAAACTATAGGTGGATTATAAAATAAGTATAATTTTGCTCGTTCTGAGGATGTCTCAGGTACAAGAGTAAGGAACATATTATACTGGCAAAGAACAGAAATGTACAAGAGTTTAACATCCTCCAACTGCTCTCAACCATGTTGCTGAGCTTGCGAAAAAATAAAACAAACATAACTTTGACCGTTTTGGATCGTTATATATTTGTATTGTTGTCGGTGATGTATTTACCACGATAGTTAATTATTATTGTCGTCCAAGTTTACTTAGAGTATTATATTTTAAGATATGCGGTGCGTGGAGGGGTGACTTATATTGTGACAGACTGACATTCCTTTCTTTATTGTTGAACGCATTGTGTCTTGTCATCTGTCAAATACACTTGGATTTTGACACTTTGTGTAATTCAATTCAAAATTTGGAGGGATTTTTATTAAGTTGGCTAATTATTATTAATTATGTTTTTTTTTAAATCAACACATTACGTTGTAAAACCATTTTAGATACGTTTTTATGCTGTAGTATAATCAAAGTATATGTTTTAAATATATTTCGTCGTTAAAAATGAATTCATTAGAGTCCCTGGAAGAATTTATTAAATCAAATGACAATTTTAAGAAATTTATAAACCATTCTGTAGTTCCCGATATTTGTAAGTCTGAACCTTGCATGCTTGGAGTTGATGAGGCGGGTCGTGGTCCAGTCTTGGGTAAGAAAAGCTTATATTTTTTGTAGTAAACTCATGGCCAGAGTCAACTTGCAATTAAATTAAGACCTCGTCCTATTTACATTTTGATTTTTTTTTTCATATACTTTTGGGTTGCATTAAAATATTATTTATAAGCAGTTCAGTCTAGTTGTCTGACTAATTGATCTAGTGGTGCCACTTTCAGAATTTACTGTAACAAAATATTGAGGCTGAAAAACGATAACATTAAATCAAAATTAAATATTTTTTTTATGTTGACATTATTTTATTGTTGCACTACACAGTAAGTATAATTGTGTATTTTTTTATTTTTGTTTGCTTGATCACTGGTCCATCTTTAAAAAATCTCTAGATATAAATCTTATTTCACTTTTGCAAAGTTTATTACACCTTTATTTAAAATTTTAAATTTCATATATGTATGTTTATTTTGAGTATGTTTTTAAAAACATATTAGTGCAAATTTTATGGTATATTTGAATATTGTAATAAAATATCAACTTTTCCATTCTATTTCAGGTCCAATGGTATATGGTATAGCATATTGTCCCTTGAACCAGAAAAATGTATTACAATCCTTAGGGTGTGCTGATTCAAAAGCACTGACAGAAGAAAAAAGAGATGAAATCTTGCTGAAAATGTTATCTGAACCAGAAGCAGTTCAAAATGTTGGTTGGATTGCTGAAATAATATCTCCAAACTACATCTCAAATTCTATGTATAGACGAGCTAAGCATTCCTTGAATGAGGTATTTTTAAAATATTTATTTTAATTAAACACTAGAAACATGGTACATACCTTTTTTTCAACTAGTCCAAAATTATTAGCCATAACTGAATTTTATTTTATCTGCTATTTAAACTAGGCTTCAAACTAGACATAACTATCTCTGTCCTGCCATGTAAGAAAAAGAGTGTCTTAAAACTAGGTATAAGTGGATAAAATGTACTATAAACATAGAATATATTATTGTTTTAAGGTTTCTATGAATTCTGCTATTGATTTGATCAAAAAATCATTAGAAATGGGAGCAAATATAACTGAAGTGTATGTAGACACGGTGGGACCACCGGAAAAGTATCAAATGAAATTGAGTGAAATATTTCCTAATATAAAAATAACTGTAAGTTACCTTTTATTTTTCAACTTATTTTGTAATTTTAATCTGTTTTAGAGTAATGGGGGATGGGCTAATTTAATATTGGCAAAGACCATTTTTTCATCAGCTCTTTTCAACTCCCAATATAGAATATTGAAAAGCCATAATTAGGAAACAAGTGATAGCTTGTAACTTAAGTTGAGGACGGTCATGGCACAGGGGCACAAAGAGTGCTGTAAAACTGACTGTTTAGGTTTGATTTCCACTGTAACAAAACAAAGCGTGGGGTTGAGCTCTGCCATTTGTTTGACAATGTCATAAACAATGGGCGGAGTGTGGGGAGCAGAGAGTATTAACATTAGTTTCCCTCTGCTTACCTTGTTTGTGGGATATAGTGTGAAGTTAAAAAAAATATTTTTAGGTTGCAAAAAAAGCTGACTCCATATATCCAATAGTATCAGCTGCTAGTATAGTTGCAAAAGTAACAAGGGACCATGCACTCAAAGTGTGGAAATTTCATGAAGGCCTGGAACTGGACCATAAAGAATTTGGTAGTGGGTATCCAGGAGGTATGTAGATTTTATGTGTAGTAAGAAATATCCAAAATATTATATATTTTTCCCTGACTATATTATTTACAATGTAAATGTTAAATAAAGGACAAATTATGCCAGGGGATTTTTTTTAATCATTTTGGATATTTCTTACACATATATCCATACATATAAATAAAATTGAATATGGGTTCCATCTCTAATCTAGTCAAGTACCCGGACATGGCAACTAATTTTTATGGGACTGAAAAATAATGGGGATAAATAGTGCTCCACATGTGGGCTACTTATTACCGTGGAATTCCCCCGGGAACCCGATTTACGCGTGAAAAACCTCATCTGTCATGTGCGCGTACTTACTGCCTACCTAGGTAGATATGAAATCACTAAAAGCAAAGTCAAAAAAAGTCTGAGCAAAATAAAAAAGATATTAATTTTAACCTTATAAGATTAAAATTTGTATTTATTAAGTGTATAACAGTATAGATATACTAAAATAATCTCAAATAAAAGGAAATATTAAATATTAACAACAAATTAAGCCATTGTGGTGCAGTGGGGGAGTTTATAAATAAAAATGGCGATAGTTGTGGGTTCTTAATTCGATTTTGGCGAACTGAGTTCGTTTGTCTACAAAGTGTGAAAAGTCTTTTTTTACAATTATAACAACAGAATTGTTGAATATGCTGTATAATATATTGTTTCATGAAATACATGTATAATGCTAATAATATATTGTTATTACAGCTCTTGCCATTGCTTTTGTGTTTATTATTATTTTTTTACTTACAGATCCTTTGACCAAAAAATTTATACGAGAACAAATCGACCATGTTTTCGGTTACCCCCTATTAGTAAGATTTAGTTGGTCGACCGCTGAATTGATGTTGCAAGAAAAAGCAGCAAAGTGTACCTTCGAAGAAATTGAAGATACAAACAAAAAAACTGCTGGAACAAAATCTATTAGCACATTCTTCTCCCCAAAGAATGAAAAGAAACGGAAAAGACATAAATTCTTTGAAGAAAGATACTTGATGATGAGTAATGCTTTTGAATAATTGTTTTTTTGACGATTTAAATTAATTTACAATTTTTATATGTCTTTTTATTTCATAGTGAAGCTTGCTTAAACACTATTTGCCCACAAGTGACTTGGCTTTGGAATCCACACTAGTCTATTTTGGTTACTATACTTAGAAAATGAAGAACGTAATATTAACGTATCGTTAATTAGGATATTAGCACGAAAAAAGTAAACAAAATAACTTTTAAGTACTTACATAGTAATATATAAATCATTATATGGAAGAGAGAATGCTATTTAGATACCTACTGAATATATTTAATAAATTATGTGAATAAAATGTAATAATACTTTTTGTAGTGTAAATTCAACAAGTACCATACATGTTAAAACTTACAATCGATTAGCTCACTAAGTGAAAATGCATTAAGCAGTAGAAATCAACAAAATTTAAATGCATTTAATGCTATTGACGTTGAATACAGTTTTATTTTTCATTTTTGGTACCCTTCCAAATGTGCTGACAGCTTTTAAAAAATTCAATCCGCATTGTTTTAACGTGTGTCCAAATGAATGCAAAATAACACCGGGGATCAAACGTTTTAGCTTATAAAAAATTCTCAATAAAACAGCTATAATTAATGAATTTGAGGTCAGTCGTGGCGCAGGGGTAGAAGCTCAAAATGAACAGAATGTTTTAATACTAGATTTCCAGGTTCCCGCTATGTGGTATGGAATACAGCGTTAAACTAAGAAAAAAGTTCTATTAGTAAATTGTTGGTATGTCCTTACTGTCTCTCGCCTTCTCTAATCGAAATTCGCAATCAAAATATAAAAATCCTAATAATCCTAGTTTCAGTATTATGTTGATATTTGGCTATGTAACTTTCTCGAGCAAATTGCGATCTAATAAAGATTTCTTTATGCGATGAAAGGCCGTAAGTCATACATTTATCCAAGAAGGTTAGCTCCAGCATTAGCATGCACGAGCTGTCTCGCCGCCTACTTACAATGAGCAATGCGGAACACTGGGGTCACTCGGAGAATTTAATTGTGTTCCATTATCATATTTAGGCTCTTTTACGGTAACTCAAAAGTGAAAACTGAATGGGGTTCGACGTAGCTCGTCATTCGTCAGTTGCGATTGATGGAGACAACTTCCTTGACTCGGTAGCTCAAGGATAACAAAATGGCTCTAAATCGATACATTTTCGCGATTCTGTCGTTAGTCGCTTGCGTTACAGCGATTCTCGGTCCATCTGGTAATAGTTCTAAAGTGGTGATTGTTACGAGAGCAGATACATACCTTGATGCTTATTCGAAATCTCGCGTAGATGCTGAAAAGGCGAAGGAAGGTGTGGTTATCATCACAGCGAAAGATGGAGAAAAGAAAATATCGAATCGTGATGACAGTTACAACTCTGGATACGATTATACTCCTCCCTACTCCAGCAGCGACAGTTTTAGCTCATCAGGATCGCCGAGCTTCTCTAGTTCATCGAACAGCTATTTGCCACCATCAAGTTACGGACCACCAGTGAAATTTGAATCGGAAGTCACGTACAATGCTCCGCCAAATACTTACGGGCCACCAACGCCGAGTTATGGTCCGCCCGCTTCAAACTACGGCCCTCCTTCTCACTCATATGGACCTCCGGCTCCTGTTTATGGTCCACCTATTCCTAAACCTCTACCCCCAATCTACGGCCCACCTCTGAAACCTACATATGGAGTACCGTACACAGCGCCAGGCCTGGGATTACTTGATAAACTATCTTTAAAATTAGACATTTTAACAATTGCAAAACTAATGCTGAAATTCCTTATATTCAAAAAGATCGTAACTATGATAGCTGTTGTATGCATGTTATTAGTAATACCAAAATTGATTTCTTTCAAGAAAGATAAAGATGGTGCTGGTACTGATGAAGACGATCGGCAATTTGGTAGAAAGAACTGTAAGTGTTATACATATCAAAATTCGCTATCATAAAATATATATTTTTTTAAATATTATGTAAATAATAATTATTTTTAGTAGTGGAGCTAACATCAGCCCAGCAGTTGTTAGACCGTGCCATGTACGTGTACGGACGTCAGAGTTCCGACTGCGGCGTCGCGTGCCGCGCTCGTCGAGTTTTAGACGACATCTATGAATTTCAACCTTATATCCAGTGAGTAAAGATTGATATTCTAAAATTTAATTCCACATGTGTCAAATGTTATGGTTATGATATTTAAACAAAACATGAACTATGAAGCAATGCCGCGAGTTCCATGTTTGCAAGTAATAAATTCAAGAGATAGGAATCTCTTTTACCTGTCACGAGCATTTAATAAATAAATAAATTGAATAAATAAATAAATTAACAAAATATTTTTTTTACAAGTTTCAACCCTGTTATTTGTGTTAGTATCATTATGAGAATACGCTTAAACAAAATAATTTCATAGTATACCAGGATTAAGATTTTTTATTAATTTTTCAATATCTTTTTTAAGTGTTTAAGTTGAAAACATATCCTACCAAAAAGTAAGGGCCACATGTCGATCGAACCCACAACCATTGCGTTACAGTAACATGCTTGTGCCCCTGCGCCATGGTGACCTCAATTTTAAGTTGTAATAGTAAATTTCCTCTACTATATATTATGGTTCTCAAATATCAGCCTAGTTCTATAAAATCCAAAATCCTCTAAAAGCTCTAAATTTTTTCAGATCTGGGGAGAACGCAGAATCGTAAACGATTGCAAAGAAAATTTGCGTGCCATTACAGCATTTAGCTTATAAATAGTCATTATAATTTATTAAAAAAACCTATTTATTTAATTAATGTAGTTGTAAGTTATTTATTATAAATCGATATATTATATTTTTTGTTGTTATTTATCAATTCTTTCGAATAGCATTTATTCGATACTTTACTTTTGTATCGAGTGGTTAAACATTGTAATATATTATGTGTGATTACTTATATTTTGAAAAGTTAATTTTTTTTACAGTAGCAAAAAAATTATTACAAATTAACAGGATATTACAATTAAGGCTCAAATGAAAATGATGCTATAAAACATTTTACAGCAATTTCAGTTAATTATCCTTCTAAAGTAATTATTTTGTTCGTAAAATGACCATGAAATAAATTGTAAATTAGAATTTTCACCAGTCGATAACCATAATTGTATAAAATGTTGGGGTCATGTTCGTTACAAAATTATTATTTATTTACGGCAAATTTTTGTTTTTTTTTATATTTATCTCGCACATAGCAGTATAGGCAGAGGAAAACTGAAAACCCAGTGTTAAGATACTTCGTTCCCATTAAGACTTTTCTGGAGAATTCTGGAGGCATAGCGTATTGAATTACGGAACTTCTATTTTCCTCGAGTGGGAATCGAACCCGTACAAAAACATTATATGATAGACAAAAATACTAGAAGGTTAATTAAGGAATATTACAAATAAATAATTTACATAACGATTTCACTGATGATTTCCGTTTGGGTGAAATTTAACTTTCCCCTTATCGAGTTTAAGATCGGCGACCGTAGCTCCTTAACAATGCTACACACAGTACCGTAGTCTACTCTTGCTGAATACTAATATTGGTATCAATGCTTAAACGGCTTACAATTAGAAAATGAAGCGATAAATAATTGACTGGAGGGCATGGACGGTTGCCTATAAAAAACGTAAATTATTTTAATTCTTACTATCATAATCTGGTTTTAAAATGGTTAACAATTAGTACTTTATTGTATTTAAGTACCCTACATACCTATATATGCATAGACTAATTTCTTTTTTATTATTTTTTATAGCTTCACGCTGTATCCGACACGTAGTGGGGTAACCTGGGAACCTAGTGTTAAGACACTCCGCTTCCCCACTTTCTGCACAATTTTAGAATGCAGTGTGGCCGGTGCGGTGGTGCGGTGATGACTTTGGTTTCAAAGTCATCACCGCACCAGAGCGAAAAAAATTCAATATTTCAAATACATCTATTAATTCTCCCGAGTGAGAATCGACAGCCACCACTCTATTTCCTTAAATATGTAGAAAAATTAGCTAGTGATTATGAGAATTATCCTTATTTAAAATTAAATTCTGTTTCATCTAAACATACCTACATTTGTTCATTCTTAGGATAATTTAAGCCAATTTAAGCAATTGAGGCGGGAGTTGGTACTGCTCAGGGCACCGTTAAACTAAATCAGGAAAGATTAAACCGAGAAACGTGATAGCAAGCTTTTTTATGTCATTAATTTTAAACAGTATTTCACATAAAAGCTATATAACAAAGAAAAATAAATTTTTGGTTGGACATTTTGCTTTAAATAATAAAATTAAATAAATAAATAAAAAATAAAAATTATACATAAATAAACAATATTTTCGATATAAAGAGATTGCTCATTAACGAATTTTGTTGTGAATTGAACTCGAGACCTTTTACTGTTACATTGGACTGCTCCGAAGACGGAAGATTTTCTTATATTTTCTTAAGGTTCCGTACCTTCCTCACGTGTATAAAGGATAAAACGAAACAATGAAATAATTTTACATAAATGCTCGTATATTTTCATTGCATTAACTTAGAAGCTTGATTTATTCAGAAATTCGAATATTTGATATTATTTTTAGTTTGATACCTCCACGCGATCTCGCGATCAATTTTTTGTCAGAATGGCTAAATAATAATATAAATCCTGATTATTTTATGCTTTACCGCTTTTGGCGAAAGAATCTCGCTTTTTTACGTGCAATGTTCAAATCGGAATCCCGCTTTTCACCGAGAAACAATCTGGCAACGCTGGGCTGAACTTCACTGTGACCTGGGTAGATACTTGAACCTGAAAAATGTAACAATTATTTAAAAAATACCTATAAAATTATAACAAAGAAAGCTGAGTGAGGCTTTCACAATCGTAATCAGAGTATAAATAAAACTGTGCTTGTGTATTTTAAGTAGATATTATTGTTTTACACTAAAACGTACTTAGCGAGTGACGCATCGCTTTTATTGATTCAATTTTTACACTGACAGTTTTTTATACACGATCCAATGTCGCTTAGCATTCATTCATGTAAATTGTAAATATTATGTAATTTCAATCCAGTTCTGGCGCAACCATGTGAATGTAAACGCGAAAGTTGTGGGTTCGATTCCTACTCGAGAATTTTTTATTTCTGGTTTCGAGCCCAAGCGCGCCAAGAGCTCCTTTTGCCTACCCTGCTACATGGGAGATATACCATGAAACTGAAAAAAAAAACATTAAAGTTAAATTTGTAATTGATTGTCATAGAAAGCTATTTTTTCTTTGTGCTACGCTCGTTCCTGGTTGCACGCAGTGCACCACATATAGGACAAATGACAATGAACTTGGCGGAAACCATTGTCACGCCCGCACCGCTACAGTGCCCCTCGCGCCTCGTGCTCGTATAGCCACATAGATAATGAACTATTAGCTGCCTGTTGCGCTTCGGAAATGGAGCATCGATGCCGGAATCACTTAAGGAATTTACTTTGTTTCTCTTTTATACCTATCACCTGTATAACAATAAATGTATAAAGATATTATATTTTGTTTTGTAAGGAGCACCAATGCGCCATATTATATTATAGAAAGTAAATGAGCTACTTTTGAAAGAGATTGTATTCTTCTTTTCATTATTATCTATAATATTCGTAATATACAATATAATATACAGTTCTATACCTCCTCTCCATATATTTAACTTACTTGTAGATGCATATTAGATGTATGTAGATATAATATTACCATGAATTCGATAACATCTTGCATCCTCTCATTTGGCATCTACTATACACAATTTCATAAAAAAATAATAAATATTATAAGAATTATAAAAGTTTCACGTTATGTCCCTAGAGGGGTTGGTCAAAGATACCAGAGCGCCTTTCGTTAATTCGAAACATTACGGTTCCAGCATACATTTTCCGTTTTACGTATGAAATGGATAAATTTTGTTATAAAGAGAGTTCGCTTCGTAAATTACTATATAAAGGCAAAACAGGATCTTTTTAATCAATAGTCTGGACTTATACAATGACAATACAATGATTTCGGAAGTAAGTAATTTATGCAGCCGCACTCGCGGTCAGCTTACGGCCCTAGTGGAGACGTTTCATAGAGAAATTGGTGGCTGTAATATATGAATACATTTTGAAATTGAATAAAATTCGTTAAACTCTTGTGAATTAAATGGGAACTGTAAATTAGCTAATTGGCTTGTAAAGACGTTTAAAAACGTGTAAGTACCTACCTATATAGAAATATACGTAAAGGCTGTGGGATGATTATTTTCTCGTCATTCTAAGTTTATCGATTTTTAGCTCTAGGAAATTTATGAAAATTTAGAAAATTTATTTAAATAACGAACTTATTTAAATATTGTCACATAATACATAACATTAAAGCTGATCTGATATAATTCTGACGATAACAGGCTTGTCAATAAATGGTAGTTACAATACAATTCAAGTAACAATTTTGCGTGTAAACTGTATGGCCAGTTGATTTAGGCCATTGTAGTAATAGTGGTAGGATGGGTTAGATTGTATGAGTCAAGTGCAGGAGCGTTCGCCTGGAACGTTGGCTCACTGTGGAATCTGCACGTGGCGTCGCCACACGTGTGGACTGACGCACCTTCTACGCAAGGGTGTCAAGTGGGCGCTGATCTTAAATCTCGTTACTGGGGACCTGTGTGAACAGCGGTACAGTGTTAGTTTAGTGTTTGATAATGAAGGATATTTCAAACCAGTAAGAACGTATATATTTTTTAAATTGGAATTAAGCAAAATTGGTTTATAAAAGTGTATCTAAAATCATTTAGAATTTCTTCTAAAACGGTGGTATTTTTTTGGTAGGTGAGTTTCAATATCCATTTTCATAGAGCTTATCTTTAATTATTCTTAAGATTTTGAAGGTCATTCTAACAACATCAGCGTATATTTCAGACACTTTAAATTTAGACGACCACAATCTTTCGACATTGTCTAATTAGGCTTGCGATGTAGGTACATAAGTGTTAATAACGGTTAGTGTCGGCTCACATCTATATTATCAAAATGTTGTTATAGAAAAATTACATTTTTAAATGGTGACAGATAAAATAAAATACTAATTCATAAGGTCAGTTGATAGACAATTAAAGAAGTAAAGGCAAAGAAATTTAAATGACAAAGGCTTTCATTCATTAGCAGTTGGACCAGTGGTGTTTCAAAATTTGTATTCGTTTCATATTAATTAATTATAATTTTTTGCTTATTGAAATTATTACATAATATTTATTTAATTTTTTTGTAAATATTAGATTAAAATTATTACGAAATGAAATATTCTTATAAAAATGACTGATCAGTGAATCTAATAACACCATGAACGCTATGGTAGAGTCGTCGAACCAAACCCTATTCAAAACAGATATTCGCGCGATAATACACGTCAAAATGAAAAAAAAAATGTTAAATAGGAAGTATACTCCTTTATTATTGATATAGAAATAACTGCATATATATATTTTAATCTAAAATATAATTAAATCTATGCTATAACAATTAATATTTGTAAGTATAATAAATATTTTATAATATGTACATCCTACCGCGTAATTACTAATATGTTCATTAATATATGAAATTACAATATGATAATATATGTATATACGATAATACGATAATATATAAAATTACCTACATCCTCTAAACACTTGTTTTTATTATAATAGACTTATATAGTTCTAAGAAATAATAAGTTACTATTACATTTTATACATTCTTATCGTATCATTATTCTTTATGTAAAGTTGATATTGCTTCAGCTATATGTATTCTATGGTAGTATAAGAAAAAGAGTAATGGATTGAATTAGAATTCCAAAACATGTAAGACCTACATGTTCAGCAGACCGATTTGTATATTATGCAATAGTAGATTCACTGAGAAGTTTTTCATTCAAACTCTATAATAGTGTTAACATTGTTAGTTTCAACTATAATAATATGATTCCTCTCTCTGGAGCCCTAGCCACCGATGGCTTGGACCCTTGTCCCGCCCTTGGAAGAGTGGTTTTTTATATTTTTAAATGTATTTTTTTTATAATAATCTATATTTAAAAATGTAAAATTGATTCACTAATTTAATAAAAGTATATTCTGATTGGTAGTATACGTTAGGTATATATCGCGTTATAATTTATTGTGCGGTATTCAGAATTCGACGGAAAGTGGGAAACGGAAGTGGCTTATTGTGAATACAGTGTCTTAACACTAGGTTCTCAGTTTTCCTTTGTGTACCCTGCTATGCACGAGATACAGCGTAAAGCTAAAAAATATATTATCTGTTTTAGCTAAAGTGTTTCAACACTCAAATTATTATGCTCAGTATCTAGAATTCTAGATTTATAAATTTGGAAACGCCTACACATATACCTACCTACTTAATTACCATTTATGTCTGAAAGTAGGAATGTACAAAATTGATACTAACTATTAGAATAATGTTTGTCATAATTTTAGTATTAATAATTGAAAAGAACTTAGTGAGATATTTATGTTATATTTAAATTCAAGGTGACGTATATTTCGCAATTTAAATTGGTTATCTACTCTTAGGCTCTTATCAATGCTTATCTATCATGTAAGGTTCGTAGTACGTATTCTTTAGTAGAATGTTCTCAAGTTTAAGATATAAGTCAGCATTTTAAAGTGGTATTTGAAAATAAACAATTGAAAGTAAATATTTCAATGTCGCTATTGGAGCCTGTATAATTAACAGTTATCTACATAATATAAAATAATCAAATCAATATAATTCACGAGGTAATTTGTTCGTCAATTATATAGTTTTATTTATATTTTTTTATTATTGTATGTTTATATACTTTCTTCTATAAATATCATGACATAATGTGATAGTAATTCTCTTAGGACACTTTCATATGTTAGTCTACAGTGAATTGATACCTATAGGCTATACTAGTTACGATTACAACGTCAGAGTGCATATTTCAATAGTTAATAGGTGTTTAATAAGTAACATCTGTATAAAGACGATTACAATCACGCAATCGGAGGCAGGCAAGTATGTATTGTCGGAAGAACGTTGGTGGTGGGTCGTCGTAGAAATCGCGGCTACACATCCTATAAAAAATTTAAATATGTATAAAGTAACTATTTTAGAAAATAGAAGGAATAATATCTATCATAAAAATCAATAATTAGACAGATGTGTTTATTTTAATTATCTTTAATTCAATTCTGATTCTTTTGTTACAGTGACCGACAGATGTGACGAGACTTATTACTCACACAAGAAATTCAACAGATGTGATCTTAATTAAGATGCATATTAACCTAAGGTCAACCACCAGTGACCTATAAAGAAAACAAAGTCAAGATTTTAGATAAATTGCAAGTGTTTGGATAAAATAAACAGGAGACAATGCCAGAATTAGGTCCTATGATGCGAGCGCTCGAACTGCAGCGGCTCATCGAGAACAAAGTTACAGAATGGCGCGAGAGGTCAGCCCGGGTCGCGGGGACGAGCGTGGCCGACTCTTATCAACAACCACTTCACTTCAAACGGCACATAAACAGACGCAAAAACAGCACTGAAATAAATAGAATTATCGCAAAGTACTCCAGACCCAATAAGAGGACGGACGAACATCGATTTACTTTACCAAAGTGTCCAGAGGAACCACCAGTGCGTCCCGCGAGACAAAAAAAGCCAAAGACAAACTTAAAAGCCTCGAAAAGTGAAGATAATCTTGTTAATATTGGTGTCATGGAAACTTCTGATCCAAAAGCGAATGAAGAAGTTCAACAGAGGTTTAGTTTCTCAAAGTACAATACGAAGAGTTGTGAAGATATCTCTGCATTTGTCGACATCGGTCACACAATGAAGAGTAAAAATTTTGAAGAAAACAGCATTTTAAATGCAAAAAATGCTCCGAACGGAAGACACACGTTGCACAGTATTTGCGAAGATGTGCCGAGTTTCACAGATTTTGGAGATAGTGGTGTTGATTTCAGACATAGCACGTCAAATTTTGTTACGTCCACACCTATTACGAACAGAAAGACATGTCCACCCGGTGATTCTGTGTTGATGCTTAAATTCAATAAGTGTTTTAAGTACAATAGTGTTAGTGAATTGAAAAAAGGTATTTCCGAGCCCGATATCCTTAGTCAGAAATCAGTGGATTCAGGAAGTACTTTAGATATACGTAAGCGGTGGAAGTTAATTAAGCCTCCTTTTAGAAAAGGAACTTTTGATTGCATACTTCGTTGGCGCGGAAAGAAACCAGAGGCTAATCAAAGTAGGTGAGTGACTCATGTATATATTTTTTTTTATTACGTTACGTTTTAAGATTTTTACTTTATAAAACATTTGCACTTTACGTACAAATTAATATTTAGTTACCGTTTTATATTCTAAGAAACTAGGTTAAATGTTTTTATTCAACATTTGCAAGTTGAAACTACTCTGGATTGAGTTCAATTAAGGAAAAACATGTTTTCTATGCTAGAAAGCACCTAGCGGTTCTGTCTGGACAGTTCATTTTACAACTGTATTTGTATATCTTTAAAAAATCGTAACTGTTACTTACTTACTAGGAAATACTTACGTGTTGGGAAGTGTTAATCTCTTGGTAAAAATATATATACCTTACCAGCGTTGCCGGACTATATTTCGGGGAACAGCAGGATTTTTATCTGTGAAATTCTAAATAACTTATAAAAACAATAAATAATTAAAAAATATTTATAAAATATGGGCATAAGTTCATATATGTATATAATTATATACATATTATATACTTAACTTTTTTAAAAACGGCAAACAAGATTGTTAATTATAATTATTATAATTTATATAATTCACTCTAGTTGATCACTAAATAATAACTAATAACAAGCTACATACATCAGATATTTCCACATATGCTATACTTTGTAGTTTGAACACAATTAACCTTAAGCCGAACCTCGATTGTAAATACGGTAACTCCATCTATTGCAAAAATGTGAAAACTTTACAAGTTTTTAATTTAAAGCAGAATTTTGAATAAAAAGTTTACAACATAAATTAAAAATAAATCTAATAGTGGTGTGGGGTAACTGTCTATGTTTTTTTTCAGTCATTATAGTATGATATATTTTTTTAAAGGTATATATCTAATGTTATTCATCGTTGATAGTAGTAAATCTTTACAAAGTGAATGCTGGAAAATTTGAAGCCTTAAAAATAAATAAATAAAAATGTTACAATTGCTTTATATGTTACTAAACTGACACAATTTTGTAATTGCCTGTCGTGTTAACACATAAATTGAATATTGAAAGGTATTTTTTTATTATTATTGATAAATTACTTTTTTTATTAAACGGACGTTATTGTATCGTATTTATAAATGATAATCTGGTATATTGTCTTTATTATTTATTTTCTGCAAACTAACGCTACGTTACGCTAAAGACCGTGCAAAGTGGAGTAGGTTGAGTAGGAAGGCAGATCCTGGCAATAGCCGAGATTAATACCAGGAAGAAGTTTTCCAAAAACTTCGTAGTTACTAGGGTAATATTAATGCTAATTGTAACATAATTTATACATACTGATATAGTAATACAAATGTATTATATTTACTTGAGTTACGGGTAGATGGCGTTGTATAGGTATTTATATTTTTTTGATTAAATCAGCAAGCGCAACTTGTTCTATAATATTTGTCACAAAAAAGAAAACAAATAATAAATTTGTACTGTGCAAACTTTTGACTATACCACTCCGTCATTTAGGCAAGTATTTGTAAAAGTATTTGTAAACCGCTCCCAAGTTCGGAATCTTGAGATGCTGTTTTCATTCATAAATTATGCACCTACTTATGAATGAAAACACAAACAGTAAAGGATGTTTTTAATTACAAACATTGGCGGTTATGTAGAAGGTAGAGAGATGTATGGCATTGGCTAGAATTGCAATGGACAGACAAAAAAAAGAGAATAGAAAAAAAAATAGTATTCATTCTTTGTATATTGGAAACATTCTATGACATATATTTTTACAAGTTTTCAAATTTTCCCTATTTGATAAAATAAAGTTCATGTACCTGACATTTAATTTCCTTAAAATTTGCATAAACTTATATAAACTAAGTATATATTATAAATAACATGTTGACGATATTAGCATATAATTGCAAGCTATATAAAGGAAAAAATACATAAAAAACCGAACAAGCACGAGTTGGGTTCTACCACCGAGGGTTTTGTACAAAAATTGGTGGTCTCGATCTTTTTCTTAAAGTTAAACTTAGCTTAATTAAAGCCCTTTCATCTGATAACTCACCTCAACTAGCGGTTTAATACTAAATTTTGTATGAAATGAGTACAAGTTTAAGTTTGTAATGTTTTTTTTCTATTATAAGTTCTCACTTCGTGCTAAATTTTATAAATGTGAAACGCGACGAATTTCATACAAAAGGTTGCAAGTTCGATGCATAAATACTCGTATCTTTTGTTTGCGTATATGCTTCAAGGAACCACAGAACCCAATAATGATTCCGTTTTTACCTTTTGTAGTACGGAACCCTAAAAATGAATATTCATAATGAGTCAACGTATGTTTCATGCAATGTTTTTTAGATAAAGATTAGTAGGTAATTACTGTATTGATTAAAATATTATGTAGAATTGTATTTGAAATTTGTGTGTAAAAGTCAATATTACAAGTATATTTATAAAATAAGAAACATTAGTCAAGTAAAATAATATATTTGATATTATTTTTATATTTATCATGACCATTTTTTCGCATTTAATAGAACGTAGAAATATCACATACATAAAGATTTTCTAAGTAAGTAATTAATAGCTAGCCCCCTGCAAATGCAATGCGCATTGTGCGCAATATAATATTTCTTTTTTTAATCATATTATTTTTTATTTATATATTCTACTGTTATTATTAGTTAGTTATTATTAAAAGAAGACGTCGTGGCGTTGGGGCTCAAGCGTGTGAATGTAACGCGACGATTGAACTCGTAATACTTCGAAAATTTGAAGTTTTACTTATTTATTATATGGATATGATCTGAATTTATACTTTATAATTATTTTAACGATCTATTTCTGTATTGTGTATAAAAGGAAAACCTATCATATTATTATTATGTGACCTCTTCAAGTAATTGTTCAAATTAATGAAGACGTAATTAGTATTTTTTCCCATGCTGGGGATTCTTAAATTGTATTTCTCACACGAAGCGTTTGATAGAATTTGGCATTAATTAAGTGTTATATAAGATTATAATTGGCAGATTACACTTAACTGCATTGTAATATATAAGAATGACGGGAATGTATGGAAATAACAGATGGTTTTCATCTTCAGTAAATATTTTGGCATGTGGGTAAAGCTTAAAATTAAATTTGAGAATAATATGAATTTTTCCATTATAAGAATTATGAATAAAATATGAATAGAATATGGTTTTGATAACGCGGAGAATTTCACACAAAATGCGGTAAAAACTATGTGCTCGTGTATTTTGATTACCTTAACTTAGAAACTTAATTTTATTTGTGCTCCCATGGATCGTAGAGCTGATTATTTTATATTAACCTCAGCTACCTGAAACCTTCACGCTATCGGCTATCGTGAGATCTTGATTTTAAAAGACGGACAGACAGACGGACGACAAAATGATAAGGATTTCGTTTTTTGCTGTACGGAACCTTATAAATAAATTTAGGAATGCCAAAGAGTCCCAATTTGTTTAGTGCTTGTAAGGACACTATTCATAATATCTGAAATTTTGTTTTCATATTTTTCTTATTCTATTTTGTAATTTTATGGAAGGAATGAATTGTGCAGCCTGTTTTATAGATAAAGAATGGGGAAATACCTACAGGGTACATATATACGTAATGAATAAACGTATTTACTAACTGTTATATTCCCCGGAATGGGGCTTTAAGCTTATAATTGCGTAGGTCGGACATAATGCAACTGTTCCATAATGCCTCCGATATTTTTGTTATTAAACCACATGTTTATTTGTGGTTTGCTTTTTACGTGTAATCTTACACGTAGGCTCAAATCACCAATCACTGACCTAACCCAACGTTCCCATTTATTATATCATAAAATATATAATATACATATAATAAGGGTTAAATCAAAAAACTCATTCGTTTTCAGTTATAATTTATAAGTATTTATGCACATTTTATTACCTAAATTTCGATTAATTGATTAATAAAAATAAATTATTTATTAAACAACTAGCTCAAACTCTATGACTCTAACAAACATGGAAAATAATCTTAAGGGAATCTTATCGTATACGAAACTGGCTTACACTACAAACTCTATGATACTTGTAGAGTAAAATGCTAAAAAAGTGAATAAAATATTGGCAATTTCCTACTTAACTTAACCGTTGGGGAGCAATAGGTGTTCCCAAGTCACAATACTCACAATGAAGAACTATTAGCATAACAATACCACGACAGCAAGTCATGACCATCTTGAAACCAATTGTAATGCATTTTGCCTACGCACTCCACTGCATATACCTATTTCATATATATAGGAACCTACACCCACAGATACTTAATATTAAATATATAAAAATATCTGTTACATCAACAAGTAATGATTAATTCAGTTATGTGATATAAGATTGTATTTATTGCTCACAACAAATTCTTGGTAAAAATTCTAAGATGCTAGTCGAGCAAGCTGTAAATATCTTTACTTAACTCATTGAATTGAACTGAATAATGGTTTACATTTGCACACATAGTCATATAAAGGTAAATAGTTGATAATTAAACCGCCGACGTAGCGCAAGGGTGCGACTGTAAGCGCGACGGTATTAAGTTCGATTCCCACTCGAGATAATTAAATATTTAATATTTTCATTTCCTTCCTTGCCCTGGTAACGAGGCAAGATCTAGGCGGAATATGAGGAACGGAAACGGAATATGAGGACGGAAGTGGAATGTCTTAACTCTAGGTTTCTAGCTTTGTAGTGCCTACTTCTATGTGCGGATTACAGTGCTAAATGCGGATTACAATGCTAATAAAAATAAAAAATAAATCAATTTAAAATATATACCTACGTAATTACTAATGTTCCTAATTTAATTTTGCTTTCTAAGATTTTAGTTAAATTACTATATATAAAAAACCTGTGACAAGCGCGAGTCGGGCACGCCCACCGACGATTTTGTAGAAAAATTAGAAGTGTCGAACTTTTTCTGAAATTTAAGCTTAGCTTAGTCAGAGCCCTTTCATCTGATGCCTCACTTGAACTAGCGGCTTTAATACCAAATTTGGCCCTCCTTTTAAGGCTATTATTTTTTAGGATTTAACCCCAAATGTATAGTTTTCATTTTATAATTCTAGGATTTCTAGGTCAACCAGAAATATCCTATTCATTTTGATTCCCTTTCTAGTGTCGAAATACGCGTTTCTGCGATATAAATGGCTATATATTTTTTAAGTAAATGTAGAAAAACGACTTTTTCAGGAAATAATATCTTAATACATATTTTTATTAGTTTGTTAATCATCTACTGTATTATGTTAAATGAAATTATATAAATATAATAACGCGTTTATTATAATTAAATGAAATTATTATTTAATTTCATTATATAACCTACTCCAGTTTTTAAGGGAAACCCGGCTATTGTTATAATCACAATATAGCGGGATTAACATCTTTGAACACAAAACCCCATATGCATAACCAGCCAATTAAATGGAATTAAATAATAATTACTATTAAATGAAATTAAACAATAATTTCATTTAATTTAATTGGCTGGTTATGAACATGGGGTTTTGCGTTTAAAGATGTTAATCCCGCTATAATGTCATTATAACAATAGCCGGGTTTCCCGCTGCCAGCCTTGGATCTCTAAAAAACTGAAGTAGGTTATAAACCTCGCACAAACAAAGCTCCAAGCAGTTTGTATTGTCAGACAGTCACCGGCAATCCGCGCTACGTGAAGCCTGAAAATTAACACGACCGGCTACTGCCATTTGTAAAACTAAACAATATTTAAAATATTTTCAGTGTTATCTTACTGAATTTATATAATAGTGATTTTATTAAAGTGTTTAAAGTGAATTAATGTTACTCTAAAAATGGATAAAACTGCTCGTGAGGACCCTTGGGGATTTGTTTATAAAAAGTTACAAGAAAAAGAAATCATCAGCCGGCGGAAGTAAGAACTTATTATTTAATCATTAGTTCTATAAAAATATATTGCAAATTAACATGAATACTAGCAATTTTTACTTAGTCAGTATTTTATGATAACATTTGACTTTAGATAAATTGGTTGCGACATGCGCCAACTTAAATTACTTACCTATACATATTAGTGATGAACAACACAAAAATGCTGAAATTCTTCGTTTGCCTTTTAATTGCATATAAGTGACAATAATTTTCATAGTAATTACACCTATACACACATACAGAAACACCCACAGTCACATTTTGCTTATTATAATGTAAAAAAAAATAATCCATGCACAAATATTTCTCATCTTATAACTTCGCAAAAATATAGTGACGGCATCTGTTGATATTATGAATAACTGGGAATTATAATCTCATCATGTTAGTTAGAGATTAAATTGTCTCATATAGTCATATCAAATTATCTTTTTATTTGTCACTAGGTATATGCATTTAACTGTATAAATGATTTCTTGTAGTAAAGTGTTTCGTTAGATCATGCAGTAAAAAGCGGTTGGGGCAACCATTTTTGGCATTCCACCCACTGAAATTTATGTATGTATTTATTATATCTTAGTATATATCAAGAAACATAGTACCCAAACTTCTATATATGTGTATAATTTCTAATCAATTTGTATATACATATATCTAAATAATATCAATAGCTTTTTAACCTAAAGCCATCAGTCATTGAGTCATCAGACTATTCTCCTACTTGTGTGATGTTTTGCGGTTAATATACATATCTAATTATGTATTTATGGAGTCTCTATAGAAGAGTTATAATTGCTACTTACTGCAACAGATAGATAAGATGTACATAATTGCATATGTTTATTAAAATAATGTTTACTTAAATCTTATATACCATACCTATTAGTAGTTAAAAAGTGATTTCCTCCAAGTTTATATTTTCACTTCTTTAAATTATTTATAATTAATAAAAAAGAAAATGTAGGTATTTACAAAACCTACATTTTTCTATATAAAACTATATTTGTGGTCTGATCGACGTTCCTTGGCTAATAGGCTACACATGCGCATTCGATCCCCCGAGAAAAAACAGCATAACGGCACTCCTCTTGCTCAATATTTAACAGTATATGTATGAGTCATATTTACAGTAAACAATAAAAGCATTTACCTTTTCTCAAGTTGGGTAAACCTGAATTTATTTTACATAATAATGTATATCTTAGTGACATTTAATATACCCAATACCTATATATATGTAATAGGTTCTGGTCAGCTGACTTTAAAATAAACGAAAGGTATAATATATTATGTTTCCTAAGGTTGAATTAAATTTTTATTTTTTATAGTATTTATTCAATATACCACATTATTATAAATATCTTTGAAAATTGCGAATTTCGAATGAAAACCGAATATTAACTACACTTGTACAGTTAATTTAGAATGGATTGCTCTACTAATTAACGTTATGTACCTACTTGTGTGACGTGGTGTACTTATATGTAGAAGTTTTTATTCAGTTTTGCCATTACCACAAACAATTTGCGTAAAAAGGCTATTAACAATGTCGATTACAAGAGCTCGATTAGAAAAGTTATAATTTATATAGGTACTCAATAGAGTGCTCAAGGAAAATAATATTTTTCGTGTAGTATACTAATTTTGTCATATTGGACGCCCTAATGGCGCAGCGGCACAACGTCTAACTGTAAACATGGCGATGGGTGGGTTCAATTTTTATTCGGAAAATTAATTATTTTCATTTCTCCGGTCTGGTAACTAGACAAAGTGCGTTTAATATCACGAAAATTCGGAAGTGTAGTGTCTCTCTGCCTACCCTGCTATACAAAAGAATATTCATAGCCGTAGGTAGTCCGTAGCCTACATACCTACTATTTAACATAAGAACCATGAATTTCAATGCTTAAAGAATGCAAGAAAGTACCTATTCAATATTGTAAATCTTAATTGGTTCAGGTAAGGTAAGATATTGTTGGTTCCTCAGATTTTTTTCAGTTTTTTAATTATATTTAAATAATATAATAAATATTTGCTAAAATAATGCTTAAGAAATAATGTAAGTACCCGGTGTATTTCCAAGCATTAACTGCGAAGTTAATTGAAGGTCTATTCTGATCCTTAACTGCATAACGACTAACTCACTATTGACAATTATTATTGTTGTCTGTTAATGTAGTTGTTATTTACGAAAAATTCCCGTCATTACATTAACTGTAATGTAAATACATAACTACTATGTTTTATATAATAAATTGTACACTATTAAATGGAAAAACAAACACAAAATAATAATATCATTTATTCTTAGATATTCTTTGTATTCATATCATATACTTATTATACTTTTCGCTGCATCTAACACAGTTATTCTATTAGGACGGCTAAAGAAATAGAAGGATTAATTAAGTACAGATTTTTTTTTAAATTAATTATATACAGAGTCTTAACATCAGCACTCTGCCCTCTGCCTACCCTGCTGTGTGCGGGATACAACGTGAATCCGATCTTACTAAATATACATTAATTTAGTCACTTATGCTGGAAGTATTTTTAACTGTGGCGCGTTATAACTCGTAGTCTTAGTACTTACCAATTATTCAATTCCGTTGTAAGAACCTACCAAGGTTATAAAAGTACGCCTTTTGATGTAACATTAATGGGGCAGACTATTTCGAGGACACTATATTGTTAGTCAATTTAAAAAAAAAAACCTTTTATAGTATATAGTTTATGTTGCAAAAAAGTATATAAGACTAATACATAAAAGGCGGCGACCCTGTTTTACTAAGAAAATATACCCAACAAATCTAATGTTTCTACAAATATTACAATAAGTTAGCGCGAGCAATCTTCGATGAATTATACCCGTATATAATTATACCCTTATACCCGATTATAATAATTGATCGAAGCAAGCAATGAATCAAAATAAAAAATAATATACTTATAATAAATAATTTACACTTAAAAAAGTAGTTCAGCGGATGTTGTTGCAGTTTTTGTGTAATACAAGTTTTTGTTTATTATGCTTAATTTTTTGTAAGTGCATAATATCGAACTATATATATAAAAAGTGACATTTAAATGGTATAGGTGTTATTTAGGTAAGATAAGTGCTTATTTACTACCAGGAAATCTAAGACCAGAATTTAAAGTAATTATTATGTCTTTCTTGTTATTGAATATGAAATATCGTTGTTCTGATATTTACTTACAGGTCTGTGATATGGCTATAAACATTATGTTAAAACATCAACTAATTATTTAAATAAAGAGTTTTGACTCCTCATTCATTCAAAGATTAATTTGAAGAACACAGGAAGTCTTCATAATATAACAGTGTTTGCATACTGATTGTGTGTTATAAGAAAAGCACGTGCCTTTAACGCACCTCTTTGTTGCACAGCCGAGCGCTGAGCGGTGACTGGTGACTGTGGCTGCCTTGGATTACGTCAGTTTTATTTAGTTCACCGCCAACTAGAATCGTATATAATAATTATTCAAACACGCGTTTTAATAAAGAAAATTAAAACAAGTTTCCGATATCGATTGCCTAAATATGTTATTGTTAGTGCGTTTGTAAGCTGTGTCTCGTGTCAGTGACCTAAGAAGTAAAACCTCCTTTGCCCAGATCAGACGCTTATTCAATGGACTGATCTCAGTTAAGTTAAGATCAGTGTTTACGTCACTGACGTACATAATATGACTCGTTGTTTTCGGTGATTCAGTCAGGTATGTTGTAATGGCATCATTGGACTTGTGAGAAAACAATCGTATTTGCAAAGTGATAATACTCAAGGAATATTTGAAGAAATATTAATCAAAGAAATAAAAGCATCATTTCAAAACAATGGATGAAGAATCAATGTGGAAAGGATTTTACGAAAAATTACAACAGCAAAAATCTATAGAAGAAAAGGTGCATGACTGCCGGTAAGTCTTTACACTCCTTAAATTTTAACATTTCGTCTTTTTGTGTCTACCGGCAACGATACGAAAAATTTCTTAATCATATTATAATGCGAGATATGTGCAATTAATCCAGTTAAATAGTTTAATTTAAAAAGTTTAATAGTCTCGAAAATCAAAGGATCTTATTTCCTTTACTTGTTATAGATTTTTTGTAAGTATTGTGTGTTAAATATTTTAAATTTTATGTATTTGGATCCATATCATAAACATTTAGCATTTAGTACAGCCATCTAAAAAATTAAAAAATGATGAAAAATTATATTCAGGCCAGTTGTGGCGCAGGAGCACAAAGTGTGACTGTAAAATTGAGTATCGACTGGTTGTGGAATCGATCTTCACTCGAGCGCGGCGTTGAGTTCTGTCACTCAACACGCAATGCCTCCTGAATTCGGCGGAGGGTGGGAAACGGAGTATCTTGACACTAGGATCCCTCTGCCTACTTGCTATATGCGGGATACAGCGTGAAGTCAAATATTTTATATTGATATGACCTTATATTTTATATGACCTTTTTTTATTAATGAACTGATTGAAATAAATCAAACGCTAAAAAATGTTAAGAAAAATTTTAAAAAAAAAAAAAAGCTGAATTTATATCAAATTAGCCATTTCTGAGATAAGCGTCAAACCGACTAACAGAACAACACAGAACCATTTTAAAAAACATTGTTTTGGGTACCATTACATTACAAATAAACGATTTATATAGGCTCCCAAAAGTAGATTTTCTCATATATTGTTATGTTTAAAAGTGTATTTTTCTGTTTTTTATAAATGTCAATATACATCCATTCAATTAATATTTTTTGCCCGACACTTACAAAAATTGTACTTACAAGTACAGTTCTTTAATACTTTTACAGCCATAAACTAAAGAAGAAAATTCATTTATTATCTATGACCAACAACCTCGGCTGACAGGTGTCTGTCACTGTCAGCTGCCACTATACTATAGACTCGGGTCACCGGTTTATACAATATTGTATAACTCGAACTCGAGTATAAATCTTTTCAATTTTATTATTTAAGTATCTTTTTCCTGTGGCTGTTATTCGATACAATACATACGTTCAACGTTGGAACAGTATTTTTAGTGACATATCTTATCAAGTCATATTATAATTCGTTATATTTATATTATTATATTATAACATTGTTATCAGTTTTAAAAATATAAAGTTTTGTTGGCGATATCAACTATATATAAGGAGTGTAATATAGATATGATCATTTTACGAGTCGGCTTGCTTCGAACCAGTAGTATATACTTAAACACAAATCGCACCATGCATTTATTAAAGAAAAATGCTTATATTAATGGAGAATGGGTCAACGCGCAAAGTAATGCCGTGTTTCGTGTGATGAATCCAGCCGATGACAGTGTTATTGCGGAGATTCCCGATATGGACTCCGGGGACGCTAAAAAAGCTGTTGACGCTGCTGCTATTGCTTTCAAGAGTTGGAAAAATACTACAGCAAAGGAACGTTCTTCAATATTAAGGAAATGGTTTGACATTTGTGCCAAAAATACTGATGCTCTAGCCCAAATAGTTACTGCTGAAGCTGGTAAACCATTGGCTGAATCGAAAGGAGAAATTACATATGGAAATTCTTTCCTTGAATGGTTTGCTGATACTGCCCGGCAAGTTAATGGTGAAATAATACCTAGCCCTTGGCCCAATAAGACAATAATGGTAACAAGACAGCCATTGGGAGTTGTATCTGTTATAACACCATGGAACTTTCCATTTGCTATGATTACACGAAAAGTTGGTGCATTAATGGCAGCTGGGTGTACTTGTGTTATAAAACCTGCAGAGGATACTCCTTTAACTGCTCTAGCAGCTGTGCAATTAGCAGAAGAGGCTGGAGTCCCTAAAGGTGTCATTAATGTTGTTACATCAAGCCGAAAAAATGCTCCTGCAGTAGGACAAGTCATGTGCGAAGATCCAAGTGTAGGATGCATTTCATTCACAGGTTCAACTCATGTAGGTAAAATTTTATATGGAATGGCCTCAAAGGGAATAAAGCGTGTAAGTCTTGAATTAGGTGGAAATGCCCCATTCATTGTTTTCCCCTCTGCTGATATTGAACATGCGGTAGAAAATGCGATGATTGCAAAATTCAGAAATAATGGACAAGCATGTGTTTGTGCCAATAGATTTTTAATACATAAAGATGTGTTTGATAAGTTTGTCCAACTTTTCAAAAATAGAATTGCACAGGGTTGTGTCATGGGGCCTGGAGTGAAGGAAGGTGTAACATGTGGACCACTTATAAATATGGAACAAACAAAGAAAGTAACAAGTTTAGTAGATGATGCCTTATCAAAAGGTGCAAAAGCTGTGATTGGTGGTAAACCAGCAACTGCAATTGGTACTAAATTTTTCGAGTCTACTATTCTTACAGATGTGAAGCCTGAAATGAAGATATATGGCGAAGAAATCTTTGGTCCCATCGCTGTTTGCCATAAATTTGAAACAGAAGATGAAGCTATAACAATTGCTAATAGCACGAGGAGCGGGCTTGGATCTTACGTTTTTACCAAAGAAGTTGGCCAAGCATTTAGACTTTCTCGACAGTTAGACTTTGGTATGGTAGCTATTAATGATGGCCTACTCTCCAGTACTGAGGCTCCATTTGGAGGTATTAAAGAGTCTGGAATAGGTAGGGAGGGAAGTAAACATGGAGTTGAAGAATATACTGATATCAAATATACTTTATTTTCAGCTTTAGATAAGTAAAATTGAAAATTTCAAATGATGTTACCATATTGATATTTGTTTACAATTTAAGATAGTATGTAGATATAACTATTTTATGCTCCATAATTGTTGTGCAATAATATTATAAGTGTCTTGAATAAAGAGACACATTTTAAAAATCATTCCAGTCTTCCAGTAATTGTGATTTAAAAATAAAGTAAGTTAAATAATAAAAATTTGCTAGATTTTTTTCTTGCCTATGTATATCTTTGTATTTAAAAATCATTATATTAATTACAAAATAAATTATGAATAATAAATAATAAGTCTTTTTATTTTATTGACAAGAAATCTTACTTATTTTAATTGACAGAATTACCCAGTGTTGAATATTCTTTTGATTTGCAAATTATATTTAGACCAGTCATGGTGTAGGGGTACAAGACAAGTGTTTAACTGTAACCATAACGGGCTGTGGGTTTGATTATCACTTGAATAAATTAAATATTTTATATTTAAAATTCTTTGTTCTGGCTATGAGTCAAAGTGCAGCTTTGAGTACTGCCACTCAATGCAATGTATCTAAAATTCGACGGAAATTGTGATACGGAGCTTAACACTAGGGTCCCAGGTTCCCTCTGCCTACCCTGCTACATATAAGATACAGTGTGAACAAAAGTAAATTGTAATAATTTGCATATCTTTGTCATTAAAAACAATCAACAAATAATTGTTTAGTCATGGTTTATTTCAATTATAATAGTCAGTGATGATCAAGTACTTATGTATGATCTTTGTGTTTGTTAAGATATGACATAAGAATATTAAATCTGTCTTGTAACAATGTATCTTTTCAAATATTTAATTTAAATATATATTCAAATGAAATATTTGAAATTGATACTAATTATTTAAATTTCCTAAAGAATTCCTTGCCATCTGTTTATAGTTTATTAATACCTATAAGTCTGAATAATTTTTCAGAATAATATTTTTATTTTTTTTTGCAATTTGTTTTTTAAGTGTAGTAGGCAGTAAAACCTATTATAATGTAATCGTTTCGTAAATTATAACTTCGATACACGCGTGGTTTGAATTTTTGTATAGCTAATATACATACAATTATTTTTATTTACCAGTCTCTCAGGCATAAATACCTAGCTGTTTATGTCCTGCGCTGGTGGCTGATGCAGAGTTCAAGTCAACGATGCGTGGTAAACAGAGCACTGAGTCATTTTTCTATAACCATTGTAAAGCCATAACATACTTAAATAACATTTTTTCTTTGTTTTAAAACATATCATACATAGGAGGAATCTACACCTATTATATAAGATACACCTATAATAAAATTTTAAATATAAGCTTATCATGTTGATGGCTACTTATATTTTCGGGTTTTAGTAATAAATTCAATATTGTCGTGGTTGAGGAGCATTAAAGTTTTGTTGATTAAAAAATTTTTAATTATTAAATTAAAATCAATAGACATTCTTTGTGTGTTAATACATTCTGTTTTCATTAAGACACTACCATTCCCTACTTTCCACCGAATTCTGAGGGTATTGCGTGTTAAGTGGAGTAAATTAAAATATTAATCATATTTCATTTCCTTGAGTGGGAATCGAATAAACAACCAGTCGCGTTTACAGTTGCACGTTTGTGCCCCTAAGCAATAACTGGCTAAACTGAAACTTTTACATCTTTTTATTGTCTTTTTCAGAATCCAAGAAGTAGACGACAGTTTCTTTGAAAAGTTTGGGTCAATTTTAAAACAAGCATCACAAAGAGCTGCCTTAGAAGAATCTACACCTTTAGCCCCTTTAAAAGAAGAAGAAGAACAAGATGGGGAGAAAACAGTCACTGAAGTTTCTGAGACTCGGAGTGTTACACGGGACACTGATAGCGGCAACGAGACGTTGCTTGACACGGACTCTGAGCCTGAGGACCCAGAGAAAGTTGACTTTTATGTAGAAGCTGTTGGCTGGAACGTAAGTAAAATTATATATTTATTTAGGTATATAAATACTTTATTGTTTTTATCTATTGAAGTCGAGTTAAAAATATAATCAAATAACAATATCATTTGCATAGCAATATCTATATCCGCAAGTTAAAGTGAAATGTGATTTGTCATTGTTTTTACAATAATTTTATCTGTTAAATTCGAACAAATAGGAACATTTTACTCGACCTTAGATACAGCGATACGACTTGATTTTTATATTTTAGTTAAAAAAGTCATTCAATAGACTAATAGGTAGGTGCTTATTAAACATATTTATACTTTTTTTTACATTTTCTATTAAAATACCTTCAATAGTATTTTTCACACGTAGTCACTCAATATACCTAAATAAAAAGGTATCTAAATATTTCTGCGTTTCAACGTAACATTTATAGAGTGGTAAGAGCCTGTGTTGCAATAGCTTTATGTTGTTTATATTTCAGTTTGAACGGATGTAGACGTTTTTATCGTTTTACTTTAATTTGAACTAGACATTGGGTTATAATTAAATTAGAATGTGGGTCGTTTATTTAAAATAAAGCATGGCGCTCTAAGTGCGGATAAATATACCATAGGCAGGTAGGTTTTAACTTTGAAATTATATATTAAATTGGCTTCGTTCCAATGAATATTATAAATGACACATAAGATTCATTGAATAAGTTTAATATGGATGTTAGCTTTATAATACAATTTTTAAGTACCTACTTAACTAAAATAAACAAAATGTAATATGTTTACTTTATTTATACTTTCTTATATAATCAAAATGAAAATATTTGTTTATGTGTATCAATTACAAGTATATTTTAACTTTGCGCATCTCCAGTATTTAGGAATAGGATGAGGAAAAATTGTCATTGTGTCATTCGGTGAAGACACACTATTCTTTGCATCCTTTCTTGAAAACTTATCATCTCGAGAATTAAAGGAAATTTCCACGGCACTATGACTCTAAACATTGTAAGTTAGCTAGATCACGCTTTTCAACACAGACTACAGAACATTCAACACAGACTAAATAAAGTTGGACCAGGTATGTCCACAAAAATATATTGATGGCCCTGGTAGATGTTCCATATACTGACAGCTCTAACGCACAATGCCCCAGTCATGGCATCCTGCCAATTCAACTAACCACGGTTATTTTGTCAACTTGACGCCAAGGTTGGTTTGAATGAAGTTCTTCAAATTTCTTAGTACCCAATTATTATGTCAGAACCGCTGTATTTTTAGCTTCACTCCATGTATCCCGTACACATCATAGTACGGGATACTTCGTGAAGCTAAAAATATAGAGGGCAGCAGAGGGAACCAGTAGTGTTCCCCACATACACACACCGTTCCCCATTTTCCGTTTATTAAATTCATTAAATTCTGGAGGCTTGCATGTTGAGTGACGTAACTTAACGCCGCGCTTTGTCTCAACTCCAGAGCGAAGAAATGAGAATATGAAATGAAACATTTCCTCGAGTGGGAATGAAACCCACAAACTGTCGCCTTTCCAATCACACACTTCTGCTCCTGCGCCACTATTGGCCTCATGAAGAAATGTCTACAATTTATGACATTAAAATGAAAAATAATTGAAAATTAGTTAATAATATGTTCACTTAAAATATTTTATTTTCTTAGTGTATATGATATACCTACATAATATCACTTGTTGCAATAGTTGCTTACAAATTGATTCGAGCACTTGAGTTGCCTATTTAAAAGATGTTAATATCTACCCACATAATACTAGTAGGTTGTAGGTACATAACATTTTGATTCTATGTAGAACAGTGAATAACACTTTGCACGGTTCGAGATATCATCCATTTGATATTTATGTTCAATCAATTAGGTTCAGTAGAAATGTCTAGATTATATACGGAGGATTTCACTAGATATTACATTTATGAAAATTTATTTGAATGTAAATGTTTATTTTAGGACTTTCTATGCTATTATTGCTACAAAATGATAAATTAAATCCCTTGAATTTGTCAATAAATGTGTTGAGTAAGTGAATGGATATTTTTCGCTAGTTCTTACTCAAGCGAACAATATCCAGCCAGGATCTTCTGAAGTAACTTATATGGTAACCAAATAAGCCATCCAAGACCATATAAGGCGCATATTACAAAATCTGAACTTAATTTACGAAAAGTATCGTTTCAGAAATGATAAGTAATTAAAAACTATATTAAAAGTTAAAAAAAATGAAAATAACAATACTATTTAAAATATGTTTTCTTATTCTTTTCCAAATCAATTATAAGAAAAAACTGTTAAAGTCGATTTTAATTTTCACATTTAAAAACTATCATTATATCTTAAAAGAAAATATGGTAAAATTATAACTCTATGTCTATTTTTATCGCAAAACAGTCTTTTTTCCTTATGGGAGAAACTATGCAATCACACAATAAATCTACAAAGCACCCATTAGGTCCACTTAAGACCAATATCTTATAGTAGTTGTGTATCGTGGGAATTTTTAAATATCAGAAAAATATTATTCTTCTAAGTTGTTCTGAGACAAATTTTATAGTATACCATATAACATATAATTACGTTTTATATAGTTACTATACATATAATATAATCATACTAATGTTATAAATATGAACTTAAACTTTCACGCCAAAACTACTTAACCGATTATCATGAAACAAGAGTGAGAGTCTAGTCAAATAATAAAGTCAAGTAAATTCATCTGGTATGAATTTAATATACCTAATGGTAAATTTTCAGCTACAGGCGCCCTCGTTAACATTTGATGTAGTCTGTAAAAAATTTACGATAGGAAATTTCAAGTGGTCTTATTTTATTGGCAGTATCTATCTATAAACCTTCGCCTAATGCACTGCTATATGGATTATATATACCTACATAAATCGCTATTTCCATTAACGATGTCATTATCAAGTACTGTTTGAGATTAAATAAACGGATGTTAGCTGTTGGACTGTGGTAATATATTTAGTAGTTTTTACCTGCGGCTCCGCCCGTATGGATGTTAATAATATGAGTATAGGAAAAGGTATTTTGTAGATAGACATACCTATCTGTACTCGAAGCTATCGAGTTCTCCCGTTTTTTTAAACGTTTCTTATTTTTATTCCATTCCTATCGATCGTAATGTAATATACTTTTCCTCAATAAATAGGCAACACAAAAATAATATTAAAACACAGTAATAAACTCTTCCTCTTTATAGAATATAGTTGTATAGATATTACGTTAAGTAATAAAACATATTCAGGTTGTTACTATTTTAAACCTGAAGGTGAAAAATACTCTGGCGTAACACTAATAAACTTTATATATACATGGATTTTTACAATTATTTACTAAGTACTTGTTATTTAAATTAAAATTATATTTCATGAATTGAGTATTTATATGAAAGATAATAAAATTTCAAGAGTAATTCTCAAATTGTTTTACCAAAATCTTATTTATTATTAGTTAATATTATACTAAGTAGGTATTAGTTATCACCATTTATCTAGGCACCCAAATTAATGAGAAGATCTCGAAATAAAATCAGCAAAGAAAATCAACAGGTTGTTGACATTGCTTATTTTTCGTGACAATTTGGGAAACGTACAAGATATTTAAAAATAAAATATATATAGATATAGTTATTTCGTCGAGTTCACATTCATCTTCAATGGTAGCGGTTTGCGAAAATAGAATCTGGCGGCAGATCGGCTCAATTCCTGAGTCCCGGCCGGACTCGAGCGTAGAGACGACTCGTCTGAGACGTACTTACACTACTTACACGCTCCATCCCGTTACGTGCGCGAGTGTTCTACGATAATGTGGTTGTGAAAAGTGAATAAATATGATTAATACGGGTACCTTACGAACTAAGTTCAGGGGCGTTAAGAAGGAGCTCCTGGACAGACAGACGAGCCTGCTTATACAATCTATGACTGTACGTCCGGCGATTTTTGTTTAGTTTAGAATTAAATTGTAATATATTTTGAAAAGTTTATTAGGTTTTTAATATTATCAGTATGCAGGTGTTTTGTTATTTACAAATCAATATTTTTACCTATTATTATCTAGTTATTTAAAAAAAACATCTTTTATTCCATCCGGTATTTTCACGGAAATACTGTAAGTAGGTGTAACGGTTGTCTTGAAGTGACAGTCGCAACTTTTTTGTATTGTAGAAAGACATATGCAAATGACTACAGAGTTAAAAATATAAAGTCCTCGAAATTTTGGTAGGTGGCATAAATTTGTCTGCGTTGAATTTTTTTCATTATTGCACTTTAGGAGCAGTTAAAATTAGATACGAAAATATTATTTTAATATCTTGCATCTAATGTTCTAAGCTTAATTAATATGTTTAATTACAAATATACGCATAGTTAAAGAATAACAAACCCAGCTGATTCGTACCTAACCAAGCAGTAAATGGAAAACACCGCGAGACATTTCTGATTCTGATCGATACTATGTTCACGGCGGCGCAGTTAACCCGCCGTTATATAAAAACATGGTAAATAGTGTTGTTTGCGATTGTAGTAGGGCGTTCAAACGCGGCCGCTGTCTTGGCAACGAACTATGACACGCGATGCACTGATTCACTCATATCCTTGATTTAGTTCGAAACAAACGCGTGTGAAACGATTTCGTGTGAAAAAAATATACTGTGGTTTCTTTATTTCTTTTCAGTTGATGAACTTACGATATTACTACGATACATCGGTATGTGTGTCTTTCCGGCAAATGACTATAGGGCTTTGTTATGTAGATTTAAATACCAGACTATTTAGAACAGTGCACCATTATTATATTTTTCTATAGCTTACCTCATCGATATTTTAAAAATATTTCGTTTTGTATATGTTAAAATATAAAAACTAATTGTTTCTATCAATAACTACAAAGCTTAAGAGCGGAGCTTTGTTTGGATAATAAAATTAGGTCAATCACTGTTTCTTCTCTGGACGTTTATAGTGTCCGTTAGAATCTCGCCTTTTAAAGATTTTTTTGTTTATAGCGAGAAACGATGTTTATTTTTAGTTGTTGTTAGCATTATTTAAATTTTAATAATATTTTTAATTATTAATTTATGTGAAAACAATTTCCTTTACAGGTGGATGAATTATATTTGGAGATTTTATATGAAATTTTACACAATGTCGGCGGATGTGACGTAGCGTGTGAAGTGGGACAGCAGGCTATGCTAAGCTATGTACAAGAAGCTTTTAAGATATCAAATGAGAAGCATACGCAGCTTTTAACGCAAGCAGAGGCGAAGGAACCACCGGAACTTATGCTGAATGTAGAAATAGTAGAAGGAAGGGATCTCGTCTCTAAAGACCCCAGTGGACTTAGTGATCCATTTGTCACCATTTACCTAATGTCCAACGCAGCCCACAGATATAATACGTCTGTGAAATCAGGAACATTGAATCCTCTTTGGGAAGAACATTTTTCTCTGTAAGTTGTACCTTTTAATTACAAATAATTACTGACATTGGGTCGTCTCTGTTTGAACCAACTCTTTGCTTATTCCATTTTGAAATTACCAAAATTAAAATATATACATAGTATACATACATATACATTCTATTGTTTGTAACAATAAAGGTTCATTGGACTACATGAAAAGTTGTGTTTGAATATTTAAACACCTTAATTTGCTGTTTTTGCTCAAAAATAAATACCACTCGTTCTAAATAATTCGACTGAATCCATGAATATTCAAGAGATGTTTGGTTCAATTTCGTGAAAAATATATTTAACAGTAAAGGTGGTCGATCTGCTATTATAGAATGTGTTTTACGATCCCATTAGCTGAAATACGCAACGAATTATTGCTTCTATCAACATCAGTCGAAATAGATTTTATTTATTTATATTGAAGAGTATTTTCTTATTTTGCAGACCTATACCAGGTAACCTGTGCGAAGACTCACTTTGTTTAGAAGTGTGGTAAGTTTCAAGGTGAACATGCTATTAAAAGAACAAATTTCTTAAAATACTAATTGATTTATTTAATTTTTAGGGACTTTGATCCTGCTGAGACGGTTAAAGAAAAAATGACCAAAATTTTCGAAGTGAAAGGTGTGAAAGGTCTGCGTAAACTTATGAAAGAAATTGCGATAACGGCGTCTACTGGAAAACATGATAATGAACTTATAGGAACTGCTAATATGCCACTTAAGGTATTTATTATTACTTTTCATTATGTAGGTATCTAAATGATAATTTTATTGTTCTATTATGTCGAAATTTAATGGAAAGATTTAGAATCTTACATACTTTCGTCATTAATATAGAAACTAAGCGTTAAATTCAGATACACAACAGCAAATATTATTTTTGAAAATTTAAGGGAAAATAATCAATTATAAAGTATACTTATTTTTTGTGGATTTTTTGGCTACCCGGTTCAGTAAAAGTAAGTCAATATAATAGAGAATCTTTCAAAAAGTTGAATAGATATTTAATATAAGTTTTGAGTCACCATAGTTGATTCACAAATTTGTATGTTTGCTCAGTGTATTATTTTGTTTCCCGTTACTTTGTAAATCCAATTGCACTTTAAATTAAATTTCATCGACTTGTTTGTAAGTAATTCTTTTTATTTTTAATTTTGGGCATTTGTTTGGATTTTGGTCACGCACCGGCAAATGTATTTTGTAAATAAGAAGTTCACCACTTGTAAATTAAATTAAATTGTTGATATTTAAAGTCTCTTGCTTAACCCCATTTTGTTGATAGGCGAAACAAACAAATCATATTTAGAAACACATTGCCCCTAACTACAAACTCCAGGCGGGAAATCATGTTTTAATGTTGTTTATGCATGTTAATGGTGGTAGGTTTCCTAATTCGAACTAAATCTTGTGACCAAGTTGATGTTTAAGCGTCTAAACAAATCCATATCCATAGATACATACATACTAGTATAAGAAGAAAGAAAGAATAATTTTTATGATGATTTATAATTATTCATTTATTATTATTACCATATGATAAAATATATTTAAGATATCAAAAATTTTAGTTTAAGTTTTAAAAACAATAAATTTTATTTATTTCCAGTCCATCCCAGCTGGCGGTATGACAATGTGGCTTAATTTAAGTAAAAAGAGCAAATTAAAGAGACAAGGTGTGCTGATGGCACGCTTTAATTTTTCCTCAGAAAAGAATTCACAAGTCGCAGCTCAGGAACATAGACATTTATTAAGGATATTATTACTGCATGAACTCGAGAGCTCTAAGGTATTGTCTTTTATAGAATTTGTCGTTTTTTCAGTATTTTCATATTTTTTACATTATTAAAAATTTTAATAAAATGTAATTATCCACGGGATGAATGCTGGCTGTAACCATTTGTGGCAGTTACCAGTAGACCGCGCTCTGTATTGATTGCTACTCGTATCGTACCATTGTACCATGGTAGTATAACCAGTTAAAGTCAATCACGTGTGATGTATTTCATATATTTTTATCTTCATGCTGTACCATGTATTGCATATAGCAGGGTAGGTAGTGTTAAGACACTCTGCTCTCGATTTTAAGTCAAATGTTTTATCAAAACATTCATTGCGTATTGAGTGGAGAAACACAACGCCGGATTTTTGCTTACCTTGATATCAAAGCGAGAAAATAAAAATAAAAAAAATCACGAGAGGGAATAGAAACCAAACAGATTCACGATAGTTGTAGATTAGAAAGTCAGACACTGTGCCGCTAAATAAATAAATATAAAGTAAAACGCGTTTCAGGTGGCCCCATACTGGTGGTGTGAGAACTTCAGTGCAGCTGCTGAAGGTATTCTGACACAGCACGCGGCGCAAAGTGGCTTGTCCCAAACGGATAACTCGTTAGCGCAGTGGTCCGTGTACTGCGCGGTCACCGCCGACCATCCGTTGAGCTTCGCCCTCTTCTACGGCTTGCTTGATAAAATATCTAAGCCTTTGCAATCTGGTAAGTTTTTATGTATTTAATATTGTTATCAGTTTTCACACTATACCTCAGCAGAGTAGGTAGAGAGAACCTAATTTGAGTTTGAGTAGAAGTATTTAACGTGGTATCTTCTACCGAATTTTCTAACCCCACAGTACGTCACAAACATAGATATGCATCCTCTCCATCTGGATCTCCACCTGGACTCCACTTGTGTGCGGTTTTGTAGGAACTACCTTTCACGTGTCACACAACTGTAGCTCGGCCTACCTGCAGCAGTTTCTGGACGTTCAAATTTTGTTTCAAAATTTTATTAATAATTAAAATAATTTTGTTTCATTTATTACGCATTTATATATTGCTATTTTTCAATTTATTAGGTACTTGCATTGAATCACCAATTCAAAACTATTAATCAATAAATTATAATAAATTCCAGGCCTTATAAATGAAGAGGACGTCAAGTTATTTTGGGATGGAGCGAAAAAACTACTACCAACTTGCTACAGTCACATACGAAAATTGAGAAAAAAGACAGCTGGAGACAAAACAGTGATGAAAACTCTTAGAGAAGTCTTAAGAATCCTTTATAACTTATCACTATTAGATTTACCGGATTCAATAGAACTGTTTCCTGTTAATTTATACGGTTGGTTGAGAGATAAAGATGATGGCAGTAGGTTGTCGATACAAGAGGTTTTAAATCAGGCAGTAATACAAGGGGCGTCCGATTGGTTTGTCCACATTTTGGATAATAATGAATGTAAGGACAAAAGTGATGAGTCACGATTACAACACTTGATAAGAGTGATACAGCTGGTGAGATCTGATTTGCAAAGGGCAGTGGAATATTTTGATAGAGCGTTCGTTGAGTAAGTATTATAATTTATTTTTTAATGTTAATAGTACATAGTTTTTAAGTTCCTATTGTTACAAAAACTTTTTATTTTTTAACGTATATTTGAAAATTTTCTTTTTTGATCAATTTTAATCCATAATCCTTAAGATATATTAAAGAGTTAATCAGAGTTTACTCTTTTTCTCTCTTCACGCTTCATCTTGTATGTAACAAGGAAGCATATAGTGGGTAACCTAGCGTTACCGCATTCTGTATTACATTATCCGACCGAATTCTACGGATCGAACTCACAACCAACGCGCTGCGAGACAATGGCCTCTTTATACTTAAATTTAGAAATTAGAATTTTGTATATTTTAAAATTTTAATTTATTGTTTATTTGTTACAGACAAATGTCATTCCCATATTCAAAAGCACTGTACGGTGTTTACGAAGACAAAATTGCGTCTCTTGTCGAACCGGAAGTGATACAAGTATGTAAGAACATGAAAAGACTAAGATATAGTGAAGGTTCCACCAACACTATATATTTGGCTGGAGGCCTCAATGGAGAGACTGGACTTGGAGCTCCAGAAGTCGGTTCAGAGCCTCTAGCAATGGGAACCACGTTGTTCGAACTATATTTAGCTCTGCAAAGGTTTTTGACGTAAGTATTTAAATTGATAATAAGATACGTATTTTTAAGGTTGTTGTAACTGTAAACACGACGGTTGTGAGTTCGATTCCCACTCGCTCTTATAACAATATAAGCGCGACGTGAAGTTCTGCTACTCAACATGCAATGTCTCGAAAAATGCGGCAGCGCGTGCTGAACGTAGTGTTTTGACACTAAGTTCCCTGTAGTATCCTGTACAACGTGAATCTAAAAAACTTTTATTGGGAAGGATATAACAAATCTTATCAAAAATATAAATGTGAAGTGATAGGCAAGTTAAAATGTTGAGTGATGCATCGTTCTCAAAAATTGCACATTGCGTATTGCTTGATAATAGGCCTAGGGATAATGTTAATGCTCGGACGCTGGAGGAAGTCACGGAAATAGTTTAATATTTTTTTGTTATATTGATACCAATCGCATATTTTACTTTTTTAATTTAATATAGGTGCATATTAAACGCTAGGTTTAATGTCAAGTTTTACCTATTAATTCTTGTATATTGCATTTTATATAATATGAATTCGAAATGGTTAATTCATTTTTATTTAAAGAGCATCATCAGTTTTATTTTACTGAAGGTCTTAGTTAAAACATTAACATTTATGCAAATGTAATTTCTTCCATATATGGCATTGAAACCAAATCCACCAGGATATCTGATTTTACTTATACTAACCATCGCATATTCCAGGTTGGGTCAAGGTCTTAATGAAACACAATGGCATACATATAGCATATCCAAGTTCCACTCGTGGTTTTTTGGCGGTGTCGCTCAATGGCTCGACATAGCCGCATACAAAGCTTTAACTCGTATAGAAAAGGCCGTGGAATTAGATAATTTGGTGCCAGTCGACACAAATGTGAAATATAGCAGTTCTGGAGTAGATACTCTGGCCATCTTTTACCAGATTAAGATTTTCTGGCAGCAGCTTGCGTGGCCAGATGTTGAAGGATGCTATACTTTTGTCGCTAAGATTATTGACGTAAGTGTTTTTCTTTATTCTTTTATTTCATATTTTCCAGATAAAATTATTACAATTTTCATATTTCTAATACTTAGTCACTGCTAAATGTGTAAAGTAACATAAAATAACAATTTCCATATTACAGGACATATGTCGGTGTTGCGTATTTTATTCAGACAAAATGGCAAAACGAGTAGAGAGTGTGGGCACCGTCAGTACGGTGTACGAGGAGAGATTTGAAGTAACGACGGAGTGGTGTGTGGCTATCAACAACATTGATTATGTGAGGCAAAGTCTACAACCATTTGTGCTGGAACTAGGAATGGATGAAATCATTCAGAAAATGTGTGAAACTCGATCTCCTTTGGAAGCACAAAGGTATTTTTTAGCTCCACGCTGTACTCTGCCTATAGTAGGATAATGTTAAGACATTCTGTTGCCCACGCTTTGCGTGTAGCGGAACGCAATGCCGTGTTATGTTACGAAACCGAAGAAATAAATATGATTCACTCCCCCGAGTGAGAATCGAACCCAGAATCGTTGCGTTTACAGTTTCGAATATCTTAAAGTTGTGTAAAAATATTGCTTATTTTTATGTAATTAATTATTTAAGTAGTTTTTATCCGCGAAATAATCAGTTTTTTTTATTAAAATAATATTTCAAGTGCTGCCTAAAAATATTGTTTTCAATCAGAGAAATTGTTGTCATGTTATTTTGCATATTTAATTTGCAGATGTAAGGATACTCTACAAAATGTCATCGCCAATGCCATCGATACAGTGAAAAATAAAATTGTTGACCTATTAGAAGTTATGATCAAAAAGGTAAAAAATATTTTATTTAATACTTTTCCCCCGTAACAGGGCAGACAAAGAGCACCTGCTAACACTAGCGCACTGAGAACTTCCCCGTGTGGGTACCCGCAACTTAATTAACAAATAATAATTCATTCTCACTCATTTTTCAAAAACTATAATTTGTGGTTGGAATTTAGCCGCAATGGAAATTTCGAAATTCCATTTTTTTTTTAAATATGGTAGAAATATAGTCGCGAGAGGTCCAGCAATCATTTTAAATATTTTTCCAGATGATGCCATCAATAACTCGTTTTCTAATAGAAGGCGCAGAATTACTTCATCAAGACTGTTCCAGTATGGATAGAGTGATGAGATATTTGGAGGCCAATCTCGATACTTTATACCAACATCTCAATAACGAAAACTTTTCTAGGACTTTGGATATAGTTTGGGAACAACTGGGCGAAGTTTTATATGAACTTATACAAGCTAATTTAGAGGTATGGATATTGTGGATTATTTATTTAGTATTTATTTGTTCGAATAAATTATTTTTTTTTAAATTAAAATAGCTTTTAAGCAAATTTTTGTATCAGAGAATTTGATTCTTGCAATGAAAAGAATAAATATTATTTTATTAAAAAAATAAAAACTAAGAAAATTAATTGATATTAAAATTTGCTAAATAGATTTTTTATATTGCTGATAATAGTAAAATATTATTATTAACAACAGTTTTTTTTATTAATATAATTAACTTTCATCTTTCCGTTATTAGACTATCATTTTAATAATATATTTTTGACTTTGAAACTTACTTTGGTATTGGGATAAATACATTAACAGTTTTTTTTCATTTACTAATATAATAATTTAATTTATAGAAACAGAAACTCGCTAGCCGTATCCGCTTGATTACGCGTAGATATTTTGGCAAAAACAAAGTATATCCAAACTTTGCATATCCGGTAAATAAAAGTACCTGTCTCTCACGCAATTTATTAGACAGCACATTCGTCTATTTATATAATTTTATATTTTTTTATTTTATACAGTGTAAATCTATATAACGTCACTCGATTTAATGATAAAGTGCTTAAAGGGCTATCTGTAAATTGGCGTAGTTTGTTTTCTGTACATTATCTGTAACATCTCACTTGCTCTTAATAATGACAACATTAGCTTGTCGTATTTTGTTGATTTATTATCTAGCCCATAATTTTACCTCAACTGTCGGTAGGACAGTAATAATGTTATATAATACTTGATTGAAGTGTAATATTATAAGACAAAAATAATAATGATTTACTTCTTTGTATTTAACGAACCCCTATAATGCCATAAGGTCGCTTCAGTGACGTTATATTTAGTTTATATTGTATTTAATTTGCGTATTTTTTAATAGCACCGAAAGGCAAAAATAACCCGATATATCGACCCGAGGCGTTTGACCAAATCCGTCGCCGCCAACTTAGATTCGGTAAATTATGAATATAAAGCATTCTGTATACGTTTATTTACGAGTTATTGTGCAAGTAGTTGTAGTACATTACAAGTTTAAATCTAAAGAAGATATTTAAAACTTAAAATAAATATTTGGGGCCATCCATTGATTATGTCACACGAGTTTTACATACTTTTTCGACCCATCCCTCGTCATCGACAACAGCAATTCCGGAACTACGTATGTACTATATTTTGAAATGTAATGTCACGATAGTCTTCCACCACTTGTCACACTTATTCAACCCCTCTTTCCACCTTTAGGGGTAACGTACGCGTCGATGGATGGCCTCTTTATTGGTTTCAAATAGACATTATTATTGTTAAATGAAATTCAACACAAGTTTTTAATATTTTCTTAGAATTCATAAAATTTTGTCATCTTGCATAATGTGTGTTCTTTTGTCCTTTGTCTTGCTGAACAGCATGGTCCGATTTTGCAACAGTTTATAAATTTCATAATTAATTTAAATTTTCATAATATATTACGATTCTCTATGAATTCGTAGTCTCCTGTTATAGTTTTTAAATAAATATTTTGGAATGGCCATAAAGAAACTTTGAACGCTTTGAATGCTTTAAAATTTGATTACTAATTAGTAATTTTTAATAAAATAATTATGCTTAATAGTTCAAAGAACTATAATACCCAAAAATCTATGAGAACAATAATCTTCCAATATGCAAATGCAAAGCTAAGCAGATGTTTTAGGGGACATGCTATAATTTCAATATTTTATATATTTATCAATAATGGAACGTCTATATTGTATGTATGTTTTTACATGTTTATATATATTGTTAAACATTGTTATATGTATGTATGTATGTATGTTGAAATTACAAAATTATACATTTCGAAGATTGTTACTTGTCAAGTGTATGTTTTGCCAAATTAGTTTATAAGTTTCCCTGATTTAAAGGTAGTTTACCATGGATGCATGGGATAATGTCAAATTTCTGCTTGCGCATGATTTATGGTTATATCAGTTGTATAAATAGATGGTTTATCAGAAGATAGTAAAAAGAACCAAACATTCATTAATTCAAATCGATATTAATTATATTTATGCTCTAATATGAATATGCATGTCAAGTAATATATGGCTTCAATTATAAGATCTTTTCTTATTTCTAAATCTTGCGTACTATCCTAAAATATACTTTGTGTATTCTACAATTATTTATCGTATTATATCATTTTTATCTATTTATATAACTATCATATGATCATGGTGGTGGTATGATATGAATGTGGTGATGGGACTTTGAGATTTATAGCAATAATAAAATAGAAATCAGTTATATCAAATAAACAAATCGTTTACAGAAACGTCGACCGCCATCTTTCTTTTCCAATTTACACGAATGTCTGAAAATAATGGTGCGTTCCTTTAGACAAGACAATAAAGATATTTATACGTCGGATACGTTAAAACGAGTGGAATATTTATTGAAATTACACGGAATGGAAACAAGGGAACTTATACATCAGTATCATCTGGAAAGATGGCAGGAACAGCAAGCAACAGCTGAACCTAAGATGGGTCTTTTGACAGTTAGAGCACAGTTCATTGAAGATAATTTGAAAATTGAAGTGATGAATGCTAGGAATTTGACACCTACGGATTCTAATGGTGAGAATATAAGAGATTTATTTATTAATACTAAATAGGTCTAAAATATCTTTACTCGTACATCAAAATTTTTCGAAGCCTTCATTATTTTTCTGATTTTTGTCATTAAATACCAATTAGTTTCTTAAAAGGTTAAAGATAAATAGTAACACTATAAAGTCTTATACTTACGTCTTAATAATATAATTACGAAATTATGTATAAATCTATTATAATCAATTTTATTATAATTTGATGTATTTATTTGTTTTTAGGATTATGTGATTCATATGTACGCGTGGGATTGCTCCCAGAAGATTCTTTTGCAAACGTAGAGAAACCTAAAACGCAAACACATAGCAAAAATCTCTTTCCACTATATGACGAAATGTTTGTAATGTGAGTATGAAGACAGTTATACATATATACATTACTTTATAATACTGCGTGCTGAATGGCGGAACTCAACGCCACACTTTGTCTATCAGAGCGGGAAAATCAAAACAATTCATTCTCCCGAAAAATTCATGTTCCACAACGCGACAGGGCCTTCCTGTCTTTTATATTTGAGAAGATGTACTTTATTCCTTATCAAATTATTTTTATTCAAATAGACTTTTACAAGCACTTTTAAATCTTTGAATGATCATTAATCTACCATCGCTTCTAAAGGTAATAATAATAATTAATCTTTTTTCTCTCCATAGACCTCTAACTCACGAACAGCGCTCAGTTCAAGACGGTCTCATCCATTTAGTGATAAAAGATAAAGACATGTTCAGCGTCAGCAATACATTTGTGGGTGAAGCGTATTTGCACTTTAGTGAGGTGCCTGACACGCCTGCGCCTATATCGAGTTTGCCACAACAGCATTTGCCACTTTCAAGACCGGCTAATATAGGTAAGATTTAGTTATGATAAAGATATTGTTTATATGATATGTATAAGATATTGTTTTCGGGTGGTTAAAAAGGTAGCCAGAGGGAACCTAGTGTTAAAACATTTAGTTTTCTACAAGCAAGTAGTTTTTTTTATATTTTAGAAACAGATATTTTTATTTTTGTGTTCAAGTCTAGAATGGTAGGCCGAAAGGACCTAGTGTTGAATATTAAATTTAATTATTGCTAGCTAATGCCAGTAAGTTTAGTTTTTTTTAAACGAAAGAAATGAAATCAATTTCACGCTCTATCCCGCCTGTAGCCCCCTGGTGTAAAGAATTAAGACATTCCGTTCCCAACGCACCGCACAATTTTTGAGACATTGGGTGTTGAATGGTAGAACACATTTTGTCTCGTTAACTGAAAATAATTCAGTCTCCTGAGTGGGAATCCAACCCGCTTTTACAGTCAGCTGTGCCGACGGGCTCATAAAATGATGATGTGTAATATTTATTAACTTAACATTTTCTTTTAAGACGGTGACGCAATAAAGGCTATAGAATCTAGACAAGGTGACAAACAAGCACGAGAGTTCCTCAAGAAACAAAGACAAAAGATGCCAAGTAAACAATTTTTCTCGCTAGGTTGAACCAATTCTACGCATCAGGCCAAATTTATGTAAATTATAAATGTACGTACAAAATTTCTTTTGTATTATTTGTATTATAAATATGTAATATGGCGTAAAAATTTGAGTGCTATTCAACCTCGCTTATTGTTTAGGAACAATTTTTCTAGTGTCAATGATCTATGTTTTTTATTATAATAAATAGCCATAAGTAATTCTGTAATATAATATTAAGCGGCGCACTCAGAGAAGTCAATTAATAAATAACTGTCCTTAAATTGGTAATAACAGTTAAATATTACCAAATTTCTGTAGTATATTTTTTTAACTATAAAATGTAACCTTATTGATAAAGATTAAAATTAATAAACAATTATACATATTATGTTATTCTATTTTTTTCTAAAGCAATAAAATATTAACATAATATTTAATATTTGAACAGACGAGACGTCTCAATATATTTATAAGGAAATTATTTGGCAATAATTATTAGAGACTGAGTGAAGTGGATTTTTAAGAAAAAAAAACTTGTTTTAATATAGTATGTTTTATGATTTACGAATCTCGATTCATAATGTCTTGCATAATTTATTTAGTTAATAACTTTGTGTACATAAAGATCTCAAAAGATTGTTTATGGAAGAGATTATAATGATTATAACATATCGAGCTGTCGAAATAATAATTGTATGCTTAATATAATTTAATGTAACTTTTTTAATTTATAAAAAAAGGAGATTTTTTTTAAGGGCAGGTATGTCTGTTTCTGCTTTTTTGAACCACTGTATAAATGTATAGCGTTCAAAATGATAGGAGTGTTTTAGATTTAGACGGATACTGCTTTGAAACTATTACATTATAGGCGTTTACTATAAATGTTTTATAAAGTAAGTAGATATAAGTAAATAATTTGTGTGTTTTGAGAGAATATGAAATATTTAGTTACTTATTTTGTAGTTGCTATATACTGTGATAAAGTAACGTGCCTTAAATGTATGAAATCTAATATATATGACACTTCTACTTTTATATATGTATGATGTATACTTTATATTATGCTGTTTAGTACATTTCACTTTTGTTTTATATAACTATCTATAGTGTAATGTTTGTATAAATTAAAGTTTACACTTAATTTCAACATGCTGTATATTAAGAAGTTGTGATTATTGCTAAAGTAGAAAAAATATGTACAATATTTTTTTCTGTGATTTTTTCTATATTCATTAGAAGTTTCGTTAAAATGGTTCCAACGTAATTTTATGTACACAGTACTACAATTTCATTTAGTATCTTCCATAAAAATAATATACAAATGCTAGAATTTTCTAGTATTTTTCTTTCTTGATTAAAGTGTTAAATAAGTTTGTAATATATCTTTTATGTTTTACCTTTTACAGTTTCAATATATGCCTTGCAACTTTTTATTTATTTATTCATAAATAAAGCCGTTTTTAATGCAAATAAATGTCTTTAATTTTGTAGCATTATAATTATATTATAATACTTACTATGATTTTGGATATAGCAAAAAAATATCTCACTCACTATACTCACAAACTGCTCTATATAGTTAAACTAGTATCTACATTACTACAAAAATTGGTAGAAATGTGTTTACTTATAGATTTAATACATACTTTATAAAAATATTAAAATATATTTTCAGTTTTTTGTATTTACACAAATATTTAGCAACTTACTATTATAATTTACGTAATCACATTTATATATTAAGTACGCACACAAGTGACGCATTTCAAGCAAGCGTGACATTTTTATTCTCAAAATTTCTTTAAAAAATATATATAAGAATTGAAGAGTCAGAATATTTTTAGAATGAAATAACCATAACGATATGGTTCTTTGGAAAGAAATAGGGTCACGTGAGCATCACGCTGCGGATTGAATTACGGTACGAGTAGAATATTTAGATTGGACATAAAATGCTCGTCCTGATATATTTAAGTTCAATGCAATGGCTGGTTCTACCATTTAATTTATAGGAAAAGATCACGTTTCTTTTTACCTTTATGTATAGCGAATCTGATAACCAGATCGAAATTCCAAAATATTTAAAATAAAAAACTTTTAAGTTACTTGTGTTGTTTACTCATGTAAGCAATATACCCAGAGGATATTAAACAATTAGATAAATTGCTAGTTTACGTTAATAACACTATGCACTTAATATTGACATGTTAATTGTGAATAGTTACAATAAATGTTCGTAAATGTCTAAGCAACGGTTTCTTACGTAGTTTTTTCAAGTCACTAGGTAATAGGTATACGTAATTAGTTGCAATTTATAAAGGAAAAAGTAGAGTAGGTAAATTAACAAAATTAATTTATTAAATCTCTTGCCAAATATATTTTATTCTTGTTTAATTTTAAAAGCATTAATAAAGCAAAACATGTCATTTAATTATTGTTTATTATAAGTAAAGATTAAACGTTATTTGGTGATATTTTTTTTCGAAAATTTCTTTTGTTCTCGCACCAGCAAGATTTGGTTAGAAGCTATCTGTTTATCACCCCTACGACTTCAAACAGAATTTCACTGCTATTTTTTATTACATTTTTATGACTCATTAAGTTTTTTAATAGCTATAAAAAGAATACCGTTTGTAGCAAATTGAGATTTTCAATTACTTTGAGTATTCGTGAAATAGAATCATATTCGTATAATGTCACAGTAAACGTTTAGTAGTTACTTACATGATGTAAAACGAACACTTCTAGCAGTTCAGGAACTCGCTATTGGAGATTTTGTGAATTCTTTTATATATTTTAATAGATTTAATCTACACAAAATAATATTTGTTTTGAGGCCATTTGTGGTGTAGGGACACGCGTGACTAACGCGACAGGTTGTGACTTCGATTCTCACTCGAGAAAATTAAATATTTAATAATTTCTCCCTACCTACCTCTACCTGCTAAATGCGAGATATAGCGTGAGGTTGAAAAAAAATCAGTTAACAGAAGCAAATGAGTTCCATTAACTAACCCTACATTTAATATAAAATAAATCGTCCGCGATGTTGAAATACATTTTTATATTATAGAGAAAATTGTAAGGAATTAGTGTAAATTTAATGTCAAAACCAAAGTGTAGATAAGAAAGAAGTTTTCAAAGTACCTAACTCTATCGGAAAACAAATACAAGACTTGAAACAAAATGAAGGAAACCAGTTAAATATAAATTAAAATTATAACGAAAATAAATTAATTTAACTGAATAAAATGCTGCCAATGCAGATAAAAAAGCGAGACAAACCTAATTTATAAATAAAAATGAACGCGCGTCGCCGTCGTTTATGGCAAATTAATTACAAGACGCCACTGTCGGTACTCCGGTAGCTGACGGAGCCCGGCCCGGCCGGCGGAGCGCGGAGAGAGCCTCTCAGAGCTACGGTGTTATTACTTCATGCATATAAAGCGATAATAACTGCTACCGACTGTGCACCTATGTTACATTATTTGTATGTGTCCATTGTATTTATGATTTACAGTTTTTATTATTTTTTATATTTGTTTCACTAAGGTGTTTTGTTAATAATAAATATTAACATGTAGAGCCAGGTCTCAAGCCTGAAAAATGTATATCTAATGACATCTTATTACTGGATATCTAATTACTTTAATAATAATTATTTTTTGAAAAGAGAATGGTAAAACATTTAAGAAATTCTAAATAACAGTATATTACAATACTTATTTTTTAAAATTGACTATGTTATGTTATTTACTGAGCCTCATACGCATTTAAGCATGTGAGTATCACATGAGGCTCCCTTCGTTTAAGGCTCTCCACAGTCATAAATAAGCTTACGGACGAAGCAACCTTCGTCATCCCGCTGTCATATCACATATGTCATGTCACTCGAGATTCAAATTGGAATTAATTAAAATGTCACAGAACAAAAGGCAATTAGACGTGCCGGGCGGAGGGCGGAGGTGGAAACGCGATATCAAACGAAACATCTTAGCGAACATCGGCGGCGCGTTTCATGTAGCTCCCTTCCCTTTGATCGCGCCGCGCCGACAATCCGCCTCACTACTTATCGACTCGGATTTATTGTGATTCGGACTGGAGTGGAGTGGAGTGGAGAGGAGAGGAGGCTGGGGGAGGAGCGGGAATCGCACTACGGACGGTGCCGGCTTCCGATAGCTATTCACGGCGTGCGGACTGTCACTCGCAAAAGTGCTTTGAGCTAATTACTCGCTCGCACGTGTCGCTTGATCCACTTTCGGTACCGGTTAGTCGGTGCGTGCAGGTGCAGGTGGAACTTGGGATTCGGAAACAATCAGTGGATTCAGTGGTAATGGAATTGACTGATTTTTTTGCGTTTTAATTTTATTCTGCGATTATTTCAATTAAATAATTTAATATACAAATATATTCATATAACTATATTTGCGTATAAATAATTATAATTAGTGTGTAAAATCGGTAATCAGCTTTTAGCACTTAGAATGTTAGTTTGTTGTCTAATTATAGGATTCGTTTAATTTTCCTTATTAAGACAGAAATGTTATTGCTTCAGTTATTGCTTCAGAATCTGAAATTCTGAACTTCGGAAATAGTTTTTTTAAAAACAAATTTACTAGGGAAATGTACCCAAGTGGCTATTGTATCCAATACTTAATTAAAGTACAACAATAAAAAATATGCCGTTTTCATAAAAGTAAGCCGTAATGTTGGCGAATGTACTCGAAGCGTCATGGGGAATGACGATTATATTTTTTGCCCAAACGCGGCCGGTAGCTGCGCCCGCGCTCGGTAGCAAGCTGAGTAAAAACTTTACTATTATTGTCAGCTCTTAAGAGTACCTACCATCTATCGATTCTACATTTGCCTTCTATTCTTAAGGTTTTTACATTAAATAGTTGTTGGAATCCTGTTTAGATTGCATAAATAAATAAAATAAATTTACATATTCATTACATTTGTTTATTATTAACACGATTTCGCATAATAACATATTTAATCTCTTTTAGATGTTAAAATGTAAATATCATTATCCTAGTATTCATAAATAAAGCTAACGTTTGATAGATATTTCGTTGTAACATTTTTATTGTCGATAACAAACACGACGAGAGAGAATGGTCACGGGGCTCTCTCAAAAGGCTGTACCGTAATTCATTTCAAAGTATTCTGTTTACTGCCTCTAATAAATTAATAAGACCCTATTAAAGGAGCGCACAAAAAACTTTTGTTGAGCGCATTGTTATGGAAAATGAGCTGTATAATAGTCTTCTATATTAAAGAGCTTTTAAAAAGACCGTTCCGACTAAGTCATAATGGGATTGAATAATAAGCCATAAAGATTTTGAATGATCTAAACGGTTCATTCTTCCGCTCTGTTGAGAGTAGTAGCGCGCGTTTCTTTTAGATGCCCTGATTTATTGTACGCTGGCTAGATGCTGTACCGGCAGTCGGCAGTCGGCAGTCGGCAGTCGGCAGTCGATAAAATAAGTTTAATGAGACCGAGTCGTATATCAGCGTCGGCATCATAAAGGTGGGTACCAACTGTCAAAGGGCTCATTGTGGCGGCTTGCTTTATGATGGCATTTTTACAGGCAGGTACAGGCTTTGACCGTTTGCCGAGCCGCCTGCCAATTATATTCTACTTAGCTCTGCGCTTACATTCCCCACAACCACCGCTGATCTACGGATAAGTATTGCTTTACGCACTACTCGTCGAGGGATCCCCGTCAAAGAGACCGTAGTATACATGGACACATTTGTAAGTAGAAGGTAGTAGATTGTAAATGGTTGACCATTTGTTGTGATGGTAATTATGATAAAGACGTAGAGGAAGTCGTTTAGATATTTCAAAGATAGACAAAAGTCAAAGTAATTGTAAAATGTTCTGTCAAACATATTTATTGATTTTGTTTATAGGAAAGTACCTACTGGAAAACTGAGATTTGGAGGTCCTTGCAACATAGGTACACTTCTTTGCAACAGTGTTGCGTTAAAATTAATCAAGAGTAAAATTACTTATAATAATATTTTATTTTTTGTGTACGTATCATATTTAATGTTGAGCGAAAAGGCGCGAATTCGGAGCGTGAAAAAGCGGGCGCGGATTGACAGGTGCGTGGGGGCTGCGGGGGCCGTGGGGGGTGTCGCTGGGGTTGCGAGGGGAGGGGCGAGCCGGTGCGGCGCCCGCGCAGCTCGCGTGGCCCACTCGCCTGAGTCACGCGCGCTCTGTAATGCTTGCATAATAATAATGACGGATGCCGATCGCGCGGCGGCCCCTTTGATCTGCGGCGCGTTTGATCTCGGAGCCGGTCCCGCGGCCGCCGCCCGCCGCCCGCCGCACAAACGAGCCGCCCGCCGCGCGACGAGGCGGCCCTTCGCCCTCGCTCCGAACAGGCTGTAGTTTGTAAACAACGGTGGTGCAGTCAGCACAGCAGTGGTGCTCCGGCAGTGGCCAGTATGGGGTGTGCTCGCTGCGGCACGCCGCGCCGTCCCGCCAGCCCTCAGTGATGCTCGCCAGCCGTGGCTCGCACTGCCGCCCCTATTGGCTCACATGGACCCTTTGTGTACGTTATCGTTATCTCTGTTACGTTACTTCCGGAAATCAGTGCGGTGTTTTCGATGTGTCTTGTTTTGACAAAACTAACTTGTATTGTTTGTTTTGTAAAAGTTTTGTTTTGTTTAAGCGATATTTTTGTTATTTTAAATAAATTCTATTAGTTTATATTGTGTGCTGATAATGTTGTGGTAATGGATATAAAAGCAGTAATAGTTGTGTGCTACAATTAAAATAATATTTTAATTAAATATGACACTTTAAGCGCGCGCCTGTAATATAACAGGCTCGATTCTGACCCGAGAAAATTAAATATGTAATATTTTCATTTCCTCACTCTGGTAAGGAGGCAAAGCACTGCGTCGAGTTTAACCACTCAACTCACCATGGCTCCAGAATTTGGGGGAATGTGTCTTTATGGCAAGGGAGTATACCACGAAATTCCCAGTTTCCCTCTGCCTACCCTGCCATGTGCAGGATACAGCGTGAAGCTTAAAACACTTGAAATAATTATTATTCTAAATGAAAAGGTTAAATTTAGATAACTAAATAGTAATTATTTTAAAGTGACTGTTAGCTGTCACTTTCAATACCTAAATAGATATGTCAGAGTATTTATATTATAACTAGAGCTAATATAAAACGTGAAATACGATCGCTACTAAATTAACATTGTTATTGAGCAACTATTGCAACGCTGGTGGGAAATGCAAATAATTTTACATTCCGATTTAGAGTTAGGTAGGTACATGTAAATTGTGGGTCGCCTGTCGCCACCGACCTACGTATAGAGGTATAGAGTAAATGTCGTCTAGTTTGAGAAAGCTTTCTATTCCCTATGTGGCCTTTGGACCGATGATAGTTATCATTTATCTTTCGAGATATCCTAATATTAAATGCCAGTTGGAGGCCAGTAGTGGCACAAGTGCACAAAGCGTGGCTGTGAACGCGACATGTTATGGGTTCAATTCCTACTCGAGGAATTGAAATACACCTATCCCCCGATTTACACGGTACTTTTTTTACACGTTTTCGCTTTTACACGGTTTTCCAAATAAGTTTTTTTTTGTTTTTATCGCTCTCTACTAAATGATTTAATTTTCCATATTCGTAAATTTCAAGTGAGTGCATAATTTAGATTATTATAAATTAACGGCTGTGATTAAAGTAAAATTAAGAGGGAAAAATGCGAGAAATTTCGGAGAGAAATGCCACCATTTCTGTTTACCAAATTCACTCACTTTGTTCATGTTTACCAAATAGGTTTAATTAAAATAAAAAAATTCTAACATTTTAATTTGAATAAAAATTAATTATGAAACTTTTGTTAAACAGTCTAGTTATGGTGAATTAAAACAACTGGTTGGTGGTGTACACCTAAAAGTATGAAAAAACACAACTGTTAAATAGCAAAATTATGCATTTTCTGCAAGTTTTTCGATTTACACGGTTTTGACTTGAAAAATTTTTAATTTTCGATTTACACGTTTTTCTCAGGAACGTATCTACCGTGTAAATCGGGGGATAGGTGTATTTAATATTTCCATTTTCTTCGCTTTGGTGTCCAGGCAAAACGTATCGTTGAGTTTCGCCACAACAACACGCAATGTTTGTAGAATTCGGAAAATGGGTAACGGAGTGTCTTAACACTCCCTCTGGCTACCCTGCTGCGTGCGGGATGCAACGTTGCACTACAAAAAATTAATAGCAGTAAAAAATATATATTACATAGGTCTTTATTTATCTAGCCTTGATTAATGAAGCACGTTACGTTAACTAATAGAAATATTCTTTGAAAATGCATAAATTAAGTCATAATATATGTGACATTATAATATTCTCATTAAGTACAATTTATAGTCTTCGACATTTATTATGTTGATCGTTAATATTAGCAATGAGCTAATAAAAGAATAGCTATTATATTTTATTCATATATTTATGCAAGTTTCGTTTCTAGAAATTTTAAATATAAAATATAGATTGTATATTACTTGTAGGTTATATTAAATATTACTTGTAAATTATATTTTATATTTAAAATATATTTATTTTTAAGCGTATATTGATTTTCTGGTATACATTTGTATGTATTAAAATATTAAGCAAATGATTAGAATAAGTTACAATCGTTAATTTTCTTACGTTTTTTTTATAAAACGATTAACTAACGAATAAAAAGGAACAATGTCCAGCGAAGTTGAAAAAACCTGACAACGCACTGTCTAGTTACTCTATCTACGAATAGTAGGTGGAAAACACAGTGGTTATGGGTTCACTCGGTGAACATTTATAAATATACTACACATTTCTCCGGTTTTTTACACTAAATGAGATCTGTCGAAGTACAATAATTTTAAATTGGTAGAAGACAAAAAGGAAAAGTCATCACTAAACTGGCAAAGTGGTAGAACGTAATTTCATTAATGTAAATATAGTTTTTGACTGGGTACCTAAACATTTATAATGATGAATTAAAATAGTTTTATAATATTCGAGAAAATGAAATATTTAACGCGGCGTTAAATTCCGCCACTCAACACACTATGTCGTTTATTTATGAACGTTACATTCCCTCCTCTTATCCAGTTTAAGTAGAACTTTTAACTTAAGTAGAATTTAAGGTAGATTACGTATTTAAGGTAGAGTAGACTGTCCTTATACAGTTTTGAAAGCTTCATAAGTAGGCTTTCGTATCTAATCTAATGGTTATAATTAGTCCGATATGGATCAGTAGTTACAAACATCAAATCTAATAGTATTCCTTCCTGGAGATGATTACGTTTATATGCGTGTAATATTCGGGGAAATGTCAGTAAAAGTAAAAAAAGATTAGTTATTTTATCTAAATGGCATCTTTTATGGTATGTTTTTTACAGGTGTTTTAAATGTTGTTTATGATTTTTATAACTGAGAATGTTTCTAGAGGAAATTGTTCTTTATATGTTATAATATATAAATCTTAAGATTATATTTTATCAATACAAATTATGTAATTTTTATGTAAATTTTATAGTTTATATAATTTTATAGTCTAAGTCATATCCTCACATTCGGTATACTAGCGTCAGTGGGCGAAATATAACTGTCTGTTAGTTATTTGTATCAGTAAAATTTTAATGGGTCGACGATTTTATGAGTTTTGTTGAGGGAGCCGTAAAAATCTTACCGTAAAATAGTTTCATAAATATTTTTTTACAAATATATATGGCGTTTATGGTATTTGGAAGAATTCGATCTATTTATATTGTTTTACATTTTTGTTTTAATAATATGTTATTAAAGATTTTATGTTTTTCAGTTGGTGATTATTGTGGCCTGTGAGAGTGCAGCTTTTCCGGATAGCTTAAGATTGGTGTGGTTGTCGAATACTTCACTTACTTGCAATGATGGATCTCCCGCGGGGTAAATAAAAAGTTGTTTTACTTAAGAAGCTCAAATTAGCGAGCGTTTTGCCTCCAGATCAAAGCGACGAAATTAAAATAATAAATATTTTATTACCTTGAGTGGGAATCGAACCCACAACCTGTCGCGTTTATAATCACACGCTTGCGTCACGTTTGGCCTCAAGACTGTTATAATATGATTAGCTTTATTCTAAATACTTTAATATGATTTCTTATAAGCCATTTATATATATTTCAGATATTACTTCCGACGTGGGATCAACAATCATCATTGGGTGGTATACCTGGAAGGCGGTGGATACTGTTGGGACAAGACCTCGTGCAACGCGCGTTGGCGTCGCAGGCCTGGGCTCATGTCGTCTTCACGCTGGCCTCGGGCACGACGTGCTCCAGCATTGCTCTCTAGTGACCCACAAGCGAATCCACTCTGGCACGCGTCCAACCACGTCTTATTGCCCTACTGCTCGAGTGATATGTGGACGGGAACACGTGCACTTCGAGCTTCCAATACGACCTTTGCGTTTGCCGGACGTCTCATCGTCCGATTTGTCATCAATGAACTGTTGCAGCTCGGTCTTAGTGGACGACTGTTGCTTGTCGGTTCAAGTGCAGGAGGAACAGGTGTTATGCTTCACGCGGACGCAGCCAGGCGTAGCTTACGATCGCATGGCGTACGAGTCGCAGCAATTGCAGATTCAGGGTGGTTTTTGGACAGACCCCCGAGAGCCAGGCGGGCGCCATCTGCGGATAACATCGCCAGGCTAGGGCATACGCTATGGCAAGGTTCACCACCAGCATCTTGTGTCCGAGAATACCGTGATAAACCCTGGATATGTTATTTCGGGTATCGCCTATACCCGCACATACGGACGCCGCTATTCGTCTTTCAATATCTATTTGACTCCGCACAGCTGACTGCAGAAGGAGTTCGTGCCCCACGAACGAGGGCCCAGTGGGACGCCGTCCACGAGACAGGGTCCGCTATTCGGGCAAGTCTCAAGAGCGTGCGTTCCACTTTCGCTCCAGCGTGTATCGCCCACGGCGCGCTCGCTCGTCCTGAGTGGCTCGCAATTAACGTGTCAGGCGTCTCGTTACCGCGAGCTATATCATGTTGGGAGAGGCGCTTCAGTAATGGGAGCAGACGGGAACGAGCTCGATGTGCGCCTCGGAGACTCGTTGAACGTTGCTCGTGGCCACAGTGTAATGGCTCGTGTCCACGTCTGCGGGACCCTCGGACTGGGGAGGAAGTCGCCTTGGCCGCGCTGTTACAAAGCTTCGGCCTGGACGTCCGCGGCGCGGCGGCCGCTATGGGCCTCGACGCCCGCGCTCTGTCACGCATGAGTCGTGCAGAACTATTGCCTTTATTGGCGCCACATACGTGATAAAATTATGACTGTTTGTGCTTCACAGCACGGTTAATCTACCTCGTTTTTTTGCAAGTACAATTATTTTTAATAATTAGATATTATTTATTGTAACAGATAATATAAGTAAAGAGTTAAGATATAATATATGTATTTTTATTTGAAAATAATATGTTAAGTGTGTGAAAATCGTTAAAAAATTATTAAAATAATTTATATCTCTAAAAATAAAAGGTCAATAGAAATATTTTAGTACGACAAACAAAAACATAAAATAAAATAAAACATTATTCATTGATACACTTTAATTTTGGCATAAGTAATTAATCATTTCTTATTAATTAACAGTGGACTAGCTCACACTTATAAAATATATAAAAAATAAAAAATAACAATATCTCACTTTTGTCTTCCTTAATATTATGAAAATGGAAGGCAATGGCCTAGTAACCTAGTATATAAATAGAACTTAATAACTAAACCAGTTGATTAAGTAAGGTGAGGCGTCTAAGCGTTTTATAGCGAGTACGATGTTCAGTAAATAGAAGACCGGAGGAGCGCCGGCCGCAACTTTTGACTGGCTGTGAATTGTTGACAATGATTCCACCACTACGCGGCCGATTGCTGTGTCATAATCGATTAGATCTTTCCACACTCAATAATATCGATATATCGACGACGTCGTTGCCAAGAAAGAAATCTGATGATACAATATTGGCATTCTGACGCCATCGAGTCACCATACGAGTTGTAACATTTCGATTGACAGCATCAGCATTCTCTCGTATGGAGCCACGGAGGAAGAGTATGTCTAATACAGTGGGTGTTGTTTGCGCCATGGCGGAGAATAGTGGTGAACGTGCAGATGCTAACGGAGATATGTCAATCATTCTGTCTAAATAGTGGAACAGCTCGTCAGGACTATTTGTGTTGGCCCAAAGGTGAGGTAGTATCGGCCACAGCCATCTGTTTGCTGAAAAATAAAATTAGTATTAGTTTGATTAATTATAATAATTGTTTTCCTTAGCTACGTATAAAAATCTAGAAGTCTATATAATAAAAATGTTAAAGCTGATTGCTGTCTGTATATGGAAGATTTATGTGAAAAACCATTTTTGGGGGCAATTTTCAATGTATTAAAATCCACAATAGGGTTTTAAGATGTCTGTCTGTTTGTCGGTGCGTTTATGATTTCTAATATCATAAACGGTTTACATAATTTAAATGCAGTCTTAATAGTATTTTGGTAAACTTCCCATAACATTCACCTAGTGTTTGTTTCATTTTAATCGGTAGATACATAAAAAAGTATATCGATTTGAAAATATTGTTAGTCAAAATTGTTTACATTTACTGATAATTTAAATTAGCTGAAACTTTCGTTTTCAATGTATGTATGTATGCATGCAACTAAAGCGATTCTGATTAGTGAATAAAAAATGGTGTAGTGTAGTTCCACCACCGGGTGGTTATTTTATAACAGATTTATATAATAATTTACTAGCTATGCCCACGGCTTTGCCTGCGTGGAAAAGCTAATTTATTCAACTTTTTATCTATAAAGTAATTGATATAAAATAGTTTCCAATTACAAAAAACGACCAGTAAAATATTTATTATATGTATAGATCAACGGTTTATAATTTCAGTTAACTTCAAATACATAAGCTATGTATTCTACAAACACTGAAAACCAGACGCAAAACTCTTAAGTACAGTATATAATCCAGACTTTCTGAGATTAAGAACTAAAAGAGCGCATTTGTGACAGCAACATTGTAGAAAACAGACACAGCTATTTTGAACTCTATTGTATAGAAGGATTCTCGAAAATATAAATGTGAACTATTCTGTTGATTCTGTGAATCGGTTGCAGGTTCAAATGTAACCTAAAAAGCCAGATTTAGTTATAAAATATTCAAAATAGAATAATTTAGAGGCCGTCGAGCGCAGAGGCACAGTGACTAGTGTGACTATAGCGCGACGGTTGTGGGTTCGATCCCCACTCGAGGAAACGAAATATTTACTTAAAGTTATATTCTTCCGTTTCTTCACTCTGGTATCGAGGCAAAAAACTGCGTTGAGTTCGGCATTTAACACGCAATGCCTATAGAATTCGGCGCAAAGTGGTAAACGGAGTGTCTTAACACTATGTTCCCTCTGCCTACCCTGCTGTGTGTGGGATACAGCGTGAAGCTGATTTAATTTTATTTATTTTTAGAATAATTTTTCCCTATCTGTGCCCACAAACGATACTATTAGCCGATTTAACGTTGGCGCACAAAGAAATATAAAATTTCTTGTCTAGTTCCTCGCTTACTAAAATATACGAGGTTAGCGTATAATTACTTTATCGTTTGTTTATAGCTAAACAAAGCTTCTTTGTAATATTAATGGAGCATTTAGAATGGCTGAACTTAATTGGCTTGACTTTGAAGAATATAGAATTAAAACTTCTAAATTCTACAAAGTCGGATCTATAATATAATGAAATAAGCTATGGCTAAAGTAGGTTATTTAATTAACACCAGAATAGTGCTGTAAACTACTTTAAATACTGTACGTTAAATAAGGGTACGGCTTAGAAATTTATATTTATTTTGTTTTTCTTGATTTTTAAATTAATTTATATAATTAATATAAATTTGTCTACAGTTTTACCATAAGATATTGATTAATTTTGATATGCTTATCATTAGATTGGACAACTTTTATTATATTGACCGTTCAATGAGTTGCAAGACGAGAATGAAACAAAAGTAATACATAGTTCACACATTCTACAAAATAGTAAGTTGTTTATCGTCAACGTAACGTCTGAAAAAATATGCGCCACTCAATTTAGCGAATTTTGCGCCATTAAATTATAATTATACGCCATTAAATTTTTATTTTTTTATCAATTGCGCATCTTTATTATATATAGCTATTAATTATTATAAAAAAAAAAACAATTAATTAAGCATTTCATATCTTACCTGGCTGACACTTTTAATTTTAAATAACGTTCAAACGGTATGACATAACCAAATAATAACTCACCAGCTACAATATTATTGTCCACATAACTGAAGACGAGGCGTTTGTCCGCATCAATCAGTGTCTGGAGCGTTGGCCCCCTCGTGCCGGTGCCGGTGTGGAACTGCGAAGCGGGCGCTAAGTGAGGCCCTAATTCCCGTTCCACTAATTTTAATAACCCATCATGGACATCCTGTATGGGAGCTCCCGTTTGATGATAAAATCCCATAGGAAAATGATGGGCATCTAAGAACACTACCTGTAAATGGTGGGTAGGTACTCGTATTTAGTAATATATAATTATATTAAATAATATTATCATATTATAAAAAAATAATTAATTATTATAGTAGAGTAGCAAAAAAAGATAATTGTTGATATTTATTAATCAACTTGATTGATGTGATACTTTAAATAAAACGATTGTGGTCGTCATTGTCATATGAAGTTGATATTATGTAGTTGTATGTAAATTTTTTTAGTACACTCAATGTTTCAGATTTAACATTCATATTATGTATTTTCTATAACTATGACTAAACAGTATATCTATAAAAATTTAATAATAATATTTTTACCTCCTTAGTACTATCGAGGAAGGCTCTTATTTCTTTCAGCAATGGTACAAGTGGACGAACACGTATTAGGTTGTGATTTAGCCAATATCTAAAATGAAAAGGTTACTTGTACATAGGTCACACATATACATAAAACAATACCTGTATTATTTTACTCTATAAAAACATTTATACATAGTTAATTTAATTATAAAGAAATTAAAACCGATTGTTACAAAAACAATTGCTTCGTGTTGGAGTTAATAATTATTACTTAATTATGTTATAATACATTTTTTTTTTGCTTTCTTATTTTAAGTGTACGACACTATCTTGTTGCAGCGAGGAAATACATATTTGTACGCACGCGACGGTTTTAATGTCGAATCACGCTCGGAGTTAGGTTTATCTTTATACAATAAGTACCTATATAATAATTATAGGTATACAATAATTATATTATTGGGTTCTTTACGCCGATGCCATATTAGAATAACGGAGATTATTAACTTTATATATATACATACTTAAAATTGTTACATTTTTAGAATTTCTGACTGTCATCTGTTCTATCAGTAACATTTTTGTAATGAAGAAGAAATCCACCAAGTAAGAATAAAATAATACAAAAAATGTTATAATATGTAAACAAACTTCAAACTCATAAAAATCGCTGTAATTTCTATATATTGGCTAATCGAGCAAGCGAGGCGTGACCGCCTGACCGCACCTCACGTAACACTTGCATTCGTATTCTTTGTAATCACTGCGAATTCGAACAGCATAATGTTGTGGTTTTAGGTTTTAATATAAAAAAAGAAAGGAGAAGGAAAGTACTTCCTGTTATATATTTAATTTAAATTTATTTTGAGAACTTTCATTATTTTAATTCATATAAGAAAAACGTATATGAATTAGCAACCATCGATTGAACTAGAAACCATCACACTTATAGATAGATTAATTATCCATAAATTAGAATAAAATTCAGTGAATCTAAGTACCTATTTATGTGTTTAAGAAAAAAAATTAGGAACAAAACACATCATAAACACATCGGTTAAATAGTTTTGGTGTAAAAGCGTAACAAACAAACTTACTTTCACATATAATATACGATCGTATAATATTAGTATAATTCACTAGGTACTTGTTATTTACGCATTAAAAAAGACTGCACACTGATATCTCATTCAAATATTTGCATTATCGCTGTTAATACTAATCAACAAATAATTGCATACAGCACAAATAAGTAATAAATAATAATGTCTGTTTTAATAGGTAATAATAAATTCAAACACATTTTTCTTTTGAGGCCGTCGTAGCACAATCGTGTTATTGTAAACGTGACGGTTATGGGATCGATTCCCAATCGGGACAATAAATTATTATTTTCATTCTTTCGCTCTGGCGAAAACGAAAAGCGTGAGCTCCGTCACTCAGCACGCAATATTTCAAAAATACGGCGGAAAATGGGAAACGTAGTGTCTTAACATTAGGCTTTCTCTGCCTGCCTGCTATATGCAGAATAAAAAATACTTAAAGATGGCGAATTGCATGAGGGTTCTCAGTCAGTGGTAAGTGTGTTAAGGGCCCTGTAATAAACTTGTCTGCATATATAAGAGGTGATAACTTGTGATAATGACTTTTCAAATTATGTAAATCTGACTAGGTAACATCAACTTTACTATTATTACAAGAAATACTATTTTTTACTTACTTTAAAGTACTGATTTTAACAAATAGTATAGCAAATTTAACAATAGTCTATTCATTTTAGTTTGGTACAATTGTTTTCATATAAGCCAGGTAATAACCGACCGACCCTGCCTCACCAAACGACTGACGCTAAGCCTACTTGTACTGAACAGATGTAGACACATTAGAACCTACTCATTACATTTATCTAGACATAAGAGATTATGTTATAACCACAGGTCTTAAATACCCACTAATTTGTCCTAAGTTTCGAAGTAAAACTACTTAAACTTAGTGAATTAAAACTTTATGATATTTAGGTACAAAAATGGATCCATACCTGTCTTCTTCCTTGGGATAGAAGTCGTAATAGCCGATTCTAAAGTCAAAATATCTTATCCCATGGACCAATTGAGCCCAAATGGACCGATCTTGGCAAAGTACGAAGTTATCACGTGAAAGATTACTAATTTCCGTATCAAAACGCCACGCGCCGGCATTATGTGTTCCGGGGATTGCCAGCTCGCCTATACGGAGCTTATTTATCTTGTTCCTGTAATAATAATAATATTTTGTTTAATAACTATGTTTTATATATTTTTTATCTTCATGCATTTTCCGCATTATCAGAGTATAGCGGATAGCGAGGATAGATTGAGTGTAATTACTTAATGCATATATCGTTGTTCATTCGTATGCCCGTTTATTATTTTAATAAGCGATACTTATCATAACATATCCAATAAAATACATAATTAAATTTTTTAAATTAATATAAAAATATAAATTTGCCATGAAAAGAATGGGATATTAATTTAAGTTATAAAAGCACAAATATAGTTAGGACAGTCCTGTCCTGCATATACCAATGTCATGGTTCGTATAGACGTAGGTATTCTTTTACAATTACACAATTTTTCCTTGTAACTGCAGTATCAAGCAATAAGCTTGTAAGGAAATACGTAGGCCGGAAAGTAACGAGACACTTTATAAACCAATCCGATTGATCTCGACTACAAAAGAAAGATGTTAGTCATCTTAAAGTGAGAAATAAGATAATGGTGCAAAAATTATTATAAGATTATCTCAAGTTAAGGCGAAATAATTCGTTTATTCCAGACATTCTTTATGTCTTTGTGTATTGTTTAGCTTATATAAAATAAAAACATCTAGTTGCTATTTTCTTTGAAATAGAATACTCGTAAGCGTAAAATCGAATCGTATTTGATATCACAGAAGCTCTCTATAAGTGAATACTGGATCCTTGAAAGAAACGTTAAAGTTCAATATAAGGTGATATTGAAGACTCACGCGTTATCTTCCATCCACGTTGGTTGTATTTTCAGACAGTTGAACGCCACTATATGATTATCCCCTGCCCCGACCCAGGGCCAAAGGCAATGGGGGCCTTTGAGACCGGTGCCTATTTGCCAGCCAGCCGGCAAATTGCCTTCTCCAAGAGATATGTTGGTTATTACGTAGCCCTCTGCAGAATCTATAGAAAATACCGCCAAAGCAGTGTTCCATGTGTGCGGCGTTTCCTTGAAGAGACCTATCTGTGAACAATGTTTGATGTAATCGAAAAGCGTGAAATCAGTTAAAGAAAGATTAAATTAACACTGAATTTAATGTATGGAATTAATAAATCTTGTCCAGAGATATCGTTTTCTCTGCATCGAGCTATAAAAAAAATATACGCCAATTATATAGACTTTCCATATCAAAAAGATATTTCCATAATTTATGTTCAAGTATGCAAGTAGCAAATTTAAATAAATTGTATAGCTATAACAGTTCTTTAGGAAACATTACATCAATCATCAAACATTAAGTAGTGTTATCCAGTGTATAGCTTCATCAAACGCAGTTACGTGCAGTATGCGTGTACTTCCGTGCGTCATACTAGTAATAATTTTCAACGGCTTTGGTGGCGATTGTTGTACCTAGAACGTGATCTATTGCGAAATTTTTGTAATATCACATTTTTTTAACTTGACTGACAATGCATTTGCCCTAAAATCTCTAAAATTAATTGATGATTTATAACAAATTGCAATTTTTTTAATTACATGGGTCAAAAAAAATAATTATGTAGTAAAAGCGAGCGAAGCCGCGAGCGCGTCACTAGTGTATAGATAAAGGGATATCGTGTCATATTGATTTCATGACATATCACATACGAGCTCAATGAATAATAGTACGGTTATAAAAAATGGCTAGTCTATTCCTCAGAGGCAATTCCCGAACTTCTGATATAAGGATATCGAGTACTTATTTTTACTATTCCCATATTTCTGATATGGGAATAGTAAAAATAAGAATTCGATATTGATCACATTGTTCTTTAAAAACCTTACGATAACACAAGAACTAACATAGGAATAAAACTTTTCTTCTCGTTCGTATAAGTAAGTAATATGCTTTTAATCGATTGAGAAAGTATTATTAGAAGATATTATTTTGATGCTACATAACTTCTTTTTTGTTGACTTTTTTCATTGAAATTCAATTTTCAATATAATTAGAGATGGAACTTGATGAGCTTCTTATAAGAAATACCTTAAGTATGATATTCATAGAAGTTTCTCTTACTTTGAAAGTTATTGCCTATTTAATATAGTAAGATGCTGTTGCGGAGCTAGCATCCTTATAATGAATATGCACATACCTGTTTGGGAATATTGGAGCAGGTGCTGAAGTCCCAATTAAGTTCTATAGCGTCTAATAAATTTGGTCTACCAAGAATGCGAATATCAGGGGAATGTATGGTCACCCATACCCTCCCACATGGCGATTTCTCTAGGACTTGATTGGTAGCTGAAATAAGGAATTTTTAAGTACAGCTATTCCACCATTAATTATATCAATTTTGTAATGGTGCTACGTTTTCTATTTACAAAAATAAACATGTATCGAAATTTTAAATAGTGAAGTTTAATGAAAAGAAGAATAATTTTATCATTTTTTATATTTATCTAAGCTTTATCACCTCTGGTTAAAGTATTCTAAATAAGTATGAAGGATAGAATAGAATTATAAGTGAGTATGACATATAAAACAAGATTACACGTGGTCACTTGCAGTATAACCTGCCTAGGTGCAGTTAACGCCCACCTTTACCACAAATTATTGAAGATGTTAGTATTACCCACACCGATTGTTCAGTCAACAACAATAATATATTAAAGTGTAATAACAACAACAACAACAACAATAACAACATAATATAAATGTTTTTCTAATATATGATTGTTTTTGGCTGTACTTGTCGAGCCTCAGCTACGTACATACACGTATTAAATGTCGCATGATTCTGCTTATTTTTATATCCGTGTCCGAAGATGGTGTCCGATATGGATATGACATGAATGACACTGAAAATGATATTGGAATATAATATTATATAAATTGTTATAATATTTGGATAAATAATAATTGTATATAAAATAATAATTCAAGTTTACGTTAAGCACGTTTCTTTTGAACTTATCATTGCTTAAATTCAAAATATTCTTTATTCAAATAGGCAATTATTATAAGCACTTTTGAATCGTCGAATGAACATATGAACAAAAAGCTACCACCGGTTCGGAAGGCAGTTCTGCTGAGAAGAGCCGGCAAGAAACTCAACAGTTGCTCTTTTCAAAATCAATAATACAATCTATTCATTTGCTGGCAGCTATCCTGCATTACATTCAATAGCTCAAGAGCAACAAAGCAAGTATTTCTATATTTCTTTGAGATAGTATCTCCAAATATGTAATTCTAATCGTCTTGTCTTTGTTAAAAACAATCACTGGATTACATTTGTTTGTATAATAGGTTATTATCTGGCATTGGCCTTATACATCACTCCCCTGGCAAATTCGCAGTAGCGTGCAGAAACGAACATTTGTCTCTTTGTGAACAGTTACAAACAACGATTGTTATAGCGATTAAATTACTTTTCTGAAGGAAAACCAACACGTAATCCATGTGTCCCAGTTTCACTGTCATTGAAGCCCAAATTACATAATTATAATGACATAACTATGTAACGGTAGTCTAAGCGCGTGCGACTCCTTTACGAGCTAACTGTTGCGCAAGTCCTAGGAACTCTATGATATTTATTTAAACTGAGTGACCTAAATATATAAAAATATATGTAAACAAAAAATCGCAACAAATAAAATAAATATTAAATATGTCACCCGTAATGTTGTTAGTGGGGTCAGTTTTTCAAAGGATTTAGGGCAAATTATGAATATGGCTCGCTCATTAAGTGAATTATTTGAAATGTTGTTATGGTTAAGGTTGAAATTGTGTAACATTACTTGCTCTAAAGGTCTCATCGAAATCCTTTTAAGCAATTTGAATATAAATGAGGATAACGGTTTATAATTTATATGAAAAAAGAAAATACGATTTACACGTTCAATTATAACGAAAGTTTTAACATTTTTTTTAAATATATAAAATAGATACATAATGTATGTATGTAACCTACAGGTAAATACAAAAGTTATTCCTAAGACGAAATTTATATTTGAAATAATTTTGTTTATGTATCTTTGTTGAGGCCGTAGTGACGCAGCGGCACAAAGGTGTGACTGTAGCGCGACGGTTGTGGGTTCGATCCCTACTCGAGGAAGTGAAATATCTATTTGCGTTTATATTTCTATTTCTTCGCTCTGTTATCGAGGCAAAGCGCGGCGTTAAGTTCTGCCACTCAATATGCAATGCCTCCAGAATTTGGCAAAAAGTGGGGAACGGAATATCTTAACACGAGGTTCCCTCTGCCTACCCTGTTGTGTGCGGGATACGGCGTCAAGCTGATTTAATTTATTTGATTTTAATTTGATGAAATAGTTAAATAAAATATTTACATATTGAGATGTGGTTGAAAATAGATGGTAAATAAGTTTGATTTCAAACACAATAGCTAGTAGGTAAACAAAGAATCACTGTCATGGTTAATAAATAAGGAAACATTTGATTTAGATGTTGTGCAACTCTAGGAAAATTACATTGCATGTATTTTTTAAATTGACGTAAATTATGTATTCATTGCGCACACTCATCATTTTACGTTTATTGTATTTGAAATTTTAATTCATGTAACGCATTTACATAAATTAACAATATTACATCAAAATTAATTATTTGCAAAATTATACTTAAAAAAAACAAATAGGAATAACACTTAAAATACGTAAAAAAACAATAATTTTTGTGGTTTAATTTTCAGAATATGATTTTTAAAAGATGCTATAATATACTATTTTATATAAAATTTAGGAACGTGCCAAGAAGAAAAACTCACGTCCAATAGAAGCGCCCAGAGCAGTAGCGGCAAGGAGCGCCACTGCGTAAAACGAAACGGCCATCTCTGATGGTGGCTCCCGCGCCACTGACTGACTCCACTCCACTTTCGGCATTCCTTCGCCGCAATTGCCAGTGCGCAGGATACACTACAATAACCGATCGATCTACTAAATCCGGTCATACTACATTACTCATTTCTTTACTTATTGAAATACAATTTTTAATCATATTCTTCGATGTATACTGCAGTGATATATTCGTCTGTGATGTATTTGATAGTAGGGTGCACTGGTAACGAACATGCGGCTTCCGACGGTTCCCACATTTCCGATTGTTTATTTGATATTGAGAAGCACGCGTACGCGACCTAGGCTCGGGCCCACCACGTGCAATCTCCAGGATGTAGCAAATTACTTAAATATTTTTGATGCTTTGAGGACTTTGGACTTAATTTAGTGCTTTGTGATTTTATTTGCTTTATTTGAATAACATTTTTGGCCAAAACAAATATTTAAATCACTACTAAAAATGTTTATGGTATAATCAACATTTAAGTTTGCTAGTATCTTTGATTGGTTCAAAAGTCTGAGACATCAATACTAAAATTAAGCAGCGCAAAAGTACACCAATCTTGTAGGTATAATTCATTAAAAACAAAATATATATTTCCATTAATAGAAATATATCAAGACATCGGTTTTTATTTATATCTATCCGCCCACGCGGCTTTGTCCTCTAGAACTATGCGAATATTTATTTAATACAATTTAACTGTAATTAGGCTATACAATCTGTCTCGATATTGGACAAAGTGAAAAGATACAAAAATAAAAGTTGCGTGTGTTAAACGTATTGAATATTTATTGTTAATCAGTTATTATTAAACGTCATTAAAGATAACCATTATAATTACTGATATTAATTTTGTTATCACCTAACAATATAAATATAATTTCAATCATCATTACTAAAAATCTCTAGGTACTACATGAAATTCCTATACTATTATTACCTACATCAGGTGAATGTATGTAGGTAGACATAAGATGTATGTAGATCCATGTTTCATAATTAAATTTTTCCAACTTCAAATATTATTTAAACAGCTAGAGCCCATTGACAGACATTCGTTTTTCGCCAGATTTTGAGACTTTTCCTTAGATAGATTCGGAACATCGGTCGGAACATCACTTTTGTCTCATCGTCTTAACGTCAAAAGCCAATGAGACGGTAGTTAAAGTATTTAACATATTGGTATATTTACATTTTTTAGCAAGAGTGTTTTCTCAATTAGGTTAAATAAAAGTGGTGTTGAGAAATCGCAACAAGTTCAAGGGAAGAATTGGAAAGGAATTGACTTATTTTCTGTGTTTACATCCCAGAAAACAGAAGTAGGTATATGTGTAGGTAGGTTAGATTACCTACCTACACATACTAGGTTGCACATACCGAAAGATACTAGGTAGATACTCGATACTGTTTGGCCATTTTTTTAGAAATTGCGTGTTGGGTGGCAGAATTCTCCGCCGCGCTTAATGTACCAGAGCGGAGAAATGTAATAATTTAAATATAACCTGATTCCCAAGAGTGGCGAATCAAAGGGCTTACAGGCGTATTGCTAGTTAATAGCTATCATCAAATATAAAACATACAAATAATTTCGATAATAACAAGCTAATATTTTCTAATAAAACATTGGAATTATGAAAATGACTTTATTATAAAATTGCAGAAATAATAGTCATAATAAAGTGGCTATTATCAAATATTTATTTATATAAATTAAAGATTGCCAATTTTTAAGATCACATTTCTATAAATTTAATATAAATAAAATAATTTGTAGAAGCAAGCGAGATTTTATGAAGGTGAATTTCGAAATCATTGCAATCCAATAAAGTAAAATTGATATTTTTTTTATCACATCGACTATTAGCAAATATTTTTGTATATTCTTAGAACAAGTTTTGCTGTCCATAAACTACTAAAATAATAAATTAGTTACTTAAATTAAAACACTTATTATATTAAAGTTTGAAAATATATAATTCATTGTTAAAATGTTATTCGATATCTTTCTCGAAATCAAGAAAATTTTCGGTAGCTTGGTTAATTAATTTTTCATTATTAGATGATGCCAAAGACGGAGCGCGACTAGGGTTTCGTAAAACGGGTTTTTGTAATTGGAAAAAGTTTAGCGACGACTTCAGTTCCTTGATAAATACTTCCTTATGGGTCACCTAGAAACAAAATGGGAAATATCATTCTCAACAATAATTTTCAATACCAAACGTAGGGTTGAACAATTAACAATTGTATATATATTTTTAGAACTATCTATTTAAGAGAGCCATATTTATTAAGGCCAGTCGTGGCGTAGGAGCACAAAGTGTGCTGCAAAATCGACTGGTTGTGGGTTCGCTCCCCACTTGAGGGAAGGAAATATTTATTTAAATTTATACTTTCATTTCTTCGCTTTGGTGCCGAGGCAAAAGCGCGGCATTGAGTTCCGCCACTCAACACGCAATGCCTCCAGAATTCGGCGGAAAGTAAGGATCGGAGTGTCTTAACACTGGGTGCCCTCTGCCTACCCTGCTGTGTGCAGGATACAGCGTGAAACAGTGGATTTCTTTATTTTATCTTTTTAAATATACTTTAAAGTTACTCTGCACAATGCTAACTTGTTAGACTTTATGTAAGGAGACTTTTATGCACCTGTTCTCTAACAACGATGTTTCGAACTTCGTTAAAGAATTCCGCTGCTGTAATAAACAGACAAAACACAAGCCCTACTATGAGTACTATGAAAGCGCCCATTAAATTCTGCATTTCTAAATCGCCTTCAGCATCGTTTTTATCTTTTTCTCCCTGAAAATATAAAAAAACCGTCATTTGAATATAAAAATTAATGATGTAATAATGAATTATAATATTAATTACAGTTAATAATATTTTTAGATAAGCTTGCAGTATTTTTTATTAAATTTTTTTTAAGTAATTAAGTGCTTTAAGAATTTGCGTACAAAATCTGTACAAATCTGAGTGATAATAAGAGCTAAAGCCAAAAAAAAATATGTAAAAATACAAACTTCGCATTTTAGTGCATTGTATTTTTCCTCCCACCATTTCTTTTTGATTTCATCCAATATTGTTAGTTCTTTCAGTTCTAAAATAGCTCTGTTTATATGTTTTCTAAATGGAGAATCTGTGAACGAGCTAGATATTAGATAAAACAACGTACCTACATGTAATTGTAAAGTATATAGCGTAGATATTACGATGCTAATTTAACAAAAACATTTCATTCGTGCTAAATTAGAATATGAGAAAAAGTGCAGTTAAAGAATTTCTTAAAAAAGATTATAGTACTATATTTAAAAAAAACACTCTAAAACTATAACTATGCAAAATTTAATAGTAAGCTTTATTATTTTTTATAGTAAAATTAAACAATAAGTAAATAATAAAACTAAGATACACATTTATTTATAAGCGCGCTTTGTTTTAAAACCAGAGCGAGGAAATATATATAATAATGAATTACTCCGAGTGGGAATCAAACCCACAACCAGTGTTACCGCTGTGCCACTGCTACGACAGTCAATAGATATATTTTTTAATTACTTAGTTAATTTGATCCGTTTGATAAAGTGTATAAAACATTGATTTTCATAATCAAAGCAGATTGGGTGATGTCATAGATAAAATAATATACATAACAACACATACATAAAAAACATAAATATCAAACGTAAATAAAAGTAATATGACATTTACTAGCTGGCATAGCAATCCCATAATCTTTAGAATCCAACTCCTCGCCGATTTTTTTAAGTTCGCATTTTCTTTTCAATTTATATTCTATTGTGCTGGATTCCATGAAAAAGGCATATTTCCCTCGCGCGTTAAGTACTCTCTTTTCACCTTCGTCGTTGTTGTTGACTAGTACTACTGAATTTGCCATCATATTATCATAAATTCGGCGATATGTTTTATCTTTAGAATTCTAAAACAACAAAAGTAAACTTAACAACATAATGAAATCTATCAAATTAATAACATTGTTTCAAATTTTTATTTTAATAGTAAACATATTTTATGTCTCAGTGTTCGTAATATACTTGTAAGTGATTACATTATATTTTTAATATTAATACTTTAAAAATTATAACAATTTTTATCAGTGGTGGGAGAGGCGACCAGAGTGTTAGTTAATTTGGCAGCACATTTGAATGTGCCTATCTAAACTTTAGGTGGCTCCTTTACCTTTTATTAATTAATTATAGTTAAAGTTACCAAATATTTAAAAACAAAAATATAAATATTTTTTGTAAATTCATGACATTATATACAAGACTTACCTACTCATTACATATCTACCTTATATTGGGCGATACGAGATGTCCAAATCGAAACGCCATTACGCTCGACGCTCAAATTGTAATTTTTGGTCTAATGGGCTTCTATTGTTAGTTTTCAATATAATTGAATTACCTTAAAAAAATCCAGCGTGGATCCTCCTTTGATAGCCCCATATAAAACCTTAGTTTGTTTTCCTAGTTCTTCAACATTGTTTATTGGCAGGTCCCCCAATGCCGATGTCATCGACGCTGACAGTTGAGCAATATATGTTTGACAAACGATCATAGCGAAAAACCACCACATGCTGCAAACCCAGCGAGAACCGATAGCTCTAAAAACATAGTTATTATTAAATTTATATATTTTTATTTTACATGCAATGCATTCATACTATACTAATAAATCATATATAATTACTTTATAAAAGTTATAGAGCTTGCTTATTATGCTTAAAATCTAAGTTTTTTTATTTTATCTCTATTTTTGTAGCGTCTGGTTGTATTCCCTACATAAGCAGAGAAAACATAATGTAAAAACACTTTATTATCCACTTCACGCCAAAATCCGAGACACTGAATTATAAGTGGCGGAATTAAACGTCGCACAGGGCGGAAAAATGATAATTCATTTCTTCAAGTAGGGATTGAACCCGCCACCAATGCGTATATAGCTAGACGCTGTCCCACTGTACCTAAATGGCGTTCATTTTATCTTCGTACAATTTTATTTTTAGTTTTTGACAATTTTATCTATAAATAAAAAGCCGTAAAAACCTATATTACTTAGGCAGTATATCACATCCTTGCGTCATAATAGAGCCCATTGTAAGCCATGCGCAGTTTTTGAAATTCCAAATGTTCTCCAACTCTTCAGGGTCCTTATCGCATGGCTGTGGATTTTCCCAGTCAGCGGGTGATATTCTGATAAAGAAAAATAATCACTTTTTAGATAAAGATCTAAAACAGAAATAATAAAACGTATAATAAAATATTTTAACACATTTGCTAATTAACCTTGAACAAACAAATAATACGATGGACACTACACAGTACGCTGTCGCTGTATGCATCCAGACTTCAAATGTATAAGGATTGAGAAAGGAAAATTGGCCAGGTGGAATGCGTTTTTCTTTAGTATATAATATACTGATCCCAAGTGTCATAAACGGTACTGAGAAGTCCACCACCTTTTTCCTCACTTCCGTAATCGTTAAATCACAAACTGCTAAATCCGCTTTCTGTAATCGTAAGCATATATGAGAGTAAAAACTAAATTTAAATATACAGTTTTAATATAACTTTTAAGCCGAATTAGTACACTACTAACTTTATCCAAAAGTTCGCCGATTAAACCATTCCATTTTTTAGTTTCTGGGTCATATTTTCCATATTCATCTTCTTTATGCCTGAATTCATATGTGTAGTTGAATTTATTTTTGCGTAAAATTTTAAATATATTTTTGACGAGATCAACTGAAAATCCTTCATATTTTTCGTCAGCATCTTCCTCTACGCATTTGGTATCCTCTTCTGGACATAGCATTTTGTCAGAGAAATATGGTTTCGCTTTTCTGGAAATTATCTAAAACAAATATTGATTTAAAACTGATTAATATATATTAGGTAAATAAACTTCTAACTAAATATGTAAAATATAAACTTACAATAAAATGTTTACTATTTTTTTGGTCGTCCAGATCTAGTACAGTTTTTTCTTCAATAATTTGGCCATTGCTTGTAGAATTCCACTTGCCAAGTGTGCGTCTTCTCTTAACAAATATTTCATTTACATGTAAGGTATAATTAACCCTTTCTCCCCTTTCATTGAATTCAATATTGCCCGTAACACCTGTGGTTCGAGTCTTGTATGAAAATAAAAATATATTGTTTTATAAAGTTTTAAAATATTTACAAAAATGTTGATATAAAACTTTTTCTTAAATAAATATTTAAATTCGTGTTTATCCTTCCGTCCGCTCGTCTTGTCTGTCCTTCAATGCCAATTCATGAAAAATAAAATAAAGTGACTCGATTCACTTCGACTTCGATTTAATCCACTACTTATAGGCATTGTTTCTAGTTCCAGAACCTAAAAGCCACTTAGTAAAAGGGTTCATAAATTAAATTCCAACTTCAATAATATAGTATTAGCAAGAACAATAGTATTGTCTAGAGTGGATAAACAGCTTCACTTCTCGTTCGCCATAAACGTAAAACGACTTGACGTTACTTATCTAACAACAAAAAGTTACTGATGAATAGCTTACATTTAATATTTTATTCTGCAGCATACCGCCGTACGGCCAAGGATTGTCTTTAGATTCACAAATATTATTATTTGGTTTTTCTATGTCACCAGTAGCTTCGAGCTTCTGAAGTGCTTTTAGAACATGATTGGCTATATCATTCATCATGAGAGCTTCTAACTGAAATGAAATAAAAGAAAATTGTATTCCGTTCAATGTTTTTTTAAAACGAATATTGATTTTTTAAAGCTCAGAAATTTTGACGATTTCAATAACTTCACCTTCATATCTGTAACAGGAGGTCGAGTATTTTCGAGAATAGGTCCGTTTTCATTAATCCACCATCCGACTCTTGGTACTAAAAAATGTTTCGAGTCATTCAATTTTTCGAAATTTGTTAAACTCAGCCATGTAACGTTGGATTCAAATCTCAGTAAATCATTAGTGATTGTCGAAGCGTCCATATTTATTAAAACATAGTGCTACAAAAAAATATATAATATTTCTAAATTTATGTTGTTAAGAATGTAATTAAATTTAAATTAAGTTATTCAAACATAAAATTATATTGTATTAATTATATTGTATTAATTGAAAATATAGTACTATAGTACTACCTGGTAATAATTGACCATATTAACATTACGAGCTTCGTCTAAGTATTTAAGTATACGGTTAACATGACAGTCCAAAATTATACGATATTCTTTAAATTCACTAAGATCCTTGAAAACCTGTGAACAAACATAACGTACTCGTATATACAAGCAACGATGACGATTTCATACTTTGCTTTGTTTAAATACGCAGGTGAATTGAACAAAAATATGTATAATATAAATTATTCTATAAATAATGTTTACTTAAAACGGTGCCATCTCAGATATTTTACCTGGTAAAGTCATTAAAATTTTGATTAGAATATTCTTTGGGCGCTGGCTGACAGAAACGTACGGGACTAAAGCCTTCGCCTTCGTACCGTGGATAGAGTTTGTTGAATACTTTTTAAAATGTCGTTAACCTGTAGGTAACTTGTTTTGTTTAAATATAGGTAAAACTAAAACAAGCAAGCCATGATCCATCATTGTTAAGTCCTTCTTAATAGCTACGACTTCTTAAGTAATTAAGAATTCCACGTCGGCAATTCCCTCGCGTATTTCAATCCATTATAAATGCGAAAACCTCTTTAAGTTATTTGCATGTGTTCATATAATTTAAGCTTAGGTGGTACGAGGTGGAGTACGAGTGTATTACGGCTGCCTTCCTAGCCTTTTATGTAAATTTTGTTTGACAGAATACATATTATGCTAAATAGTTGGCATAAATATTTTTTTTCATATAAAAGAAAATATACACTCAGGCATGCAAAATGTAAATGAAGACTTGTGATAGCAATACAAAATATAATAAATAAAATACAATGTAATCAGAGTTTGACATGAACAGGTGTTAATGGGTAAAATGAAAAAATATTAATATTAAAATATTGTAAAATAAATTATATCAATTGTGATTTTGGTATACCTACTTAATAGTTATAATATTCGTGACAAAGCCCGACCTTAAGTTCTGCAAATCAACGCCTTCAGAATACGACGGAAAGTTGGGATTGGAATTGTGTTAATATAAAAGGAGTGTCTTAATACCAGGTTCCCTCTACCTATCCTGCTATGTGCGGGATATATCGTAAAACTAAATATGCATATTGTTTTCCCACCAGACCTAAATTCTCTTAATCAAATCAATAGGTTAGTTTTAAAGAAGTTTAGTGTCCTATAGCTTATTGTTTCCAAACAATAGGAAAAGAACGACAATAGATATTTTATTTTATACCCTTTTTCCCTTAAGATATAGAATTCTGTTACAGCTATTAAAACTTACTTCGTGGTTGTCGGCATCGGGAACTAATTTTCTCACAGTTATTGGATATTGCTCGGTAAACTCAGCTAATATTTTTTGAACTCGAACTAGACCTGAAATTAAAGTAATTACTAGAAATTAAATCACTGTTTTTTATTTTTATCTATCTCATTTAAGGTAGGTTATTAAATATTTGCTACTGGGCTGTAGAAATGTGGTCCGCTTAATGTATGTTATTTTCATAGAGACAAAAGTTTTAAAGAATAGACTAAGAACACTATATATAATCTTGTAAATATATTTTTATTAAAAGTTATTATTAACTTAGTACTTAATTTAATTTATCTTTGCCTTTTGCTAAATAAAAAAAATATTCAGCGATGAATAAGTAATTTATACCATAAAAGTTGATAAAAATATTCACCCGCATCATCTTCGTAAAGTACCGCAAAGTTTTCCCATTTGTAGTACTTTAACAACATTGCATACACCTGTAAAATCTCTTCGGCGGGCGGCATGAAATTTATAGAAATCTTTTTATATAAAAAAGTTTCATTTTCAGCAGCTTCCTCTTGCTGATTTAGTTCAAGCTCAGGGTCTAACGGTCTCCACGTAGCTTGAATATGAGGTATTTCAGCTATGGTACATTGATCTCTGATTATGCCATCTGTCATGTCATTTTGAGGACCGAATACGGCAATTGGGCGCATTTCTTTGTCAGAACACACTAAAACAGAAGTATTTATGAAATTTTTACTTATTTATATAAGAATATATTTTTAACTGTACTTTTGTGCTTACTTACAATTTTGTAAAACAGAATAACTATTCATTTTTTTTGGTTGTAAGATAACCGGTTCCAGGCGCCAATCTCTAATAGCTGCAAGAAGACAAGAAAGCATTAATTTTTGAAAATATTTTAGGAAGTAAAAAAAACATAATTCTTTTTTTTGCAGTCGGGTAAATATAATTTACCTGTGCCTTCTTCGACTCCAGCATGTAATTCTGCTTCACCTAATTTGGCAACACGCATACTGTCCTTAAATGCAAGGCGTTGAGTATACGCATCGCTATCAAAAATACCCGCTAAAATAAAAAAAAATCGTTCTTAAAACATACTTACAATGAATATTAAAAAAAAATAGATGACAATAATTTTCGTGAAATATTACCTATTTGATAGACAATTTCTTCTGTCTCCGTAACTATCACTTGTGAATTTATTGTCTCCAATACACAAATCAATATTATAAGTTTCCACATTTTTCCATCCAAACTTTCCATGAATGCCCTAAATCCGCACTTACATCTCTTCAACACTTTAAAGAACTTTGAATCCGTAGTTATAAAAGTCTTTCGTTAAGTAAACAATAATTCACACTTTCACTTTACTTCGTCTCTATCCAACTACATATTAATTAATATAACACACAAATTAACTATTTATATATAGTAAACACAAAAACTTATGGAACGTGGTTCATATCCTGCTCGCGACGTTGACTCGTGATTCAGGCGACAATAATGACGATTCTATCGCATGTCGGCGTTTTCAGCCGATGTGACCTAAAACTGTTTTCCAAAAATACATCAGACGGCAATGTGATGGCTTCCATGCCGCTTGCCCGTCTAAACAAAAATGGCATTTGGGATTGCATCTAGTTCTTAGTGTAAGCTTATCACCATGTTTGTTATAAAGGTGTTATTCCTTGTTTGTATATTAAAATGGTCCGAATCAGAAGCCGCTCTAAGTGCACGACTACCTATAGGTTTGTGTAATATTTTTCAATTCAATTTTCACTGAGAAAATTAATGTAAATTAGAATATATAGTAAAATTTTATAAATTTCCAGGTGGTCTGTTTAATGCGAACTCTTTACCAGCAACAGAAAAAGCATTTGAAAATAAGATGCAGACGAGCTCGACAAAACCATACCATGGGAGAGCTTTTCATTCAAAAGTTGTAAACAGTTATTCCACTGCCCTCGAAAGTAAGCTTAAATCATTCTTACAGAATATGTTTTTCATGGTTTTGGTTTTACCTATTGGTACATATTGTTTTTCAGTGTGTAAAGTGACATCGAATAATAGGGGTATAGTCTCACTGGTTGACGCGAGACCAACTAATGGGATTTGTGATATTACTTGCTTACTGTGCAATCGACTTCAGGTACAATATATAATTTTTATTTTTTATTTCTATTACATTAGATTACTATTTTTGTTAGGACTAAATTATACTTTAAAAAACAAATAATAAGGGGCGTTTTGTTTTTTGAAGATACCACATCTAATATTGGGATGGGAATTTCCAGCGACACTAGAAAAGGATTTGTACACATTTTCCTATCACCCACCACCAGAGCTTGTTTCTAAAGCTTATGCGACTCTTATTAAGAATCTTCAATGGGAAAAATTTACTTTTCTTTATGAAGATGATGGTAGTAAGTAAAATTACTTTACTTTTTTTCAGCTTCACGCTATATCCCGCATGTAGCAGGGTAGACAGGGTAGACTTTGCGTGTTGAGTGGTGGAACTCAACGCCGCGCTCTGCCTCGACATCAGAGCGAAAAAATGAATATATTAAATATTTCATTTTCTCAAGTAGGAATCGAATTTACAACGCACACGCTTATGTCTCTACGCCATGACTGGCCTTAACATTAGCATTTTATTATTTAAGTAAAAATACTTATTATTTAAGTAAAATTACTTAGCAAAATATAGAGTAAGTAAAATGGCAAAATAAACGTTATTTCTTGGCTTCAGGTTTTATTCGTCTTCAAGAAGTTATAAATTCGTGGCCGTATAAGCAGGATCAGATATTATACAAACAATTGGATCCACTGGGCGACAATCGGGAAACTTTTAAATATGTTTTCAAGGTAGCGCACATGAGCCACCACGTTATGGACTGTGATATACGAAATATACATAAATACATGAAGGAAATTGTTGAAGTTGATAATTCGACTCAATATCAAGTACGTAAATTACTTAAAAATACTGCTAATTAATATAAGTAATATATCCAACAGTAGTGCTTACAATGTAAATACTTCTACTTATTTTACAAGTTTAGTCTATTTATATAAGTAATATGTCAAGTTTAGATTCAAATGATGTTTTTTTACTGTAGATTTTGTATTTCCAATATTAACTTATTCTGTTGAATTATACTTGTTTTACTTCACATTAAATCTATATATATAAAATCGAAAGGTCACTCACTCATTACGAAATCTCAGAAACTACATGTACTACGAATCTCAAAATTTGCATAGGAGTTACTTATAGGACGTAGGTGCTCGCTTAGCCGGGAATTTGCAAAATTCGACTTCTAAGGGGTTGTTTTTGGGGTTGAAAGTTTGTATAAAACTTCGTTACTACAAATTCTAGGAGTATCAAATTTTGCATGGACGTCACTAATAGGACGTAGGTACTCATGGAGAGAGACATTAATAATAACGTAGTTCACGCAGGCGAAGCCGCGGGCGGGCCGCTAGTATTCTATATATGATAAAAGAATTTTGTTCGCTTTGACTATACATCACGGTATCCCTTGCGGCTGTGTAAAGGTGCAGTTGACATTTTGTTTTGATGAAACATTATAATTTTCCTAAAATTTTATTTATTTTAATAAATATATATATTCAAAGTACACATGTATCTCAGTGTACGTATAAAATAGTTCATTGGTACTATTCCATTCTACAGTTTCCTTATATTAAAAAAAATACATACTCAGCTTATAATCTGTAAAAGGGTAGAAACTCTAATTTGTTTTTATTTACAGAGTTTTATATTAACCAACCTCGACGCTTATATGGTAGACTTGAATGAGATCCCGGACTTAATGGCTAATGTTTCTACACTTCATATGACGAAACCAGATGATGTAGGCTGGAAGGATATAAATATGGATGTCGGCAATTACAGTATACGGGTAAATAATATTTACATACTAAATATTTATTATTTTCTATAGCAAGAGCCCTTTAGAAATTATAATGTACTAAACATTATAATGAAATGAGGGAAAATAAAAAACTAAAAAATCCATATTCCAGCTTGAGACAGCATTGGCGGCAGATGCTTTAAGCCATTTAGAAAAGGCTATAGCGAGTTTGGATATTGAAAATATGGGGTGGCCTCAAAAACGGTTGCCAGATCCACCACAATTGTGTCTCATACCTTCAAATAATCAAGAAACCAGCTACGAGCCGTGGGAGATGGGAAGTCAGCTACGAGAATCGCTTATCAAGGTATAGATAATAAGCAAGGGATATATTTAAACTTTATAACAAAAGTTGAGGAACGGAGTGTCTTTACACTAAGTTTCCTTTGTGTGCGAGAGACAGCGTGAAGCTGTAAGAATCAAAGTCAAGAATTACGTAGGTAATTAATAGATTAACTTTAAAGAAATTATATAATATTTTTCGAACTGTTATTTTATTAATATTTCCATGTAATTTAAAATGGACTCCATTGTGGCGTATAGAAGATTTATTTTAAAGATTTAAATGAAACACACGAGAGAAGTTCTTAGCTTCGAAATCGATAAGCAATTGAATATGTATGAACATTTAGTTCCAAATCATTTAAGTTTCTGCTGCCACAGGCTATACGACTTTAGGAGACGGGAGCACGGTTCTATGTGGAATGTACCTTATAAACAAGTTACATAATGTCATAGCACTCTATGTAAATATATTTTTAAAAGTATTACGTGAAATATGAGGCCATTCGTGGCGCAGGGGAATAAGAGTATGACTGTAAACGCTAAAGGTTGGGGGTTCGATTCCCACTCGAGAAAATGAAATATTTAATATTTTAATTTCTTCGCTTTGGTGTAGCGAGCCGTTGAGTTCCGCCACTCAACACGCAATGCTTCTAGAACTCGGCGGAAAATAAGGAGCGGAGTATCTCAACACTTGATTCCCTCTGCATACTTTGCTGTGTGCGGGATATAGATTGGCCTCGATAGACAGATTAAAATTTTATTATAATTGTTACTACATAAAAAATAATTTCAGTATTGATGATATAAAAAACATTATATTATATGTTACTTATATTATATTTCTAGTTTATAGTTATATTTTTAGCATATCTGCTTACTATTTGAGAAATAATTAATCTTAGCAATATAAATATAATGCTTATAATATTTCTTGTCCAAAAGACCTACAGATCGTATGTATAGCTATATAAGTTTACTGAGGAGGCTTTGAAATGAGAATAAACCTTCTGTAATTACGTTACCTAAAATAACAACCTTAGTACAGCTTGTTTTCGTATTACAGACAGAATATTCTGGTTTTACGGGCAATATCTCCTTTGATGAATTTGGGAAAAGAAAAAACTTTATACTTTATTACTCAAAGTTGAGTTATGAAAGCCAGTTCATTAACGTTGGGTATTGGAATTCTAAGACAGATACCATATTTGATGAAAAAGTTGTCACCGAACGATCTCTAGCTCGCACGTCGAAGTCTTTGATACGGGTAAGTTTTTTATGTTTTATGGACTATATTATTAAAATATATTTTACATTTTAATAATATGTATTCTTATTTTTCTTGTCCAAAAAAAATTATGAAATTTATTTATTATTTGATCAGTAGGTACGGCTAATGAAGTAAACAGGAGCCCTGCAAGATAAAAGATTTTAAATAAATAAATTTCGTCCAAGAATGGTCAAAGCGATAATTTTAATGAATAACTTTTATACTGTACACGTTAGCTACGAAATATTATTATAATAAAATGATTCCGTTTAGTAAGGATGTAGAAAATAGAGTTGTGCTTCTTTGTTCTCTCTGTGTTTCAAAGATACGCCTTTAAGAGTTGACAGTTCAATGCTACTAATTATAAGTATTATTGTTATCATTGTTTTTGAGGAGCTAAAATTAATGCTGGCTGAACTATTTTTTTTATAACACAGTTATTTCTTATATATTTTTAAACTTAAATTAATAGTTAATTATATAAATTTGATACTCTTAGATAGCAGCCATTAAAGGAAAACCGTACTTCGATATATATGTCAACAAAAATGGAACAACGACTTATGAAGGTTATGCTGTGGATTTGATACAGGCTATATTCGAATATATAGAAAAAGAAAGAAATGAAAAATACCAGTATGAATTTTATAGAGTTAATGGAGATAGCTACGGACATCCTGTTCCTGGAACTAAAAAGTGGGATGGACTGATTGGGGAACTTTTGGAACACGTAACTTTTTATTTTATTTACTTATATAACTTTATGTATCTTATAATATTTAATATTGCACCTTAACCCAATCTCAATTTGCTATTTCCTTTGTCTTAAAACCTTAAGGTCTGGCAGAGATTGCAATTTTAGCAACAAGGCCGCCCTTTGTACATATATATAATGTTTAATGTGGTTGTTTGTCTTTTCTTCGGTGTACAATAACAGTTATTAATATTAATCTTTTTTGAGAAATTTTAATTATGTTTGAAAGGTTTTACATACCTAACAAAGTGCCGACTTGCTGTATTTTAATAATAAACATTGTATAAAAAGGAATTTGGTCTCTAAAACTACAAACAACATACATATGAAAATAATTCAAAAATACTGTATCAACTTTAAATTATGCGAAAATCGCCACTTAAAACACATTAATTATATTAAAATAAATTAATTGTTAATTGTTTGTTTATATTGTCAATTTAATTATCACTAGTAAATTCTGTTATGTTAATTAATTAGCATAGTTCATTAACAGAATGCTGAACTGGGAATATGTGATCTCACAATAACGTCGGAGCGGAACGCGGTGATTGATTTTTCAACTCCATTCATGTCCTTGGGGATCAGCTTGTTAATTGTAAAACCTGAACCAGAAGAACCTGACATGTTCTCATTTACAAAACCATTGTCTTTGGACGTTTGGTTGTATTTAGCAACCACTTATATTATTGTATCGTTTGTATTGTTGATTTGTGCTCGGTAAGTTCTATTACTTTGCAATCTTTTGTTGTTTATTTGTTTTCATATTGTTATTGTAGAGATGATTGTCGGTATCTGGAATCTGGCAATAAATCATTTTGTTCTTTTATACTTCTATCTATCTATAGTCTAGTCTTGGATATTATATGACGTAGATCAAAGCTGCTCTATAATAAAAATAAAATTTTTCGTGAGGGACGCTTCAACTTACACGTTTTGTTACTCTATCTGTGCCACAAAAATAGCTTTAATATAATATGTAAAATACACGTTGTGACTTTCGAAACTAAAGAATAATGTACAGATATATTTTGTCAAAGAAGATTTAAGGACGTAGTATCTATACAATATTTATAGTGGCATAGATGCCAATAAATCTTCATGTATTTATTATATTGCAGCATGAGTCAAGGCGATTGGGTGAATCCGCATCCTTGCAATCAAAATCCAGAGAACCTGCAGAATATCTGGAGTCTCTATAATTGTATGTGGCTAACCATGGGAGCCATTATGACTCAGGGTTGTGATATCCTACCAAGGTAAATACAGCGGTAATCTATTATTGCTCAATAAAATAATGTAATTAAAATTATAAAGCTATTAAGAACATGTTTTAATTTTTTGTTATTAAACTACAGTATTTATTTAAGATATTTACACAATACTAAAATATAGACATTTTTTTTCTCTGTCGTTCTTTTTGCCCGGTCTAATCTCCGGAAGACCGGAATCTGGAAGCTCGATCGATTTTTACGTTAATATGAAGTTGTAATTGTTAACAGAGCTGCGGGGTCTCGATGGGTGACAGGAATATGGTGGTTTTTTGCTCTCATTATAACTGCTTCGTATACTGCCAACATGTCCACTTTCCTCAGTGCTAGTAGGCGCAACAATGAAATAACTGGTGTTAATGATCTCGCAGATCAAAACAGTATAAGCTATGGAGCTCTCTACAATGGATCAACGTATAAGTTTTTTGAGGTGAAAATCTAATTTTTTGTGTTTAATTAAGATGACATAAAGAGGTTGGCGGGAAGCGGATGGGTCCGAAAAGCTAAGGGTCGAGTGTGGTGGCGAGAATTGGGGAAGGCCTATGTCCAACAGTGGACAAAAGATGGCTGTTGATGATGATGATGGTGATGAATTAAGATGAATTCATTTCGTTATAAGAGATGTGAGACCAACTAAAGGCTTTATTACTTATCTAGTCTCTACTGCTATAGTTATTTTCGTTAGTTTAGACTTAGTATACAGTAGCTCTTATATGTGCTGTATATTTAAAAAAAAAACAAAATCATTTAATTTTAGGTAATCAATTTATTACTGTGACCCAAATTTTCGAACATATTTCAGACGTCAAACGACACGTTGTACAAGAAACTATGGGGTGTAATGAAATCCGCTAGGCCCACTGTTTTTACACGAACCAATGACGAGGGTCGAGACCGAGTCCAGAAAAGTAAAGGGAAATATGCGTTTTTCATGGAGTCCACGACCATAGAGTATTTTACGCAGAGATATTGCGATTTGAAAATGGTAGGCTCGAAGCTAGATTCAAAGGACTACGGAATTGCAATGCCTAAAAGTGAGTGTATATTTAAAAAGAATAATAAAAAAATATATGTAGTGAAAATAACCAATTACATATTTTATTCTATAACAATTTTTTTTTTACCATCTCATTGAATAATTTGTACGTACGATTTAAATAAAGTTCCATTTTTTTATAGATACTACAATATCTTTTTTATTTTAGTATAAAAGATTTTTTAAAATTAAATAATAATATCAAATGGACTAAAGGAGAGTAACAAATAACCATAATTATATAATATAATTATATTACAACATTATCGTTAATGACTTTTATTTTGTCATTAAGAAATTAAATATGTTATTGATTTTAGTTACTATTTTTATATTTTTGTTTTGTATATAGATTCGCCATATAAAACCGCAATTGACATTGCAATCGTAGCGCTCCAACAAAAAGGGACCTTGTTAAATTTAAAACAAAAATGGTGGGAGGAGATGGATAATGAGGCAAAATGTCAAGTGAGTGTACATAATTATTTATGTTTTTATTGTTTATATAAGGAGAAGTTAATATTAAAAGTAAGTAAAAATCCATATTTTAAAAACATCTTGACAGATGTGGTACTTCATTATATGAAGAAGGCAATTCCAATTGTGTATAATATTAATATTTATAAAAAGATAACACTGCTATTTTAGAATGAAAAGAAAGAGGAAGAAGATGACAGTGGCTCATTGCAAATGAAAAATACCAGTGGAATATTTTTGGTACTAGGCATGGGTGGAGTTCTAGGGTTTTTCGTTGCAATCATAGATTTTCTTTTACATGCCAAAGAGATTTGCGTTAAAGAAAAGGTAATTATAGCACTTTACTTATTATACAAATGTTATATACTATTCGTCATATAAATCATTTAGTTAGAGATCATAGTAAACTATGAAAACTTATATCTTATGAAAACAAAATATTCTTAAATATTATCAATTTCGGCGTTGAATTGTGCCACTGCCACTCTATACGAAATGCCTCCAGAATTCGGTAGAAAGTAGGGGACGGAGTGTCTTAACATTAGGTTCCCTCTGCCTACCCTGCTGTGATTTATTTATTTAATTTATTATCAATTTACAGAAGTACTTTTAAAAAAATATATGGCTAAAACAATATATTTATTACATAGCGTTTATCACAGCTGTGTAAAGACATTATTGCATAAAACAGTTACGATTTCGTTGACAATAACGAATTGCTTCGAGCAAATTGTTAATAATATGGCATGGAAAAATGTTATTTGACTTGCAATTATTAGAGCTCGCATATTTTAAATACGATTAGATAGGAAACTGTAAACATGTTGTTTTATTGAAAAATAAAAATTATAAAAAATAAATATTAAAAAAAATAAAGAAATCAGGTTCACTCTGTATTCCACAGCAGGATAGGCAGAGGAAACCTAGTGTTAAGACACTGCGTTCCCTACTTAAAAACAAAAATTACTATATATAAAATACAAAATTAAATTCCAAATGTTTTATTCCTATTTGCCGTCCGCGTTCATAAATTATTTAGTTACAGCAATCAACGTTTCACGTTTACATAATTTCAAACAATTGATATATTGTCCTTTTAATGACTTAATATTTGTATTGTGATTACAAGTTTATGTGTCGTATAAATTTAATGTTGTTTTATATTTGTTTTGGAAATGTAAATGTCCATCTAGTTGTTAAATAATTATTTACAAAACGAATTAATGTGATAGTATTTTATGAAAAACGGGCTCTATATTTAACTCTCGACGCCGGTAACTCTCGTGTGCGGTTGACAGAGATGATCTACGTATACTCTATAGCAATGATTTCTCTTTTCCTATTTTTGGATTGTATACAATATGGCTAGGATTTTCAAAGACGTTGTCTTAACCATAATAAATATATATTTATAAATATTTTTGAAACCATTTTGATACAGATATTGCGTCTATAAACGCAAAGATTGTGTGTTAAATTCTCCACTCGGCTGTATTTTTATTTTCATTTCTTCGCTCTGGCAACACCAAATGTGGATGTTAGGTTATTTTTGATATGCGAGATTCTAAAACATAAAAGGAACAACAGTAATAGTATTATGAATAGTTGTATATCAAATTTAATAAAAGATAAAAGACTACACATAACAGATTAACTTTTCTCAACATTTTTGCAGGTAACCTTCAAAGAAGCCCTAGCCAGTGAGTGGCGGGCGTCGCTGGACCCGCGCGCGCTGCACAAGCCGGCGGCTCCCCCACGCTCCGCCGCGCCCTCCACCGCCTCTCCGTCGCCGCGGAGAGAACGATCCCAATCGAGAGCCGTGTCCGTGCTGAGAGCTGCGACTTCTTTTATTAATTTTGATGAAATTTATTAATAGTTGTTTTGTTGATATTTAAAATAATATAACATTATTTAAATATTAATGTTGTTGTGTATACGCGTCAGTACAGAAATCCAGGATTCAAAATAAAATCTTATCAAGCAAATACAAAAGGAAAATATTAATCTTTAGCTTCACGCTGTAACTCGTACATAGCACGTAGCATTTTTTTTCTTAGTATTAGATACCCTTTGTTTATCCACCTATATAAAGGGGGTACACCGTCAAGCTTAAAAATACACTGGTTGTCTGTAAAGCCAAACGAAAATTTTACGTGAGAATGTCATAAGAAAACATTGATGAAAAATTTCATACTTATATGAATTGAATGGAATTGAATTACTATCACTAAATTATCATAGTTTTGTATAATACAAAAAAGAAATTAGTTCGAAAAATTATTTTATTATTATTTGTAAGTTATTTAAAATAAAAATATTTAAATTATACAAGTAACAATAAAAAGGATACTGTAAAGTTAGTGTATGGTTCACAAATGTGAATCCTTATATAACAAAAGATATAATATAATCATACTTAATTCGCATACGTCTACGTATGTAACTCTCTAGTTGTAGTATAAAGTTCTTAATTAATTGATTGACGTTATTAGTATCAAAAAAGTCAATGTGACTGTTTTTTTTTTCTTATAGGAAATATATAATGGAACGACGAAGACAACGACGCGAATAAAATCCTGATTGAAATAATCAATTTGCGAATTACATTTTCTGTTGTCTCAAATAATATTTCTAGATTCATCCTTTGTGTAACGTTTTAGGAATATCTTTATGAAGCACTCGAAATATGAATACATGATTAATACTAATTTATGGAAACTATAAATACTTACGTAATGATCTCGAATCGTCGTAAATCGTCGTCGTTGTCGATTGTAAACCTTACAGGTTGTGGGTTCGACTCTCACAAGAAGAAATACATTTTTTTCTTTGGTGTTGTGGAAAAGCTCAATATTGAGTTCAACAACTCAATATGCAATGTCTTCAGAATTCAGCGGTGAGAATTAGTGGGTAGCGGAGTGTCTTAACACTATGCTCCCTCTGCCTACCCTGCTACTTGAATAATACAGCGTGAAGCTTTTTATGATTCCTATTTTGTTATAAATAAATAACAATACTTATTGTTTAACTATAAATCTTTAATACCATGTATTAAGATCGATATTGTTTGTCATTTGGCTTCTCGTATTTATATTGGATTTCAATGCTAGATTGAGTATGAATGGAATGTATTATTTCTTCAGAATTCAGATCGCATAATGGTACGCCATACTTGTTGATGTGTTGAAAATTTCGATTATCCGTTATTACTGAAGTCTTATGAATAATTTATTTACTATTTCTCTCTCTAGATTTTTACACTCATAAACCTTAAGACTCTCTATATTATTGTTTTCCTTTATTAAGACGTATACAGTTTAGATGGTACTTGTAACAGTATTTTTACTTTGTTCTTCTTTCTTTCTTTCAATTTTATTTTATATATTTCTATAATTTAGTCTATTATGCAATAAAAATATTACCTAATACAAAATGCGTTAGTCACCGATAAAAAACCGCACGCCAATAAAAAAGGGTTCAAAACTACAAAAGTTCCGGTCCAGTAAAAGATAGGGCTGGAATACAAAGTGCCTATCTAGACTGTATAATACTTTGATATTTTTAAAAGTTTTTATAATAAATATATTTTACATATATTATGTAAGTATATAAAAATTCTATGCAAATAGTTATTATCGATATCATCATTAGATATATAGTAATAATAATTAATTGTTTACTAAATCTCAATTAATATTATTAATTTGGATATAATGCTATCGAACGAGGTATACCGTAATGAGATTCACGAGGACACAATAATTACCAGAATATAATATGAATAACATTATATTATAGGAATATTAATATTTTTTTTATATCCCTCGCATATCAGAGTAGGCAGAGGGAACCCGGGAGCCTAGTATTTAGTAGTAATAGTGTAGTGTTATACACTTCCGTTTTCTACTTTCCGCTGAATTCTGGGGCCATTGAGTGTTGAGTGGCGGAACTGAACTACGCGCTTTGCATCGTTGCCAGAGCAAGTAAACGAAACTATTAAATATTGCTTTGCTTCAAGTGGGAATCAAACCCACACCGCGTTTACAGTCCCAATTTAATTTATACATTGTGCTAAGCAAATATTAATAATGTCGGTTTCTGTTCTTCTCATTTGGTGGTTCCCTACATTTTAACTAGATTTTTCATTTACTACCTTACTTTTTGAAGCTATATCGCAAATGTTCACTCGAAAGTTGGTCACAGTGATCGTTTTTGCCTATCTTACGTCCACTTTAGGTGGCCTTTAATAAATGATGAAGCTCCAATGGGAATCAGCATTTTGTTTTTCCATTTTCCTTTAAAAGATCCGATGCTTCATTTAGCTTTCAAGCGTAAACAAAGCCAGAGTCGGCGTTCCATTTTGCAATGCTATTAAACCGCTATTAGATAACTCCATTATTTCAACGTTGAAGTTCGTTCGTCGTCCTTTAGAATTATATTGTGTCTGTATTTTTACTGTATTAAAATGGAAAATGAAAATGTAACGTAACATAAAAATGAAACGTAAGCTCCGTGAAATACAAATTTGTATTAGAATATTATGAAATATCAAAAAAGAAAAAATAAAGTGCACAATATGCAGATAAATAGTCTCAATAATAAGGTTCTACTTGTTCTTTTACATATGTTATTATTTAATACTTTTTAAAAGTTTAAAATAAAAACTTATGATAAATTTGATTGTTAAGTGAGTGATTATACCCTGTATAAAAAATAGTGAATGCACAAAGAGATTCAGTGTTAAGTTCAAATTCAGTTCTCATATCCTATTTATTGCAAGTGTAAGTTCAGCCTGAGGAACTAAAGTTTATCCATGGAGACGCTGAACAAAGGTCCTTCACTATGATAGTGTTTAGACAGATGTCACAAGAGTACAATAATATATATAATATGTGAACCACATTACATACAAGAAAAGCCTAACATTTTAATAAAACATTAATGAATATTCCGGGTCGAATGTGTCCTAATGGCTATAAGGTCAAGAGTCGTGCCGTTCAATTAAAAACCCTATAGCGATGGCATAAAGGTGAAATTACCTACAAAATTGACACTCATGAAAGTTTGCAGAGCGCGAGCAGGTGAGTTGAATGCGCCGCCACGACCATCCAGCATTTGGCAGCAATCCAGGCCAACTATCTGGCACGAAGCACTCTTATTATAAGCGTAGCTAATTTTCTTTTATTCACATTGTTTTTGGAATCGGAATACTGACTCAGGTACGCAATTAAAAATTATTTCAATTTGAATATATTTCGTCAATAATAATAGGTACGACGTACATTTGTATATAAAAGATTAATAAAAACAAAGTCTATAGTACAATGATAAAGGTATTCCCAGTATCTACATTTACTATTTCACACAATTCCACATGATGCAGTTCTTTGTATTGTTATCAAACTCTACTTCATACTACTTATGTTAATTAACATTTTAATTATAGTTACATAGTGCTCCTTTATACTTATATCATTAGTATCATTAACCTGAAAGAATATTGTAATAGTAGATTTCATATTAATATAATGTGTGCTCTACCTTTGACATAGCTTCTTTTTCATCAGATACATTCACAGCCGAAAGATGGCATGGTTTCTTTGTTTGATCTAAAGTAGATAAATGTAATTAAATGTAATATTTAAATAACTACAATTTTGTTTATTACAGATTAAAAAGAAAATAAAAATAATAAAATATAAGATATTTTAAAGTGACCAACTGTGTGTCGCTGTATTTTTGTGGTCGACGTTCCGCAGAGAAAAATGCTGTAAGCTTAGAGTTACTACGGAAATTGTTCGCCGCAAGGGAGACGAGCGTATATGTTTGGCTTATATTGAAAATACGAATAATTTTCACTCTTTTTTTTTGTGGAAAAGTAACAAAAACTAATATTAATGAATAAAATCTGCATATTTACTTTGCATACTACGAGTAGGGTATACTTGTATGTCGAATGATAGTTTTTTTTGCATAATATTTAGAAACTTTTGTCACATTTTACTTTTCTTTATAATTTGTACAAAACTAAAAAGTCTTGTTGTTTAGCTTTACGCTGTACCCCACAAATAGAAACGTCAAGATTTTCCGCGAGAATTTGAAACTTGACATATTTTCTATGTAGATACATCATACATATAAAATATGTGTGTATTGACTGTCGGAACTTAACGCTGCACTTTGGCTTACCTTTGGATTACTCATTCTCCCGAGTGAAGAACGCATCCACCAATAAACATCGCGAGTATGGTTAGATACTGACCAACGACTATATTTTTCATGTCCTAAGCGTTAAAACTTTGTGTTAAAACTTCGAACGTTTCATATGTATATGAATCGTAAATCGTAAGATGGATGATATTCCTCCATATTCCTTTATTTTAATATTTATAAAGAAAGTAAGAAAATATTCATGAGAAAATTTAAGAGTCCATTCTAATATCCATCCATGTGTTGCCAGAAAGAATTTGCTGTGCCTTTCAAAAAGAAAGACGCAAACACTTTGGATTCTCTGTCATGAATAATGTAGAAAAAAGGCACTCTCCTAATATATATTTTGTCTTCTGACATTCTGTTGTATTACGTCAAATATTATTTACTTTATAGATCAAAAAAGGTAACAAAGAAGCCTTTAGAAATTGTTTTGATCGTTTCTCACGTACTGATTTAACGAGCGTGCTTATATTGTTCTTTTCAAAGATGTATTTTAGCGATTTATCTAGAAAATACCGAGGGGAATGGTTTTGTTATTAATGTGTCATTGTTCTAAGTAAATTGTACTTTTATATTGTGTATTACTGCAAAATACGAGCTGGTATTTGCAATTTATTTTATCGTGATAGTATTTGTCTATTTCAAATGGTATTTCTCATTTTCAATACCATTGTCTTTACACGGTCATTAATAATCAGAAATGTATCTATGCATTAATTTAAAAAATAAATATTATTCCAATATAATTATTATGTTGATGAAATTATTAAAATGAAATTTAGAGGCCAGGAGCAAGGGCACTTCCGCCACTCACGCAATACGCAATGCCTTCAGAATTTAACAGGGGAGCGGAATGTGTTAACATTAGGTTCCTAGGTTCCTTGTACTTACTCTGCTATGTGCGGAATAAAGCCAGGAAGTCCTTGCCTACAAGCACCTGCCCCCGATTGACATAATTCCATTGCTTTTACAATCTTTTTCACGTACATCTACCCTTTTACATGAGTTTCCTAACAGTATATAAATTTCAAATAATGGAAAATATTTTCTTCTATTATAGTTATTACAGTTCATAAACCAATAGTCAATAAGTTCGAGTCTATTCTAGGAGTTTTCTTTAAGCGGAAGAAGTGTTTACTGAGAAAGTTAGTTTCAATATAGAATTGTAGCGAACGTACGGCTTACGACTTCTAGAGCTCTTCTAACAACCTTATTAAAGAGAGAAACTTACTTCTTCTGCAAAGTAGTTGGTAACTACAATTCAATGGATTTTAATCACTTTTGACACGACACGCTTTTGAACTTTAAATTATCCGTTTGTAAATCTCATATTTTAGTTTACTTGGAAATATAATAAGAAATACTGAAAATATATTTTAAATTACAGTTGTCATTTTGAACGGTTATTTAATTTAAAGTTGTAAGATTTTTAGCCTTTAGTGTTACTTTTAGATTGAATATTAATTATTTATTTGCATTTTTAGTCACTTTTACCTAAATTTACACTATATATTGGCTTTTATACTGTCATTAGTGCGCACGTTACGGAGAAATGAAACAAAACGTACAGAATAAACGTAAAAATAACTGTTTTCCTATCGTCATAACACTCCGTATAAGCAAATGGTGAAACCACAACAGCGTTCGTGGAAATGGCTAAGTAGTGTGTTTCCCACACTGTTATGTTGTCTTTGAGTCTTAATACACGTTACTAATATATTTATAGAATTACCAACCTATTTTAGTTATAAATCTGAAATTAAAATATGTTGAGAAAAACATTTTCATTGCTTATTTTTATGTAGTACGTATGTTAATCAATAAAATAATGCCAAATTCTAATGGCATTGTGTATTGAGTGGCAGAACTCAACGCCGCGCTTTACTTCGACACTAGAGTGAAAAAATGGAAATATAAACGTAAATAAATATTTCACTTCCTCGAGTGGGGATCGAACCCACAGCCGTCGCGTTACAGTCACACCTATGTGCCGAACCACCACCACAGAATCTCACTAAATTATATGTATAAAGGAAAGAATAAAGCTTTTGTCAAGAAAATTAGAGCAGTGTTGTTTTACTTTATAACAGCTATGTTGTATGAAAATTGTTTATGTAGGATGTACTTCAGTAAATTTATGCTCTCTCTTGTTGTTGAAGACAAGATGATAAATATATCTATGTATAATCAAACTATTTTATTTAAACATATATTATTTTATTAAATAAAAAAATATTATTTTTATCTATGAATACTCATATTATTCAAATCCTAGCTCAGTAATTATGTTCTAAAATAAGTTACTTCATATATTTATACATAATATATATATTTTTTGGAATGAAGATAAACAACCGTATAACTAATTAAAAAGGCTTCAATAAAACTTTTACTTTAGGCACTTTTTTGATTCATCCGGAAAAAATACTATTTTATAAATATAAATAATTCTTTAAAATATTTAAACCTACAAGTATATAAATCTACATTTCTATTGTACTATATAATAGTTACTGGCTCAAAGCCAGAGCGCTAGTGTCTAATAAATCATTATCGTTTGAATAATATTCAGTACGATCTGTCCGATCGTTTGCATATTGTTATCTTTTGTTTTGTGATGAATTATTATAAAGAAAAGACAAGCAAGAACTTTCATTTCCAATTTTTCTTTTTAACAATATATTTTTAAGATTTATATTCTCTTTGGCGCACCCTAGGAGAGGCCTATGTCCAGCAGTGGACCCGAAAAGGCTGACTTGATGATGATGATGATGATGATGATGATGATGATGATGATGATGATATTCTCTTGTAGTTTATTTTATGAAATATCGTCGTTCTTTTATAGTTTAATTTTGCGAACATCGCCTCACTCGATGCAACTCAATTTCCTCCCACTCAAACGTTTCCTCGAGGACGTGGCGGCTCATTTCCGTCGCATACAGTTTTCCTTTAAGATGTAAATTGTAAAGAAAAACCTGAAATTATGTGACACCCATATTTTCCTTTAACATTTAATGAGAAATGGTTGAAAATGTCAACGTCTTATAATTTTATTAAATTTATAAAAAACGTTGACATTTATTTTTGGGAGTTTATTTTTATCCATTTTCTTTTAGTTATTGAGTGAGGTCTTTTAGGGATAAGGTTGTCACAGGTCGGTTCGGTTTCACCAAATGTCGTTTTAAAAATAATATGTATATGAAAAAATGGTCTTATTTTCTCGAAATGTTACCTAAATAAACTTAAGTAGTTCTAAAATAACCTTCGCCTGCGCTTATGAATTTTCATTTGTAAACAACTGAAAAAATATACTTGAGTAAATCATTCAGTGACCAAATGACATTACCGAGTTATACATTCTCAAGAAAACAGGTAGGGCAGGTAGAAAGAACCTTTTCTTTAAATACTCTATTCACCAGCATTCTGGAGGAAATTAAAATATTAAGTATTTCATTACCCCGAGTGAGAATCGAACCCACAACCGTCACGTTTACAATCGAACTGCCCCTGTGCCATTACGTCATCAGAATTTAAGTTTTGAAGTATTTTTTAAAATTTAAATATGTGTTTTTAATATAATTTTTCTTCACAATTTTCCTCGATTTCCCATGTGAGGTTATGTAGCGTACAATTATACAGGTACACGGAGTTCCATGTATAAAATAATTCAAAAATAGAAATTACTATTGTTCAGTTGTCATAAATGCGGTTTCTTAATTAAAAAATGTTACCAGTTTCGAGTCAAATTTCTAGCAACGTTTTTGAAGCTGATATAGTACCAAAAAAATCAACTATACTGACTAGGCAGAGGGAACCTAGTGTTAAGACACTTCGTTTCTCACTTTCTGCCGAATTCTGGAGGATGTGCGTGTTGAGCAAATATAATATATATGAATAAGTAACAATATCATAAAACAATATCATAAAACGATGAAGTAAGAAGCCTACTTAATAGAACTCTATCTGTTCATCGTCGCCACAAAATGCAATATATCAGTCTCTATTAAAGACATGTTATATCAAAATTAATGAAAACTTAAAGCTTTTATTGGTTACATTTAATAGAACGACTAACAAAAGTATGTACAATCAGCTTATATCGCGTAAGAATAATGAAATCTAAAATATTATATACAGGTGTGAGCTCAGATTATATTAAAAACGGAATGGCGAATATTTTAATACATTTAACAATTTTTCTTATAAAAAGCAACGAGAAACCCTTACGTAAATACATACATACATATATTCATGCACTTTAAAGAATAGCTATTAGTGAAAGTAGTTGCGAATATAGAAGTGATTGTATTTATTAATGTATTCTTAGTCTCCCATAGAAGTGCCTTATGCTCACTATTTATTTATTGCCTGAAATTATTTAAATTTTAGTGTTTAAATTATTTATATATTTATATTTCAATATTTGAGACCAGTCGTGGCACAAACTGTGACTGTAAACTGTGGGTTCGATCCCCATAAATATTTTGGTACGTGTAATATTTATTTAAATTTACATATTCATTTTTTTGAACGAGGCAAAGCGCGGCGTTGAGTTCCGCCACTCGACACGCCACACACATTACCTCCAGAATTCGGCGGAAAGTGGGAAACGGCTCTGACTACCCTGCTGAGTGTAGGACACGGCGTTAAGCTCCTTTAATTTTTTTAATTTAGTATTTTTTAAATATAAAAAAATATTTGATTTTTTCTGTAGCTGACTAAAAATATGCTAGCAATATGACAAACTAGGATAGCTTGTGATGAATTACGTTCACGTCACGCCGAGCCACATCCTGTCATCGCGGTTATACGCCGACTAAATTGTTAGCAATTTATATTCGATGGAGTATAGGCAAAATGTATTACCTACATGCAATAACAAGTGGTACTATACGTCATGTGTAGACATTTTGGTATATTTATGTTGCAATGAGGCCGTCGTAGCGTAGTGGCACAGGGGTGTGACTGCAACGCGACGGTTGTGGGTTCGATGCTCACTCGAGGAAGTGAAATATTTATTTACGTTAATATTTCCATTTCTGCGCTCTGGTATCGAGGCAAACCGCGGTTTTGAGTTCTGCAATACCTGCAAAATTAAGCGGAAAGTGGGGAGCGGAGTGTCTTAACACCAGGCTCCCTCTGCTTACCCTGCTACGTGAAGCTGAACCTGCAGCGTGAAGTTGAAAAAAAAAGACGAAAATACAAATGACATTTGCATTATTTAAAAGTTAAATTGGAGAAAAACATTTCATCGTCAGACATTTTAGTGTTTTACAAAGAAAGACAATGAGCAACGTAAAACATTTAAATTCATTACCGTTCGTATATGAACTGGCGCTCGTTTGCCGAAACAGACGCTTGTATACTCGCAAACACATTTAGCTTGAATTAAAGGCACTTTATAATCACATTACGGTTATAGGTCAACAGTTTTTAAACACTCGGATGACATTTTGATATGCATTTTACTTTACAATTATAATTCTCTCTCGTTTTATTTGCTCGTGTGGAATTAATAAATTTTTAAATGTATTTTAAAATTGAAATACTTTATTCGTTTGTTTCTGAATATTATTTTTTGTTTTTAGGTAAGATATATTTGTCCATCAACATGTGCATATTATTAAAATTGATCTATTAAATTTGTTGAAAATCTCTCTGTTGTAGAAAATTTAGTTTTACTTATATACAAACATTTTTTTCTCCTGATTTTTACTATGATAAAAAGAATTTGTCGAGGTAGTTTAAAGGGAATCCTAAGAAAACACATGTTTGTTTTTACACATTCTTTGGTCCAAGAATATTGTAAAGAAAAGTCTAACCTTAGCTACAAATCCATTAAAAGGATTACGGGTTAACCAACTTAAAGTAGAGTTTTGTTGCTTAAAAAGAGTAAAACTCTAGCGATACTGTTAGATTTTTTATACACCTTAGTTTATATAAAATATTTAAGTTATATTTTCTTTATTAGATTAAGGTATCATTTTTATTAGATATTTTTATTTCATGATTATATTTTATAAAATATTTTTATTCACATTACACAGGTAACCTTTTTATAACTGATAAAAGCTCTATATTTTTACGTTTCTAAAGTATAGATAAAGTCGCAACGTAACCGTTTGTTCGTATATAAAGGACAAAATGAAAAAGTTGGATGTCGTATCTTTACCATAACTTTATATTATGTATTAGAAATTTGTTATTAAATTCTTTATTTTCCTTGTAGAGTACGATAAAAATCACATATTTTGTACCTTTCACTTTACGATGTAACAAGGATTTTATTTCTACAATATATGAAGTAATATCAGCGCGCGAGAGCTGAATTTCTTGTATTGTTATATAATACCTTATATTTCATTATTCATTTAAAAAAAATGTAATGAACAAGATGTATTCAATACAACAAAAAAAATCTTTCTATTTTTCCCGTTTTTTAATGTATTGGGAAGAGTTGTCGACTGTATTAGTGTAGTGAAATATAATCTTGCCATGAATCATATATTTCTTAATGTAAAGATAATTTTTATTTAATTATATAAAAAAAGTAGAGAATAGAGAGTGGTCTGATTAAGTCGGCAAGTGTAGGTTTGGGCCTAACCTGCAAAATGTATGCCTAAAGGAAAATATTTCACAAGACGACATTTGCATAGAAGCAGTACTGAACGCCTACGTGGCCATAAAACAATAAATAATAATAAAACAGTAAATGTTATCAAAACTCGTCATAAAAATACATGTTTTTTAATACAAGCGTTGAATTCTTACAAACTAACTGAACCCAACATTTTCCTATTTTGAAGTGGAACGAGAATAAATACCAAACTTTTGGGAGTTTTTATTGTAGCAGACAAGTGGTATTCGGTGAAAAATATAAAAATGAATATAAATGTAACAAACATGTGACGTCACGATGGTCACGAGCAACCTAGGTACTTTTGTAAAGAAATTTTAAATGTTTTAAATACTAAAGACGCCAGATTTATGTTTTTTTAAATATGTGTATATTTTTTTAACAATTCCGACATACAAAGTTTGATATATATTACACATGTACGTGAAGCCATTTTCTAAAACTCCAAAATAAAAATTGTTTCGTAGGAACAAGCGCAGTTTTTGTTGATCTCTTTTTTCTCAATAAAAATATTTATTATTTATTTCTCTTATAGTACTCATAAAAAATGGGCGATAACTCGATAAGTAAATATAAAATCGAGCCGTCTGCAGTCAAGTGTATTAATTTATAACTGTCACAACGGAAGTGTTTTTATTTGAACCATTACAAACAAAGTGTGTTTAATGAAGCCATTGTCAACATTGTTGCGATTTGTGAACGTAATTCCAATACCAGACTTCTTATAGTATTCTAAATATTCTTCTTATTTTATTATTTTATACATAAATTCAAAATATGTGTAAATAAGAAAAATATTTATTGAATTAAATAATTTACATTATTATTCAGATGGAACATATTTCTATATTAATATAATTGTATGTTATTACATACAATAATGTTATTAATAACAATTATATTAATATAGAAAAGGCAATTTATATTAAATAAAATTTATAAAATAATAAATATGACACGTATTTTTAATTAGGTTTCATCTCAAATAGTCTGAAGTGGTGAATTCTTGAATAGTTTAATATTTATGGTAGAAAATAGCCTCGCGGGACATCGGTGACGCGATATCGTTTGTGCTGAAGTAATGGCCCCGAAAAGATTTATGCCCCGCCCTGACGCAGGCTGAGAGATTAACTTTTGTTCTCACGACCTTTTAGTGGACGAAAACTGAGCATTACTTGATGAAGTATTTTATCATTAGTTTTACAATATAAAGTAATAATTTTAAATATTTATGAACAAAACACTAGTAAACTGCTCAATTGCGAAAGTGTGATTAAAATATAGTTTGTCAAATAGCAAAGAAAAGCAAAAACAGATCTGGTTTTTATAAATATCGATAGAAAAGAGTTTGGTTTTTTTTAATCGTTATGAAAGTTTTCAAGAATTTAAAGTTTTGTTTTGCTATGTTAGTTTATTCACATTCTTATTAAGACTACTCTCCAATCCACAGCCGGGAGCAAGTTGCCTGAAGTTTGACAGTACAACTAACATTTATATCAGTAGAGTAAATATGTATATCATATATACGAACATCCTATATATATAATAAATTTTATGTATTTGATTTAATACAACGCTATCTAAAATTGTACTATTAATTTTTGTCTTATACTCTATTTCATTTTTAAATTATCCGATGATACCTTCTTCCAGTATCATCAAGGCCAACTCTCCACTACCTCCCTTCCTCGCTTTTCCGTTTTAAATCTTTTTTGCCATTCTTTCATCATTCATTCGTTCTACGTGCCCAAACCAGCTGAGCACGTTCTTTTTCGTTCTCACCGTGACATTCTCGCTAGTACCTGCCATTCTGTGTATTTCTTCATTACGGATTTGATCACCTAAGCTGACTCCGCATATCCAACGAAAAGATCGCATCTCAGCATAATTATTCAGTAGCACCCACTTTTTGTCGGTTCCAACACTGCTTTGTGTACGACCAAACGTGCAACTGTGCTGACGTTTAGCCGTCTCATCAATGCTAAGCCAAGGTACAATTAACCCTGTTACCGGAAGCAATACGTCTTTCCCCCATCCATCTCGTATCTTCCATTATTGAATATACTTCCTAAATATATCAATAACTTTTATTTAATTTATTTGAATATACGCTTTTTTCAGCTGATTGTATTTTTGCTTTTCGGTATATACCGCATACAACAGGGTAGGCAGAGAGTATCTAGTAGCAGATAACTTAGTGTCTAGTGTGCATTATATTCATTATTTTCTTTCTAAGTGTTTCAATAAAAATGCATTTAAAATGTAATAATTTATGCATTGTTTTTTTTGGTTAACGTTAGAATACAAGACTCGAAACATTAAAAATCAAGAGTCGTAGAGGTGTTAGTCAGTTGTTTTAAAAATTCTGAGTAACGAGGCTGCAATGCGGCGCGGGTTTAACTCTGTCGTGATTTGCATTTAAAGTGTTTGCTGTTATAGCATTTTGCTAGCACTGTGAATATCATCAAAGCTGTAAACGTATATAGCATACACTAGAACTGAAAACAGTATGTGTAAGAATTTCCTATCAAATTTTTTATTTATATAGGCATTTTATTGTAATTTTTTAACACGATTTTATTAGTTTTATCGGTATCCATTTCTATATAAATGTAATTTATAATAATAAATAAAAATAAGTTGTCATTTTGTCAACCTTATTACATGAAATTTTTCATTTATTTATGTGCCACCAAAAATATTTTTCGGGCTGAATAACTTTAACTACCTCAGTTAGTCCGCAAAATCCTGATATTTTAAAGTTCAGTTAGTTTCTTAGAACTATATCATAGTTGTATGGTAGAACTTGTACTGGATCTTAGATTCAAAAAAGAATCGTCAAAGGATCACAATGAATAGCTGTCGTTAAAGCACTATTTACTATAGTCTCATAATCTAATAATTTAATAATTCTTGTATGAAGATATAAAGAATATTTTTCTATGTTATCAGTAGAGAATAATAGAAAGAATAGAGAACTAGACGACCGGATAAACAGACTTCAAATGAACGATACTGCATTTGTTAAGAGTATAAAGAAATACAAATAGAATAGAAACGCAATGAAATTGAAATGAATTGTTTGTATAACTGTACTGCGTATTATAAGCACTCGTTATGAGTTTCTTCAATTCTATAGGCTCTATATTAACTTACTTTCACAATGTTTTGTAATTGTAATAACAAAATGTAACAATTTCAAACAAAATCTATTCATAAACATTTATTGTTGTTTTAGGTTATGTGTGGATTGTATTTTACAGTATAAGATTTATATAATACTAGCGAACTGCTCGCGGCTTCGTCCGCTTGAAGTATATTTTTATTTAGGAAGAGGGAATCAAATTCACAACCTGCCACGTTTATAGTCGGACCCTTGCTCAGTCGTGCTCCTGCGCTACGATGAGCCTTCTTATACATAAAAAAATTCAGGCAATTGCATTAATACTTTTTTAATTTATGAGCCGATTGAATTAAAACAAATACTGAATGTCAAAGGAACTTTTCCAAAATATAATGATTAAATCGACATTTAAATCGGTCACCTTTTTATGAAATTAGCGTGCACAAACCAACAAACTGATAAAAAAAATTAAATGATTGTTGTGAGTTCTATTATATTAATAAATGCTTTTAGTAACAGATTTTCTCATGTCTCCTTCATGTACAGACTGCAGACAGTTACAATTAGGTTTGTACAAGGTTTGGAATAGATATTTTTAAAAAGCTTATAAGGACTTATAAAGCTGACATTGGGCTTGTAGGTAAATTAAGAAGTGTATGAAGAAGAGTGTGAAGAAGAAGTGATTACGGGAACGGTAAAAATGTAATTTTTTATTTTACATCTTAATGTCTACGCAAACAAAGTCGCGGGCAATCGCTGTATAAGAACAAATGATGACACTATACATACATACTATACATTTTTGATGACATAAAATACATATTTATGATGACATATTATAAATTAGTAGACAAAATGAAATCGCACTCTAATTTTGTGAAATATTGTAATTACATATTCATGTGTAAATAATAATGTCAATTTTGCATTATATTTCATTATGGGTCACGTTTATGAAGAGCATTGATAAAATGTATTGTTTTTTTAATGTGTTATGTCATCACGTAATTCAATTATTAGATGAAAGTTTATAGATAGATGTAGAGACTGTTTTGCTGAAATGAAGTTTGGCTGTAAACATGATGATAGTGGGTTCGATCTCATCCCGGGGAATGATCTCTTTTAAATTATTTTCATTATACCGGTCTTATATATAAAGTTCCGCCACTTAAAACGTAATGTCTTGAAAACGTGGAGAACGGAGTGTCTTATTGTCACATAAGATTCTATTATTCTGTCTACTCTGATACACGGAATAACTCTAAAGCTTTTGATTGCGTTGACTTAGAAGCTTGATTTTTTTCTGCCATTCATGGGACCATAGATTTGAGTATTTAATATTTATATATAAGCATATAAATAGTTATTAATTATAATTTATATATAAGCATATAAATCATATACCAGCTGTATATCAAAATAATATAAAAGTTTTCCTCAAAAATATTTTTTTCATTAATAGAAATTACTACGTTAACAGAAATAGCGAGAAGGAAAGTCCTTGCAAAGAAAGGAATATTTTTAATTTTTCAGACATGAATTACGAGATGGATTAAAGCGAGAGATTTATGAGATTACTCTCACCCATTTCCGTAATTATTACTGACGAGTAAAATAAAAAAATCTGTTATTTTGATATTATTGTATAGCCCGCTTAACCTTGTTATATTATAGACAAATTATACAAAATCTTCAAAAAAAAATTGTACCCTATGTGTCATTCTGATGTAAAAACTATTTTACTGTGAATTTTTCTTTAAATCCGTTAAACATGAACAACTGAAAATATATATGTCTATAACAAAAAGATACCAACTTATACATATACATATATGAATTTAGCTGAAATTTTTTAGTCAGCACGGACGTGACAAACGGTCTGAATACCTGAAACGTGCATTTCACTTTAAAGTAAAATGGCGGCGAGTTCGTACAAAGCGTGAGGGAGCATAATATTAACAATGTTAAACGTTACAAGCTCGTCCGGTTAAAAACAACGCTCATTTTGTTTCGTACACTCGGCTTCAAGTCTAGCTTCACAATTCAACCTGCATATTGTTGCAGATGTTTGCATATGTATTATGAAAACGTAGATATTTATTCATGTCTTACTGTACACTCGTTTAGTTGTCGAGTTTTTCTATAAAGCTTTTGTTGCTTTTTTGTCGATTTATATAAAATAGCAAACGATTCTTTTAATTCATTTTTTTCAAGTTTTTGTTCTAACTAGCTACATAATATTTCGAATTGCTAGTTCAGTATTTATTTTTAAATTTTTTGATATTTGACAAAACTTAGAATATTTTTTCAGTTCTTTTATTTTATTGGAGAGGTTATAAAAATTTTGTGATAAGTTTTTTGACATTATATTTTCCATATAGTTTTCCATATACTATTTTATATCGTATTGCTTAATAAAAGAAATATAATTAGCAAGGAGCATTATTTCTCATCAGTATTATTTGTAAAGTTTAAACATTGATTTTGGGGATGACAGAAAAAAAAAAGAATTTATTAAAACATTTTTTAATTTTCATAATCACCTTTATATATGTAAACTTACAAAATATTTAAAATGAGTACTTGACTTGGCACACTTTGAGCTGAAACGATTGCTTTAGTTTCCATACAAATATTGTATCTAATTATTTCATACAGTATAAGATTGCTATATTGTGGTCAATTTGAATTAGTTCAGACTCTTAACTAGTTTCATATTATTCGTAACACTACACATAATCTTATCACTACACATTGTATTTGAATATTCAAAATCGACGAACAATTAACGGAGAGTTATTGTTTTCAAATCATTAGATAAGTTGAAATTTACTTCTACTACTGAAATGACTTATTTACAATACAATAAGCTATAAATAGTTATTTATCAAATTGGCTATATATAAAAGTTAATCAGAAACTTGATATTTACAAATACTGTTGCAAATTGGCACAATTTCTCAATTTGGCGAATGGGAAGTCATCTCTAAACACTTAGATACTGGAAATTCACAACAATATTATTGTATCTTAAACCGATATACGATATGGTCTATTTACACGCTAGTGTTGTCGTAGTTCAAATGACACATGTATTAAACAATTGTTTATATTATAAGATGCTCCTAATTATTGATATTTGAAAATAGTATGAATTAAGATGTCAGGATATATTTTTATTTACTCTATATTAGGCTATTATGTGTTTGGGTATTTATAAATGGTTACAGATTAGATAAAATACACGATATAGGAGCATCTACGAAAATCTTAACACTAGATTCGAAGAAGAGTCTTTTCATCACATCTCTCAAAGCAAACAAGACCCACCATCCATGACAACTTTAGATTCACTATTATATTATAAACTTCAAATTTGGACTTTACAAGGGGCGCGTTTTTGAACCAGACTTAAGATCAAGTGTGAGTCTTTGCCTACACATCGCTTGGAGGCGACGAGGCGGTTTCCTGCTAGTGAAGCTGACTTTTTGTACTGAACCCGTAGTGCAAGTAGGGGGAGTCGGCACCCTCGCGCACGCCGCCCGCCGCCCCACTGCCCCCACTCGGACACTTCAGCGCTGAACGCAGCTCGGACGCCATCTCCGAACAGAGCGAGGCCTGAACAAACAAATTAATTGTGAAATATGAATGCGTCTGGGGATTGGAGAAACTGAAATATTCACTTACCTCTTCCTTCTGCGATCCGTGGTCGATGAAATAAAAACATTATTTATTAATATTGTTAATTAAATATAATGTTTAAAATTTTTGATTCATAGGATCTAGCTCTTTGTTTACTCTAGCTTATAATATGTTACTATCTAATATATATGTAACACATATATGTTAATTTACATATTTTCTATAATATTACATATGCGTGCGTATAAATTATACATACGTGTGTTTTTACTGGCTACTACCTGGTTGATTGATTCGTGTTTGAAACAATTAAATGAAATAGGACATTTTTCAAAATAATATAACAAAATAATTTAACCTAAAGTTTCTAATAAAAACGCCTAGCCACAAAAAAGATACTTTAAAAATTTTACCAATGCTTAAAAATAAACCTAGAACAAAGTAGAGCGTATTCATTATTTACATTAAAACAACATGTATAATGGAAAAACTAAAGCTTTTATCAAGAAAAATAGAATAGTATTGTTTTAGTTTACACCAGTTACGTGGAAGCTGTTTGTATAGGACGTTCTTGAGTAAATTTGTACTGACTATTATTATTGAAGACGACTTAATGAAACGGGTTAGGTACAAAAATATAAATATACCATATTGTTTTATTAACAATTTTACGATGTTCCACTAATAGAATATATTTTTTAATAATAGATTTACTCATGTACTTTTATTTTGTTTATTTTGTTGTAATTTTGGGAAACTTAAATACATTTAAACTTATCTACGAGCGGGACTTGAACCCACGACTATATATGAGAAAATGTGCCATCAACATCATGATTGCAATAGATGAGTTTGAATGTTGATTCTAAAAATAATAGGAAATATTACAAGAAAAATATTATATTTTCCTTCATTTGGGAGAATTGAAAAAAAAATACTAAAATGAAAAACACGTGAACATACCCGTTCATCCACCGCCACCTTCCGCGATTTCCATACAAACTCACACACTGCGATGACGCACGCCACACCCATGCCTCCCATCAGTACCACAAAAACTCCACCGACATTCGCTAGGCCCAGTTCATTGGCGGTCGACGAAGACTTCGATGTTTCATCCTGCTTTCAAAACTTATAATAGTAGAGTCTAATAAACGTTAGTATAAGTTTTACGCTTTTTTTCACAAAGTAACGTTGTCAGAGAGAACCTAGTGTTAAGACACTCCGTTCTCCACTCTACGTCTGAATACGAGGCATTGTGCATTGAGAGTGGAATGCAACGTCGCATTTTATATTGGCGTAGCAAGAAATTGAAAATAATGCATTCCTAGAAGTGGAATGGGGGGAGTTGAACCCACAACCATACAGGCAGGCAATGTCGACTGCGCCACTGTATCTATATAAGTATTTTATTTTTTTAACACCAATTGTTAATTCCTAAATTATAAGAACGTTGTGCCCTAAATAATATATTCAAGATGAAAATATCGTAGACACTTGAGAAATTTTCATGTCAAATTTCTGAACTCAGCGGTTTAGGCCAGACTTCATCAAGCAGTTCGTAAATGTTTCGTAGATATACATAAAATACGTATATAGGTATCGAATGCCTTTGTTAAAATGAAGTTTGGAGTAGGATACTGACGCGAGAGAAAAGTGAAGAAAGAAATGTCGCGGTAGGGCACGGGCATGGGGCACGAAGCAAGTAATATAAAAGTATTTGTAGTTTTTAACTATATAAAGTGATTTCTACATTCATAATATTTATATTTTAATTACATTAGATGGCAGTCCGTTCTATATAAACGAATTTAGTGAACTGTACTGTTAGTTTCCGAGATAAGAAAAAAAAACAAGTACCAAATAATTTACACGAAATCTAAATTAATAAGTCCAAATAAGTTTATTACTACACACTATGTGAATATATTATGTTAAAATAATCATTTTTTTTATTTTCTTCTATAATGTAATTATATCGCAATATTCCATGCTCAAATAAATATAGTGTATATTTAATGTTAATTTGGCGCCCATTAAGTATAACTGTTAAGGAGGTGATGAAGCAGGAGGAGAGGAGGAGAGGAGGAGAGGAGGAATTTGATAACGTTTCTATTTCATGGTAAATATTTCCAAAATTAAGTCTCTAAGCTTATTTGATAACACAAAATATAATGACCATAGTGAATAGAAATTGCTTTTCAAAGAAAGGTAATCGTAATTACGTTTCTATTTTCCTCTCAAAAAAAAAATTCATAATTGCGAAGTGGAAACATTTTATTCAATTTTGTAACATTTTTTATGTAATTATTTGTTCGTGTAATAGAATTTAAAATCCAGTTCGTTAAAGAAATAAGATAAACCATAGAGTAATTAGCAAGTTCGTCTTTATTATTAGTCAATTTATTTTAATATTATTTTCAATGGTAATTATGTCGAAAATAAAACAAATAACAAGCGTAGCCACCTTCGTATAATAAAATAGATATATGCATAGGTAACTTTTGCTCGTGGAGCACTTATAATTCTAATAAAAGTTGAGAGGTCAAGAGGTTGTTCGCAGAGAGGCAATGAGAAAAAAAGTTTTACGTACTCTACAGGATCCACCGCCGCGTTTCTCCTTCCACCATTTTGTTTTTAGTATGTGTAATTTTCCTTCCTCTTGCAGTTTCAAAACAGCCCCGCTTATGGCCGTACGGTATGGTGAATCTACAAACGTAGGCACACGTTAGACCCATGACCGGAACTAATTTGTATTTTGCTGTGTTTTTTTAGCTAGCTAGAACTATTTCTTTTTAACAACCTTTGACAATTCTGTTTGTGCTGTATATTATTATTCGTGTTTCTTTCTTAATATAACTGAGTAATTATATAACATAATACTATCCATTTATAACTAAGAAAACTCTTGTTTAAAATAATGCGATTTGAGTAAATATAAAAATTTTGTAAGAAAAGCTTACTTAAAAGTAGCGGAGTAAGGTAGTTGCAAACAAAAAGTATTTATACTTTGTTATTCATGAAGGCCGTATACATCATTATATCGAGGAAACTGAATAAATTTCTTTGTAAGGAAAATGTAAACAAGGCACAAATATGTACAATAAGATAGTGATTAACTAAGTTAAATTTAAATATTTGGCTTTTTATACAGTTATGACGGTAAAGGAATGTTATTCTTTAAACAATACTAAAACTTACTTGGCGGCATAGCTATTCCGTAGCCTTTCGAGTCCAGCATTCCCCCAACTTGAGTGAGATCGCAGTTTCTCTCCACAACATATTCAATGGTAGTTGATTCCATGAGGTAAGCGTAACCACCCTTTCCTCTCATCACCCTTTCTTCTCCTTCCTTGTTGCTACTTGTAAATACCGTCGGACGGGCGGACTCCATAAAAGACCACATTCGCTGGTACGTTGAAAAGTTGGAATCCTAGTATTTTAAATTTAAAATAAAACACATTACTGAAAATATCTCAGATAATAAAATTGAATATAAAGCATACTGCAAGGTCATAAAGCGAAAACCGAATTCAATAAAATGTGATGTTAACTATTGCATCATAACAGTTTTATGAGCTGGTTTTATTAATTTGTCGATTAGTTATAAATTAAGAACCAATAATAGGATTTCATAGACTTAATAAAATTAAATAATTTTACCCTAAAGAAAGCAGCTGTAGAACCTCCTTTTAAGGCGCCATATTTGATTTTAGTTTGTTTTGCCAAGTCTTCAGCACTTTCTATAGGCGAATCCATACGTTCAACGGTTAGAAAGGCAGCTAAGTTTGCAGTATACGAAGATATCATGATCAATGTGAAAAACCACCACATCCCCGCAACCATCCGCGTGGACACCGCTCTGTGTATACCAAATGTATTGTTTTGAAACATCAGCTTGCGTATACAAGTTTTTCTAATATGGGTAAGCGTAGGCAGTAATTAAAATTGTTTGAAAAAACCAGTACAGTACGGCTTACAAATAATGATTTTTTTCCCTTGTTTTCAATGCGGTTGATGTTTACGTCGATTAATAGGAATGTTCATTATGTTTATTATTTGAACTTACTCGTGTGTATTATTTTGAACAATGGAATAATTTTTATAGAGCTTTGTTAAAAAAACATTGCGAATACTCTACGCTTACCCTTATGATGCTAACTACGTACACGTATACAAACAATTATGTCAAGACCCAGTCACCCTTACCACTCGACGTGTTGTTCCTGATTACCTCGAAATATCAGTTTAAGTGTCGTTGACGGAGTGACGTGCAAGTGTGTGTGGTTGAGGGAATGACGAGAAAGTTTATGTCGTTGACGGAGTGACGCGAAAGTGTGTATGGTTGTGGGAGTGACGAGAAAGTTTATGTTGTTGACGGAGTGACGCGAAAGTGTGAGTGGAACCCTTCACAAAACAGACATTTGGATTTTGGAATTGAGCTTAACAATAAATAAGGAAATAAAATAAAATCTAATATATGACAATGTTGTATTCATATAAAATTAGTTATTTCTTATTAGAATGTCCCCGAAAACACACATGTTAGACAAATTTAATTAAAAACAACGATTTTTTGAACACGTCTCGTGGCATGAGATCCTGATAAAATATAAAAGTAACTTCGTTTAAAATGTGGTGTCATAAGAAATTTTATGGACCAAGAAAATTCTTAAGCATAATTGTTTGTCCAATATAAAAAAAATATAAAGTTGAGAGCGATTTTACACAAGTTAAGCATTTCTTGGAAGTTAAATTAAATGTAAAATCGGTCTCAATTTGAAACTACTAACTTTAAAACCTGATGCAGCAAGCTATGGATACTATGAAAGCGCAAGTTTATACGTGCAGTGTTCAAACCATTGCCGTATATCAAATTAGCAACTAAATTACAAACTTTTTAGCAAACTATAATGAGAATCCTGAATATTTCAGATTACAGACACGCTACTATTTAGATTAGTCGTCGGACTACCGAAGCTTAAAATTCACAAAGGGCTGCGGTCGCTTTGTAACTAATTACTAAAGGAAGTTTCTTAAGTGTACTCCACAGCCGGAAGCAATTCTTATATAAATAAATAATAACGTTTTATATTGAAAAAATGATTTAATTTTATGATTAATTTTTACATTTCGATAGTTAGTTAGAATCTAAGTACTCTGTATAATATAATTGGTACGAATAAGTATCCCATATACACAACTTGATTTTATCAATAGTTGCAGACCATATAAGAAAAAACTTTTCAATTTTAATTTAATTTTGTATAATTACCTTTTTTCACAATTTATATTTACTTCACTATGTCAAAAATTAGCGTTTACTCATATTTAATGGTCGACGACGTTACTAAGGCCGTCTTGACTTACTTCGGTGCGATATCCGAACCTTGCTGCATCAAGGAGCCGATAGTGAACCACAGCGAGTTCAACAGCGTGAACTGATTCTCCAGCACTGGCGGCTCGTCGAGACAGTTGCGGCTGTCCCACTCGTACGGGCTGAACCTGCGCCCAAATATGCCCATTTAATTTTTTTTTGCCAATTGAATATTTTGCCATTTTTTTTTCATTTGTTCTATTCATTAAATCTGTATAAAAGGCAGGTTTGGTAGTTGAACGTTGAACAGACTGATTATACTTTTCGAAACAACGACTGAGCTGTAAGTATTTTAAAGTTTGTCTAATTATTGGTAACATTAAAGTTATTTAAAAAGTTTAAAGAAATTGAGTTATGGGCAAGCCATGGCACTATTTTTTTAATAATTTGAATGAAAAATGTATTTCATTTTTACAAATTGTTTCACTACCTCTTTAAGTAATAAACAAAAAGTTAATTTAAAATAGTTTTAAGTCGTCGTAATTTAATTTTCATATATTAATTGAATATCATTCAATTCTATAAAACAAAAATAAACAAAATAGATAAATGGCAAAAGATTCAAGATCGATTTTCTGATAAACCCGCATTCTTTGCTGTGGACTTCGCTGAGTTCACTAAAATCCTGATACATTTCTTATACACTTGCTAATACCAAGTATATTCTGATAATCATCTGTATTTGCTATCTTACTTGGGCAAAAAGTCACAGCTTTGTTGCATTAGAGATCCGATTGCGAACCACAAACAATTTGCTAGAGAAAATATATTTTCCATTTTTTCGCCGTCCGGAGTATGTGTTTGATGCCATTCATATGGAGTAAACCTATTATATTAATCGATTTCTTTAGAACACGTTTCATAAATAAAATCTTTAGTTATAAATATAGGTTAAATAACATTAATTAAATATAAATCAACACAAGTAGTTGCATGACCTTTCACTAATTATTTGGCGTTGTTCAAGCTGAATGTAACACAAGACTTACCTGGCAAGTATAAACAGGAGTACTGAAACCCCCAAGTAAGCTGTTGCCATGTATATCCAGACATCGAGTGACAGAGGTGATAAGAAGGAGAACAAATTGGGTGGCTGCTTTATAGGTTTTCGGTAAAGTACTGAAATGCCTAAGTTCATGAAAGGCATTGTGAAGTCGACCACTTGCTCCCTGTCGTAATAAAATAAATTATTGGCTTAAATTGTCACATCCAATAAAATGGATTCCGAAGTGTTCTCGACAGCTACAAACGAAAACGGTTTTATTCTGATTTATGTTGACAACGGTTAAGAGCTTGTTGCCAAATTCATAGTTTAATATAATTCTCATATAACGTATGAGTGTGTTGGCAAATTTAATATCGTTTGGTCCCTTACAGTTGATAAGATGTTCCGTGATATTGTTGTTATGAGTTCAAATCAAGATTATATTTTAAAATAAGGTATTTTATTCTCCCGTTTGCTTCTTTAAGTAATCGTATGATTTTTTATTGTTAACTTTCTCCTTTGTTCTTTCCCTGACAAAGTGTAGGGAAAAAATAAAAAAAGTAAAATTTTCTTGCAAACCTTAGTTTCATTAAGGCATAATTTACTTTTGGTAAATAAAAGACCTTACTTTGTATCCCTTATCTGTTATAGATTTAATCCAGAAATTGCTTTTAGTCCAAACTCTCATTAACTCAGATTTTAGTTCAAATATCGTAGGCGTCACCCGGCCCTAGAGAAATTGGCCTTGATAGCTTCTAATATATTAATTAATATATACGTACGAGAAGCTAGTATTACGATCATCCCTATAAGCATATTAATATACTTTTAGAGGTTATAATTAATATTTTATCTTATAGATATGTGAGAATTTCGAAGTATTATTAATAGAAACACAAATAAATATAAATTTACCTATCATAAGTGATGGTGAGGTCTGCGATCGCAACATCAGCTCTCTGCTCCAGGAGTTCCCGTATCATTCCGTCCCACTCCTTCGTCTCCCTGTTATAGGAGCCGTATCGACCGTCGGGCGCGAGTTTGAACGTGTAATTGAAGCCGAGAACTTTAGATATCTCGTGAATGAGATCAATGGCATATCCCTCGAATTGAGCGTTGCCTGTTAGCTTCTCGCTTGCCTCTCTTCGCATGCAATACGGTGCGCTCTATGATTTAAAGGATCTTTTATATTTGAGAACTAGCACTGGAGTTATATAAATTAATTAAATATAGAAATTATATTTTTAGTATAAAATTTTTGTTAGACCAGTCGTGGAGCAGGGGCAAAAGCGAGTAACTGTAAACGAGAAAGGTTGTAGGTTCGATTCCTACTCGAGGATATGAAATATTTTATATTTTAAGTTAAACTTAACACGTAATAACTCCAGAATTCAGGGGAAAGTGGAGATCGGAATATCTTAGGTCCCCTCTGCCTACCCTGCTACATGCGGAATACAGCGAAAAGCAGAAAAAAAATATATAGAAAACTATTTCATAACTATCATATGAAATGAATTCATCATCACAATAGCTTGTTCATTGTTATATGTAAAGTATTATTTTTGCTATACTTTTAGCAAATTTGTAATTTGTAAATACAAAAACTCGTATAAAGTATAATACATAGACTAATTCTTTTTATGTTTTTGGAAAAATTAAATTATAATATTGTGAGTTATTTAATTCACGAACAATATAACCCTCCGCAATATTGTAGTAATAAAGGCAATTGTTATACAAAATGATTCAAGTTTGGACATTTCAATAAAACTTTTGTACGTTTTAAAATAAACATATAAGTATAAATATTTATGTACATGTTTATAATATTTATTTGAAATTCTATAACTACGAACTACTTGCAGCCCCCAATTTTGTCCGGAAATCCGATTTTTCCTGTTTCCGTAAGAATTTCGGGAAATTATTTCTTAGTGCTCCGCTACACTCCCTAAAGACTCATCATGACAAATTATGGGAAGCTAGCTAGCTACATAGTTGTAGTAAGCTTTCTTATATTTATTTAAAATCCATTTCATGTACCTGTTTATATCTAAATACAAACAGGTTCGGTTGGTTGGTACTTGCTTTAAATATACATATATGATTGACTGTTACAATATAATTTTAATATAAATGATTATATTTTAAAATGATTCCATCTAGGAGATGGACAGCGATAAATATGTAATATCAAAATGATAATACAATTTTCTAAATTGAAAGAAAAATAAATATATTTTAGTGGTAAAGTTCCGCCTTATACGTATTATTATTCCCCAGTTCACTTTCAAAGGGAAATATATTCATATAAAGCTTGTTAATTTTGCGGATACAGCCCACTTGGGTAGGATTCTTTAGTAATTCAAACGAAGAACTTACCAAAATTGTAGTCACGACGAGGGTTTTATTCTGAAGTATCTCAACTATTTGTTTTTGATTATCTCCATAAGATCTTGTGTAATTTACACCTTCCGAAGAGTTCCAAGATCCTGCCTTTTGAAGACCTTCTCTTGTTAGCTCGATAATATCAAGTGTAAAGTCGCTTCTAAACCCTTGATGGTCAAACTTTATAACACCCGTTAATCCTTTCATTTCGACCTGCCCAACGAAGCAGCAAGATTGTATAGAAGTTAACAAGTTTATAGATACATCCTAATAATATAAATAAATAATATGTAATATAAAGTGACGATATAACAATTTAATATATGAAAAATTAAAATTTCTTCTAAGCATATTTACTAATCTGTTATCACTGCCAACTTTTTAAAATAAACATTATATAAACTATATTAACATATTTACTTACAATTTTCATATAATTAATTAAACTGTATCCGTGGGGCCACGTGTCTTCAGCTTCACATGACAGCGGTCTTACATCGATTTGTTGCGAAGTGTCAAGGTCGTGTAATGCTTTAGCAAACAAATGTACTGCGTCATACATCAGTGCGGTTTCTGTCTGTGAGTTATTTTTGTCTCATTACTTGTAATTAGCCACCACATAATTATATATATACAAAAATAACTAATAATAGAAAAGAAATGTTAGAAGAGGAAAAAATCGATTAAATGCTAATTCAAATAATAATTTTTGCCATATAAATAAATCGCATTCCAATAATACTAAAGTCAGCTAACTCTTATTCGAAATGCATATGAAAAATAAATTTTAACGTCAAATCGGTAACCACGAAAAAGCAACATTGCGTAAAATAAGACCGCATGAAACGTGGACGTCTGTATGGGATTTGACAACCCATCCTGAATAATAGAAGCTCGACTTTATTATTGTGACGAGTAAGGAACGTTGGTATGTGAACCATTTTGTTTATGTTTTAACAGTGTTTTAAAATAACTTGTATTATCGATCACAGGAACAAGTAAGTTCAGAAAATACGTAAGAATAGTATAGATATAGTGATAGTATAGTATATTAAACATAAAAAAATCTTTTAATGTTTTATAACACCCACTTACTTTTATGAAGGTCATATTTTCCTGTAACAAAGAAAATTATATGGTCATTTTTACGCGCGTTCGGGTTGTCCTACAGATATGTAAAATTATATTACCTTGGACGAAGTATGCCCCAGTTGGAGTTTCCGACCCTTTCTCGCCTCATCGTACACCCAATCCCGAACAACCCTCTGGACTTCTGTCCTTTCTGGATCAAGAAGCCTCAAAGCTGTTATATTCGTTCCGCCATATTTAAATTCTTCTAGATCGACACTGTGGAGATCCTAAACGGTAACAGCGTTAACTTCATTACTATGTATATAATATTGTTATATATAAAATTCGTCGAAAGCTTTCTTACGTGCTAATGTGTTTATCATAAGAAATAAATACTTGGTAGGACTGAAATGAGATTAAAGCTTACAGTAGTATTATATGTAATCGATTGACGACAGAAACATTTTGAAAGTAAGCTGTATATAGATAATATTAAAAATATCATTGGTTAGAAATATCAATATAAATAATTTTACATATGTGTCATTAAGTTTAAACAAACTGCCGACATTTCACGTAGCTATCTACATAAAGATACATACTTGTAATGTAAGTACAGATGCTCAATAGAATGCACTTAACGTTGCTGCACTAAATCCGCTAAAGGACACTATCCGAACCATTAACAAGCAAGAGGACTAAGTTCAATATAAGCAACATTGATTTAAAAATAGTCTAGATAAATAAGGATAAATATATTTTCGATTGCATTTAGAAAATCCATTCAATAAAGCTTTAAAGCTGTTTACGATTTATATGGAACCAATAAATATAAACCTAAACGACATTAAATATTGTGTAGTGATTTAATTGTTGGAAAATGTATATATTATAGATTTAATTCACTTACCAACGAGGTGATGAGGTAGCTGTGGTAATCTGACATCATTCCAATCTGTTGTGCTTGCTGTAGCACATCTCGTATTCTCTCAGTCGTGCAGTCCAACACTATATGTGATTCCGCCGAATTCTTTATTTGCTTTAAAAGTGGCCTAAAAGTTGATAGTAAATAAAAACACACATTTATTTTATTAACAGACTTTCTGTAGAACTATACTAAGCATCATCCAGATATTAGAATTCCCAATTCCCAAGATACGAAATAAAACATAGTGTAAGCTATTTGGAAGCGATTGTACAGACATGTTCTAAATCTCAGAGTGTTAACCTGTAATCGTGTGAATCTGGCAGCTGTCGGACTGCGACGGGTAGCTCCGAGGGCCCATGGGCTTTCAATAATTCCTGCAAACGAACTAAGCCGTCGCTGTTTTCATATACTATAGTGAATGATTTCCATCCCCACGCTCGCACCAAATCTACGTAGGCCTAAAAAGAATATTTACTTTTATCATTTTTAATTTCACTCTAAGCAAAGAAAAATACTTTTTTAGAAAAAAGATAATTTAAGCCTACCGCCTCTTTTGAGTTATGATACGTTAATTATCTTTACGTTTCTATTAAAGTAAGAAAATATAGTTTTAAAATGATATCACTTATTATAGAAATGTTTATATATACAAATTATATCTTTTATTCAAATAATAATAAATCTTCGTGCGGAACAGTTAAAGACGCAATGCGTCGTCTCCCAACTAGTTACGAAATGCTATTCTTCTCGGTCCACTTACTCGGCTAAGTGCAGCGGGATGTGGGTAAAGGTTAACAAGACAGGACTCGCGTCTGGTTCGATAGTCCCATCTAGTTTCCAAGTGGGGCAGTTCCATTGTGTCACAAATAGACTGTACGTGCGCTGCAGCAGGAGCTGATTGGGGACCAAAAATGGCCGCAACACCGCTTCTTAATAAATGACATACTAAAAGAATAATTTAAATTTCAGTATTCAGAGTAAAATGTAAACTAAAATTCTTACAAATATTTATAGTATATTTTTACGTAGTTGTTATGAATTACAATGTTGGGCTGTAATTTAGTGGAACTGAAGAACAAACCTCGTTTGGATGCGTGAAAACTATCTTGTGGTGATATAGTTTCTACTTGGGCGAGTAATTTGGCTCGCGGCAACACGGCGCGGTCTGCGTTAACCCTTTCTACGGCGTAGCGAAATGCAACTTCTTGTTTATCATCCTCAGGATGAAATAGGCCCCCTATTTAAAAAAATATTCTTGCAATTTATTATTCATGTGCAAGCATACAAACGATATCGTTTCTCCGACAGTCATATTTTTTTAACCAAACAACCTCTAAATAAATAAAAAAATAAAATAAATCTAATATGTATAATAAATCTAATATAACCATTTAAATTAATAGTACTCCCCAGACTTTTCATAAAAGAATAATTTTGATATGCACTATAATTTCATGTTTGCAGAGAGATAGATTCATACTACATTAACGTAATTAGATTTCTTAAATATCACGCCATAAACGTCGACCAGACCAAAAATATTAGGTCAAGATGACCCAAATGTGGGGTAAAAGAGCCATACACACTTTAAAATGTACGGCGCTCCCTTTACCGCATTTCGACATTTTTCAGGGTTTCCTTTGATGTAAATTCAATGCTACACACGCAAGAAATGTAAATATTAGTTTTCGAAATGGAATAAATAAAATTAGTGTTAAAAGTTTAAAAATAAAATACGATCCATAAGTAATCCTATTTCTAATTGTAGTTTCAGATACTTACCTATTCGAATCGTATCTGGTAGAGCAGAAAGATGTCCAAACAATAAAACGAGCAAAACGGCTTTAGCTCCTCTCATTCTGAAACAACGAATGACTATTTGCATTAAACTTTTAAACAGGTTCTACCTTAATGAGTCCAATGTAATTAGACCCGTGGAAAGTTACAATTATTTTCTCTAACGCTAAGTAATATTGTTATTTACTATAGTATTAGAAATAACTATAATATATTGTATTAATATTGCTCTTTTAATATATCTTTATGAACGTTTAATATCATATACATATATGTATATTGTTTTACTTTAAGAGTGAACAAATAAAGGCCGTCTTTGATATATTTATTTGTGAATTATTTAATCTTACTCCTTATAAATATTTGTATAAATTCACAAAGCTTGTTTTGATGTCGACTTGAATAAGATATCCATGACGCGAGCAAATATGTGATGAACATGATATTTGGGAAGGCAAATACAAGTCTAGCTTTGATATGTGTGGACGTAAGAACCAACGCTTGTAATATATCTACTATAGAAATACTTGTAATATTAAAATATATATTTTTTGTTGTCTGTTTTGTTTTATCTTCACGCTGTATCAGGCAGAGGGTGTCTGATGTTAAGATACTTTTTTACCAATTTTCCGCCGAATTCTGAAGGCATGGCGTGTTGAACAACAACAACATTTTCATATAAATATGATTTATATCTGTAGTTCATTTGATATAAAATGTTAAAACTTAAGTTTGTCACCTTTTATAAGTTGCACCACTTAACCCACGATCCTAAAATTGGTACGGAACCCTCGGTGGGCGATTCCGACTCGCACTTGACCGGGTTGTTTTATGTGTAATGAATTATTTTTTCCTTAAGATATCGAATACTGAATGAAGCCTTTATTCTATGCATTGTTTAATATTTTATAATTATTGAATTAAAATTAATAATTTAATTAAGTACTCAATAATTCTCTTTCTTCTTTACTATAACAATATTAGAGCATTAATTATGTATTCTATTCAGATGAATAATCAAGATTGATTTAATCTTTGTCGAGTTTGTGGCCTGACCTTGCCTAAAGAGGCTTAGTTCTTTAATTATTTCATCAATCAAGCTCGCTTTTAATTATTGACGAAATACACTAACTACTCTACCTCAGCGATATTAGTCTTTATTTTTAATAGTTTCTCGCCGTATCCCAGTCCCCAATTCCCGCCGAATTCTTGATGACTAATATTTATGTTAACCTTATATATTTGTGTTTATTATATGAAGCATATTGGTTCTATTTTTGGTACATATTTATATTATATTCAAAGATGAATGTAATAATAAGTTCAATATTAAGAATACATGTGATTATTACTTTCGTCGACTTGAGATCCTCTTATAATATAACTATCAAACAAATTACAGTTAAATATTTATTTAAGTACCTATACTTTGAAATTCTATGTTGTTTGTCATATGCATGTAACATATGTTATTGTATGTATATGTTATTATATGTGTAGTATGTATGCATGTTATTGTTATTTATGATCCGATTTCAGTTACGCCATTTTTGAGAGTTGCATGCAAACTGCACAGAAATAATTATGTACTGACAAAAGTATTAGAAACCATTGATTTGTGTTCAGTTCTAAAAATTTCATTGATATGTTTTCATGTACATACTGGTAAATCATGCATGTAGGTACTGACAGCCATATCTCCATTAATGTTACTATATGTATAGATATACATTACCAAAATATCAGCATATACAATGCGTGTAAGTCTTTTTATTGAATATACGTCATCAAAAGCCAGTTCTAAAAATTTCATTCGCAAAAAGGGGAAGGAAATTTCAATAACAAAATCGTTTATTCAATATACAAAGATATTTCTTTTTTATATATATTAGGTTGTATTACCGCAGAAGCTTCACTGTGACGGTTGTTAGCTTAAAATATTCAGTTCTTTAATAAGATGATGCCTAAGAAAAGCGAAGGCGGCCTTTAGTTATTATGCTCGTTCCAACGGAATCCACAGAAAACAACATTGAAATTATTTCCGTTGTAATTACAATTGAGTTCATGCTTTTTTTGTAAAAATATATTAAATTAAAATTTGTTATAAATAGATATAACAAACTTTGACAAAGCAATAGTATTATAATGATTCTTAACAAATATTCCCAACGAAAGTTATCCAACAATAAAATGTCCTATAAAACCTATTTCTTAGTTCTTATCAAATGATATAAAATCTACAATTCTAGGTTAACTTGTTGTTGGTACCTGTTGAGTAATTTCATTATGCTATAGCCATAATATAAAACGAAACATGAATGTTAAAAAAAATTACTCGAAAAAACAAAGAACGTTAAACTAATATCTATGTAAATTGTAAATGTTACGAGAGCAATATCTATGAAATGTATTACTTAAGTAAGCATTTGCCTCAGACAGAGCAGTCGAAGTGGAAGAAATCAATCATGCCGACGAGAATGTCTTTGATCTTTTATTATTTAGGAAATTCGATTATATTAGTGGCCCTAAGCTAAAGAGATTATATAGGAAAATAGATATTTTACTTGAATTTTTTTTAAACGTATCCCTGACAACAATTACAATGGACTTATTAAAGTAAAAATTTTATGACACTGTTTCTAAAATTCTAAGCAATTTTCTAATTTTATTTATTAAAAGCCAATAATAATTTAAATATTTCGTTGTGGTTTGTTATACAATAAAATCTTAGCATAATTCTAACAATTACAAATTTTTCTTTGTAATAGTATTTGGCACACGTGAGTTTATAGCTTATATTACGTGCATTTTAGTACTGTCATCATATTACTCTTTTTATATATAAAGACTTAAATAACTATAAAAAAAGCGGAATGTAGTACAAACCTGTCTGCTGATTAAAGTTCAAGAACCTTTAGAACGCTGGCAACACAAGCCATCATCTTTATAAAATCCTTTAATTATATTATGTACACGTAAACGTTATTCACAAACACGAACAAGTATAGGAGGTTTTCGTTGCATAAATGATGGCAGTGTCCTTTAAAATCGCGGTTTCACTAATGAATTGAGCACAATGTTGTTGTGGGAACTTAATTTGGTTATATTTTATCGAGTAGATATCGATTTACATTCGAGTCGAGTTAGGATTGAGGATATGTAGGCCGTGGAGCGACCGCCCGCCCGCACGGTTAGCGTCCTCAGCCTGCTTTGTCGGGGCAGAGCGCAAGGGCCGTCACTGAGCATGCGCCAACCCTACCCGATCATCCACCGAAACCGAATTTCTAGATTATTTAATTATATTTCAGTCAACATTTTTAATATGACTCTCGAGATAAGATATGCTTACATTAAAAATGAAATGTTATATTTAAAATGTTTTATTAACGGAGACCAAACATACTGTTTTATTTGTTTGTTTTTAATACATATGTAGATTTAAAATTAAAACAAAATACCTAGAAAACTTTTTACATACATACTAAAGTGTGGATTTCTTTAGAAAGTCTTCAAAGGTGACATAAATTGTCTTTTCATTATTCACATGACGATTATTTTCACCCTTTGAGATACACAATAGTAAAAAATGATGGATGCCACGAACAAACTGGCGCGTATTCGTCTCATCTTTTAAATATTTCGCGATTTCTCGTTTCAAAACCTTCTGTAGCGATAATCGTCTTTTTGTTTTAAAATAATATGAATACTGTTTATTATAAAAAACGCTATTAACTTTATTAATTAAATAATTTTGTATTATTGAATAGTCATTTACCAGTAAATATAAGTTTAATAAATTTATTACCATGTCCAATATATAATAAATAATTGTTTCTTTTTTTTGGTATTTACTTTTCTGGTTATCTCAATTGCCCAATTTTGCAGACTAAGTATTGAAAATACATAGTTCCATTGCGGAGAGCTTTAGAAAATTTCCAACTTGTAAATAACTTCCAGTGACTATGGTTTAAAAACAACCAGATTGAAAGTTTCCGCATTATTTAGACGCTGTAGAAGCTATTGTATCCATAAATCATTGGAATAAAACTTATAAAAACATATGTTACCAAAATTATATTTAAAAAATATTGAACCTACTCGTTATGAACTTGTTTCAGACGTCCAAAATTGGCTTCCCTGTAGAGATTGAAAGATACATCTTGGTGTTAGCAGTAGACGTTTTGGCGACAGGTGATGAATGGCTTCAATTTATTCGGTTTAAGAAAACCAGTACCAGCATTAGTGCCTTATTTTAGAACGTAATGAGATTAAATTGTTATAATGTGTGTTTATTTACATTTTCGTCTATTTTTTTAATTTACATACCGTGACTCAAATTCAAATTCCATTTCAAAATTCAAATGATTATTTTCTTAAATTTTGAAATTAAACATGTGGTACCATGTGAAGGCAGAAGCACAGAAATGATTATCACGCATACTACAGTCGACTATGATGGTGGAAATGTCATTGTTGCGAGATGATGCAGTGCTCATTGTATCATCAAAATGCGAGGTGCATTAGAGAACGGAGTGCGTCAATACTCCTCAGTGTTAAGACACTTCCTTGACCACTTTCCACTCAACACGCAAGGCATTAGGTGCTTGTCGGGTTCCTTTTGCTTACCGCATATAGCGATAGAGATACATCGTCAAACTAAAAAACATATACAATAGTAGTAAATCTAATATTTATAAGCTTATACTTTGCTTTAGAACTTTCATATATAGAGAAAAGCCTTGTATGAAACGCTGCAGGGAATTTAGAATGTTAGGAAAAATATTCTTTTTAGAAATTCCTTCAGCGAGAAGAGCAGTAAAGTTGTGCAAGTTGAACTCAATCCTTGGCTGGCCTTCCTCCAAGAGATAAAACTCAAGTTCGGCCCGACACACATACCTACTTGAAATACTAGGCTATCAATTTTTCGAGCACTTCGATGCGATCAGATTCCATATGCAGTTAGTGTAAAACTGTGTTGTTGAAAAATGGAATATCGAATATCAGCAGTAACCACAACTTTTGAAAGTAAATGATGCAGTACGCTCGATGAGTTGTGGCTGCCCGGAAGTTAGGTTTTCTGAACTTTAGTCCATTTTGAATTCCGGAAGAAAATAGTAAAAAGCAAGAAAAAATCCCAAATTCAAGTCTGCACAGCGGAGTACAGTTAAGTTCAGGGCGGTAACTACTTGTCGGCCGAATAGCACATTTAGAAGATATTTCAAAATATTTTATGGTAAGAAATTAGTGAGATGCAATATGCAATGAGAACCGTTCAACAAACGGTAAACGACTTGTTTTATGATGAGCAGTCAGAATCTTAGTAGGACATTGTTTTTCACTTTTGATAGGTATATGCAAAATAAGCAACTGATTCAGTAATTATTTAAAAATAAACAAATAAATATGTATCAGATAATATTATCAATTTTAATTAACTTAACATTACGTTATATAAAAAGGGGAACAAATGCAGCGGCAAAAACAAAATAAACATTTTATAAAAAAAATTATTTTTATATTTTATAAAAAAAAATATTTTTACTCATTAATAAATATATATTTTTAGTAACTACGTACACATTACATGCGCGCTATCCTCTAAGGCTTTCAACCTCACTTAATAATTCTAACTACCCGATTACATAACGTGACTTCCATTAGCTAATATTTCAATATTTAATCAGTTGTTGGTATAACATTTTAAATTAGTAAAGAACTTGACTTTTTAAATATGTACTATTTTATATGGAGCAAATAATATTTGATATTTACAATAGATACAGATAATTCTACTTTATTAAACCTTAAGGGTTGCTACTTCCATAATTCCCTTACTATAGAATAAGTCCGGCGTTGGGTTCCGCCACTCAAGAAAAGAAAAGAAAAGTGCCTCGAAAAGTTCGGCGGAAAGTGGGAAAATTAGTGTCTTAACTATAGGTGCCCTTTGCCAATTCTGCTTTGTGCGGGATACAGCGTGAAGCCAATATTATATTACAGTAAGAAGATTTGGATAAAAAAGAACCTCCATTCATCGTAGCTATTAGTCAAGCAGTAACTAACAAACTCACTTCCAAGATCAATAGCATCCAACCATAGAGAAAAGACAGTGTCCCATAGCTCTATAATGCGGTCATTATACCGCCCTTTCTGTAATTAACGAAGGCTTGACGCGCGACTAGCTTCTTTGTTCATTACAATCTACGCATTATATTACATTCTTAGTGGTTTACCACATAATTTTTATGTTTACGAGGGTTCTAACGACGTCTTACCCGAAATCCTTTATTATATTTATATTTTGACCAAAATAATATGTTCTGGCTTCGCTGTATTAGACAAGTTTCGAATCTTTTCATAAAATTTTATTAAAGAAGCAATGGATAAAACCCATTTGCTAAAGCAATCGTATAACACTTTGAACGGCTTCCGTTTAATTAAAAAACTGTGTAAAATAAAAAAGGGTTAGCTTCGTAAAAGTACTTTACTTGTTACTTAACTTTTAACGATTTTACAAGATTTTGTCGTTCTTGTTAATGAATTTATGTGATTATCTCAATTAAATATCTTAAATTACGTACTAATATATATTTTCATTTCTCGCTTTGATAACGAGTTGAATCCCGCCACTCAACACTCAATGAACTCGAGAATTAGGCGGAAAGCATTAGCGAAGTGCCTTAACACTAGGCTTTCTGTTTTCCTAAATAATGATGAATGAGAAATCTGAATAGATTAAAATTAAATGACAAAAATATTTTTTTCTTGTACAAAAGTTTTAATTTCTTTTACTTACTGTGTCGCGAGATACTTATTTAAAATAAACTTCACTTTTACGTTTTTGTCGTTAAATTATAAATTTATTACAAATATATTATATAGAAGTAAATTTATATTCTTAGTAAAAATTTCTTTTGTACGCAAACTTTTTACGTATCACAAATGGTTATGTCATATTTCACGAGTGCGAGGCAATTTCCGTGCTTACGAAAAGTTAGAATACTTAGATATCGTACTTTTGCGGCTAAAGATATAAATTTTAATTTACAGGTCTTTTAAATATTGTGCATATAATAAACTCAAATATATGGTTGTTTAGATTTTATCATGTTACGGAAATAATGGGCCCAGTCACATTCTTAGATACTAATAAACCTTCGTTTTGAGTTGTAGTAGTGTTAACTTGCTATATTTACCGATGATAATATACTGTATTTTAATATTAACATACCTTTATGACAATTATATTGTATATATACTGTTTTAGTTTTGTTTTTAGCTCCATGCTGTATCCTGCACATAGTAGGGTAGGCAAAGGAGACCAGGGAACCAAGACACTCCATTCTCCATTTAATCATTTCCGTTCCCCACTTTCCGCTCACTGTTCGTATCCACAACCGTTGTCTTTATAGTTGCAGACTTGAACCCCTACATCTTTCGAACTAAGCGTTAAGCTTAGCAAAATATAACATATAGCAAATTTGATGCCTATTTTGCAAACCTTAACTCAACAAGCGAGTGTATAAAACTGAATGCGAGTCGTTTTTAATTCGGCCGGCATGTTATCTTTAACATTATACGTATTATGCTCTCTCACGCTTGGTATTAATTAACATGCCGTCATCTTGTTTTAAGCTAGCAACGAGTCCCCGAAATGTTTAGATGTTTTATAATATTAAAAAAAAATCAGCTTCAAACTGTATCCTGCACACAGCAGGATAGGTAGATGAAACCTAGTGTTATTGACACTCCGTTCACCTTTTTCGTCGAATTCTGGAGGCATTGCGTGTTGAGTGGCTGAAATCCACGTTACGGTTTCCCTCAACACCATAGCCGAGAAATGACAATATACATTTTAAAAAATAATTCATTTCCTCGAGTAATGATCAAACCCACAGCCAATCGCGTTCACAGTCACACATTTGTACCTCTGCGCCACTACTGGCTACTGGAGTTGGAGATAGATCGGGTATGATCTACGGCGCGGTGGCTGTGGTTACATGTCATTTGGACAGACGAAGCACGATATTGGAGTCCAGCAAGCGGTGTCCTCAAATGGAAGAAAAATAGGAAACAGGCTAATATGGTGAGCAAATGCAAATATGTACTTGATTAGTGAAGTCAATGTGAATACTATTTTTATTAAAACATTTGTACTGGTTGCATCATATAAGCACTTGTATATTAAATTATTACAAAAATAAAAAAACTGTACAACCCTATAGGTACATTGAACTTAAACTGAAAAATAGTTCTCAAAGACATGTCTAATAGATTTTCTCAATTGACTAATAGATTTTGAAGGCCTGAATGTGGAATATTATTAGCCCGACCATATTCGTACCTTAAGCGTCACGAATAAAACTTTGAGAGAAACCTTTAAAATACAAGCAGACGAAGATACAGACAGCAATAATATATACAAAACATTTATTATATCAATGCATTTATTATATTATATTTATTATTATTATTAGATTTGTAATAATTTAATATACAAGTGCTTATATGATGTAAAAAGATGCTATTTTTTATTAAATAACAACATTTTATTTACAGAATCGTAGAATTAAAGCTGGAATGAACATTAAGGTTTACAGTAAATCGCAGGTCGGCGAGGCCAGATTACAATTGATATAAAATTTATTAGTCCGAAGTAACAAGTGATCGCTATAAACATTTTAGGGTGCTTTGTATTTTTAATATTGTCTGGATAGACGGGAAAAAGACTTTACTTTAGAAAATAAACTCATTTTATGAGTGGAGTTGAAGAAATAATTTCTAGTATATATATAACCTGTACATAAATAGTATGTAAATATTTCTTTAAAGTAATATAAAATATTTATCTTGTAAATTCTGCCGTTTTGGCCATTTATGATGTGACTTAGAAAATATATTTAAATTTATTAGAACATTTCAATTCAGTCCCACATAAATATTCTTTATAAATTGGTAAATAAGAACCAAAGTTTAATTTATATTGCCTTGCTATCATAAATTTAATATACATGTCTTTACCGCAATTTCATAATAAAAAAATATATGCCGAAATATCACATTTGCGAGTTACTACAAATATTTCACATGTAATGGCTTTCTAGGGAATGACTGCAAAAGACTTGAGCCTTGAATAATATATATTTCATAGCAACGAAATAAGATTTTATGCACGACTGGAAAGTGAAAAGCCTAATTTGGAGTATATATCTTTTTAAATTAACATTTACTTTGTGATGGAAAAGAAAAAGAAATTCTGCTCGCTTCGATTTCTCTGTACAATAATATATACAGGTAAGTATTAAAAGCGAGTTCTTGTCTTGAGTGGCGGAACAAACGCCGTAACACCGTAACTCCGCGCAGTGCCTTGCTACCAAAGCGAGGAACTGAAAATGTTCAATAATTCATTCCCCCGATTGGAAATCGAATCCACAACCGTGGCGTTTACGGTCGCACACTTGTGCCACTGCTCTACAACCGCCTCAGACACTAATTAAAGTTATTTTATTTAATGATATTGAAATGGGTATAGAAAAACATAATTAGTACGAATTTACTACTAAAAGCATTTTTATGTACCAGTAATAATTATAAGGATCATCAGACTCGAGATAATTAATACTGGCAACAGAAATATAAGGTTAGCAGCGAGAAGGAAGTAGCATTTCCTATTTTTTTGCTACGAGTCACGACAGTTCTACAAAATTTTGCTTATAAAATATTCCATTCTGAAGCTCTAGAGCGCTGATGTAAACATTTTTTGTATGAAAAATTCCCACAGCATCTGTTTAAATTGTATCGATGTTGATTTTAAACATTATCTATCCACTCGCCCTGGATTTTTATGAGTCTTCATAAAATTACAATACAAATATTTTATTCAAGACACTTTTATTTAAGATTCAGGTTGACATTTTTATTTAAATATCTAATATGATTATTTAAAAATATAATCTTAGAAATCTTTCAAAGCGCCAAGGGCGAAGTTCAAACGTGCGAGTGTTTGAATGGGGAACGGAGTGTCTTAACACAAGGTTCTCAGGTTTCCTCCTACCTTACTATGTTCGAAATACAGCGTAAAACGAAAAACAAAACAAAAAGAAAAAAAATCGAAATCATGTGTATTTATACGTATTTATATTTAGTTTTGGACATATTTATATTGAGCAAGTTATTTAAAGCAGCAAACTATATTTTTTTAACATTGTAAATATAAGTAAATAGTTAGCGCCATCTAGCCTACTAGTAAAACAACTATGGACGAAAGCTGACTCTAAACATCCCCCTTAGAAAAAAAGTTTCAAGTTATTTCCATAATTTCATAAAGATGCCACTTTACCAAAACGTTCTAAAACATATTCTTATTATAATAACAAGCAGTAAATGAAAATAAAAAATAATAAAAAACAAAATAGCCTTTTAACTACCTGTGAAGCTCTCTCTCTCTCTCTCTGTTTCAATATTAATTTTACGTTGGTTATAATAATTAATTACTTTATAACCTCGATAGCATGACTCAAATATCTACAAATAATATTTCATTAGATCATCTAATGCAAGTACGTTTTGAATGCACTAATATTAATCAGTGGTTCAGCTATTTCGGGCTAGCGCCGTCCAACGCCAACTAGAAATGTGGCACAATTAGGTGTACGTTACAAACTATAGAAGAGCTGCTGCATATCTTTAATTATATTTACAAAATAAAAGTATATAAATACAAGTGAAATATATAAAATGTTCTTATTACTATAAAATCAAATTAAATCTTTCGTCTAAATGAATGTGAACTAAGAAAATGATACGGTTTTTATGCTTTGTCATACTTAAATTACTGTGCTATGTTCACGCAGATAGGACTGTTGGTGAGTTGTTTTCTATTAAGTATATAGAGTATAATTTATAGAAATCGATAAACAAATTATTATTTAATTATCAAAATTTTTTAGGAGCAATATTTGACGATGGAAGCTTTTTATACGAAGCAGCCTTCAAAGTTGCTATTAAAGAAGCGTCTGAAAATGAAGAAAATCCATTCGTGCCAAACGTCGTAAAAACTGCCCCTGAAGATATTTTAGAAACCGAAAATGCTCTTTGTACAATTTTAGAGGTCATATATTTTAATAATTTTTAGATACAATTTTTAATGTATTCAAAATTATATGAGTTTATAACGATTTTTAGGGATCTACATTTGGAATATTTGGACCTACAAATAAAATCAGCCTCCAACATATCCAAGCTATAGCTGATTTTAAAGAAATACCTCAAATTATAACGGAACCGATTGAAATTCAAAATCGAAATTGGTCAACAATTAATTTATATCCTCATCACATTACATATTCGAAGGTGTTATTTTTTCTTTAAAAAATGTAATAATTTAAAATTATATAAGTAAAAGATATTTTAAACACTTTATTCTATTTCAGATATTTGCCGATATAATACAAATGAAAGGTTGGACTGATTTTACAATAATTTACGAAGGCGCTGAGCTATTGCCTTACTTAGATAGTATAGTAACAATGCAAGATATAGATTCGGGAGATGATATTTTAATTAACGTAGTTCAACTTCCAAATGGAAATGATTACAGGTATTTAGTAAAATAGTTTTTTATAGCACCATAAAGTTTTAGATTACTATGATTTTATTTGTATTAACCCACATTTTTCAGATCGCAGTTAAAAACTATAAAAAGCTCGGGCTCAGTGAATTATTTATTAAATTGTAAAAACGAACACTTATCCCTTGTTTTAGAGCAGGCTCAGCAAGTTGGAATAATGTCAGATGAGCATAGTTATATTATAATGGACCCTGATTTTCAAACTATAGATATTAATCCCTTTAAGCACGGTGGTTCTAACATAACAGGTACTTCTATTATATTTTAAATTTAAACATAAGTAAAATATTGCTTAAAACTTTATTTTGTTTCCTAGGAATTAGATTTTTCGATCCTAAGTTAGAAGATGTTCAAACCTTTATAAATTCTTTAAATGAAAATGTAAAAGAACTTTCTGAGGGACAAAATATAGAGCCAATTGAAGAGAGCGGTCTTACTTTCAATTTAGCGCTTGTGTATGATTCAGTCATGATATTCACATCTGCGATAAAAGCATTAAATTTAGAAGAAGGTGCAAAATTTACTTGTGATAGTGATGACACATGGCCATTGGGCTCAACAATTATTAATTATGTTAGGACTGTAAGTACATTATTATTTAAATGTTTTAATTATTTTGTTGATATTGTTTTATTTATTTTTTTTCATCTTCAAGCTTTATCTTGCTTACAACAGAACAGATATTTTATAGTTTCGAGACATTACGTTTTTAAAAAGTGGTAAAAAAGATATTGCGTTTTGAGTAGCGAAATTTAACACCTACGGTGTTTTTGTCTATGTGTTGCTAGAACGGAGAAATTAAAATAATTTCTTCCTCTGAGTGAAAATCGAACCCACAACCTTTATGATTAAACTTTCCCATTCTCTTGATAGTCTCTAATTCATTCATATATGTGTAGGTACATATATACATATGTAGGTGTACTATTTATTTTTAAATATTTGTCTTCCCTTTTTGAATGTATAGTTCAGTTCAGTTCTTAATTAATCACTTCGCCAATGTCACATTGTTTTTCGAAAGTAATATTTATGTTTTAGATGACAGTTGACGGTTTGACTGGTTCCATAAAATTTGACGATGAAGGTTTTCGTTCAGAAATCGAAGTTGATATCTTGGAAGTTATGGCTCATGGCTTTGAAAAGGTTTGTTATTATTTTTTTTATGGAAGGCAGAGAACTCTCCCCTGAAAGTCATTATCATACATTTTTTGAGCATCACGATGTGTTACAAAAGTGTTGAAAAAGTTGTTAAATAATTATATTTTACTATATTAATTTTATTTCAAGGTTGGAACTTGGACAGCTGAAGACGGAGTTACCGGATCGAGAAGAATTATTCCTGCAGTTGAGCAAGAAAGAAATGATACCATGAAAGGGAAAAATTTTTTAGTCTTAACAGCTTTGGTTTGTTTGTTTGTTTGTCAGCATTGTAAAATAAGCTGTCAATGATGTATTCAAATTTTATTGCCTAAATGTAATAAAAATTTTTAGAGTGCCCCCTATGGCATGTTGAAAGAATCTTCAAAAAAGCTTGAGGGTAATGACCGCTATGAAGGTTTTGGTATTGAAATCTTCGAAGAACTCTCAAAAATGAACGAATTCAACTACACATTTGAGATTCAAGCCGACGGAGTTTACGGTTCATATGATTCTAAAACAGGCAAATGGACTGGAATGATGGAGAAGATAATGGACGGTGTAAATACCATACTTTACTTATATCTCTGAAACTATTTGATATTTTACCAATATTGTAATAAGATATGACAAATTTTGTTTATTTGTAAAAAAGACATGATATTAAAAATACTGTTTATTTTATTATTTCAGAGAGCTGATTTTGCAATAACTGATCTAACAATAACAGCTGCTAGGCAAAAGGCTGTTGATTTTACAAGTCCTTTCATGAATTTAGGTATAACAATATTATACAAAAAACCCACTAAACAACCACCTAATTTATTTTCTTTTATTTCACCCTTTTCATATCAGGTAATTAATACTTACAAATGTTAAAATATAAATTTAAAATAAACTATATAACTACAGGGAAAATTCATACAAAAGGCATTATTTTTGTATATTTCTACTGTATCTCATACAACTCTTCTATGAACAAATGTTAGGATGGTCGTTAAGTTTCGGTGAAGCGTATATAACAAATACTTCTGTTTTTTGCTATCTGCTATACAATACAGTCAAATATGCAAATTTTGCAAAATGTATTATAGGTACTCGCATATACCTAAAGATCCGATTGCAAACACACTTTCTTTTTAATAATTTTTGTGCAAGCATGCTTTAAATTGGAATTACTATTTGTAAAAAATATACTTAATATGTAAATTATCTTTTATCGTTTAAACTTCGTGGCACATTGACTAATTGACAGGTATGGGGTTGGTTGGCGGGGGCGTATGTTGGAGTTTCAGCACTATTATTTCTACTCGGAAGATTTGCCCCAGAGGAATGGCAAAATCCATATCCTTGTATAGCAGAACCGGAAACTTTAGATAATCAATGGACTTTTGCTAATTCGTTTTGGTTTACTTTGGGTAGTGTGCTCACTCAGGGATCCGAAATAGCGCCCATGTAAGTATTTATTTAAAAAGTAACAATAATAAATTCTTTACTGTATAAATAAATATTGCTTGTACCTGTGAATGTAATTTTATTTTAGCGCTGTGTCAACCAGAATGGCAGGTAGTATGTGGTGGTTTTTCACTTTAATTATGGTATCCTCCTACACTGCGAACCTTGCGGCATTTTTGACAGTCGAGTCGAAATTTTATGCTATTAAAAGCGTTACCGACTTATCGACCAATCCATATGGAATAACTTATGGTGCTAAAAAAGGAGGTGCCACCTTCAGTTTTTTTAAGGTATATTTTTTGCTTGCTTGTGATACAATTTCCCTTTAGGCTTATATTTATATATTTGATACGTTTTATATTAAAGGATTCGGACAACTTACTATACCAAAAAATGTATCAATATATGGAAGCCCATCCTGAGTTAATGACACAGACAAATGATATTGGACTAGATCGGTAAGTTTTTAAATTTGTATTTACAAACCAAACATATTTTTAGACAAGAATATTTTTATTATTACAGAGTGAAATCTGAAACTGAGAGTTATGCATTTTTGATGGAGTCCACGTCAATAGAATATATGGTAGAAAGAAATTGCGATGTCTCGCAAGTTGGTGGACTATTGGACAGCAAAGGTTACGGGATCGCTATGAAGAAAAGTAAAATCTCATATTTATCAGTTTTGCTAATTTTATACACTTTCAGTGTAAGCTTATCCATCAATTCAAATCTGATTTATAGATTCACCATTTAGGCAACCAATGAGCGAATCGATACTGCAATTACAAGAACAAGGCAAAATAACAAGGATGAAAGATAAATGGTGGAAGGAAAAAAGAGGTGGTGGTGCGTGTGCGGTAATACATATTAAATATACTTGATATCGTTTCTTTTACACTTTGTTCTATCAGAAGAGCCAATTGATTATTTCTCACCAGGATGATACCCTCTCAAAATTTTACCAAACAATATTCATCATTATGCTTAAAGTACTAATAAGACCATATTGAACACAAGAAGTTGCAGAATATTTTTATTTTTCAAGGTTAAATAACCTGTGTGTAAATACACAACACACAAACATTTTACAATCTAGCGTCCTTAAATTAAATGTTTATAGAAATTTCTCTGCGGAATTCTAATATTCTGATTGAAATATATTTTTATAGGATGACGACGCAAGCAGCGGGGACGCTCAGCCTCTAGTATTAGCCAATGTGGGTGGAGTCTTCATTGTCCTGGTAGCAGGCTCTGGCTTGGCGGTAATTTGTGCCTTTGTAGAAATGATCATTAATGTTTGGATAATGTCGCACAAGATGAAGGTAGGTTTAAGTTTATAAATAACGATACGCTAATCAATCCCATTAAGATATTTACCGTAGTATTATTTTTGTCTACACAGTATGTTTTATTTATGCTAATTTCTAGCAGAAATGCATGTTCCAGCACTGTACCCTTCCCTATTATTTGGCAACCTGACTTGCAACGTCACTTCATTTACAAGGTATCACATTTTAATTCATATACGTTACTTATTTTGTTTTTCTCATCTTAATTACTCGCATCTAAGGCAGATTAATAAGTCATTAATAATATTCGATAAGAATCTATTAGTATACAGCTTAAATTATATTTAAATTGACGCACTGATGTCGATGATGATGATGATTTCATTCGTTGTTATTATTATATGTATATCTTTAAATGTTTCTATCTAATCTATGTTATACGTAAAATATATATCTTTATACATATATTATAAACTCTTATTTTAGGTGCCATTTAAAGAAGAATTAATTGCGGAACTGAAGTTTATATTTAGCTTTAGTGGAGACGTTAAACCAGTTCGTCATCGAGAATCTACTGGGAGCGATTCAAAAGGCTCGAAAAAAGAAGAAGAAAATATAGAGGAAGACCCGGAATTACCAAGAGACGATGATGAGAGACACGAACTGGCTCCTACACCACACTCCAACAGATCAAGCCATTCTCATCATACAACTCATAGTCGTCGGCAAAGTAATGCGGTACAGATGGCAAAAATGCGTAAATATACCAGACAGTCTTCGCACATGTCTTAGGTGATAATAAGAAAGGTCATAATAAGAATTAAAAATAAAATAGAATCAGTAGTTAGGATAATCGTGTAACATGTTAGAATAAAAAAATGTAGTTTTTTAATATGAATAAAATATATTAAAGTTTTCTTTTTTGTTCTTTTTGACTTCGCAATTTTCACCAAAATTTTCATCTAATCATATTATGAATAGTGTCATACCTAAGAGTCGTATTTTATATCTTACATATCTAGTATGTATTTTTCATTATTCCTATTATCAATAACTTTACAATATCGACTCTCATTTAAATAGAAACATTAATATCTACCTAATAGCAAGGCCCTTATAAAAGTTTATTGTAAAAGTGCGGTTCCAATAGAAGAGTTGAAATAAATTTAAATAAAAAAGTAATTTAAAGATAACGAGCTTTTACAAAAAAACAGCAACATGTAAAGTAATAAGCTTGTGAAGCAATTTATTCAGCTAATGGAAGACCCCTTGAAAGATTGTGGTCACCGAGGTCGGTGTCCATTTCCAACGGACAGTGAAATAATGACCATATATATCATTCAATATGCACACTTTACGTTGCTAATATAAATCGTCTCAAATTTCTTAAGATGCTACTTTATATAAAATATATCTTTTAATATTAAAGCAACAAGCTCGGGCAACCAAGAATCATTGTCAACACTTTGTGAACGTATTTTCATTTTGATTTTGGTTATATTTATTAAGCCAAAACCAATTTTTCTTACATTAGCTGAAAATATAAAAAAAAGCAATCAAAATAATTATTTCTTCAATTTTTCAATCTCTTTCAATCTAAGATGTCACTAACTCTCTTACTTTCAATGACTTTCTGCATATTCCGAAGTAGAAATAAAATCTTTTGAAATAATTATCTCTATTTATATAATATAAATAAAAATATAAAAAAGGAATCATATTTCAATAAGTCATCAACTTTTGGGTTCCAAACTAAAAAACTAGGTATTATTTTCACCTATTAGTAAAAGACCTAAGTAGTAAATCAATAAACGTATATTACGTTAAAGTGGCTATTATTCTCATATTTTCATAATATTTTCCATTAAACTAAAGGTCAAGAACAGAACATGTTCTTGACCTTTAGTTTAATAGGATACCAGGATATAGTGCTTTGGGTAAATTTATCGCTTCTCTATATAATAGAAGTTAATAAATTCTTCATAGAAGGCTCGACTTGCAATGGGCAGTTTTTGTCATATTATAAGTGTCAATAATATAATGCTATAATTAATTATAATAGTTATTACTATTGCTTATACTATAATTGGATATTATAATTGGGACGAGTTTGACTTTATATAAAACTTCTAGACAGGTACTATTAATTTCAAGAGAGTTGCATATAGGTAGGTGTTCCATGGTCTCATATTTAACGTGTTAATGAAGGTTAATTAAAACTGCCTAAATAATTTCAAAGTAGTTTTATTACAAATAGTACTCATTTTTTTGTTAGACAAATATTTATTATCGGGAAACGCCGCGACCTTGAGTTGGCGGAACTCAACGCCAACTACGTCAACACATAAAGTTTTGAAAATGGAACGGAAAGTGGGGAACGGAAAGTTTTAACACTAGGTTCCCTTTCCCTTTGCTTACTCTACTATATGCGGCATGAAGATAAAACATAAAAATATTACAAGAACTTATATAATTAAATAAACAAAATATTTAAGAATATTGTCGTCGCCTCGCAAAAGCGATACTTAAGCCACCAGAAGAATGTCTTGAACTATGTGAATGGTGTGTTCGATGGGTGTCGGTGGATTTCGCTGACCGTAGAGATTTCAACGACCTGATCTCATCTTTTCCTTCTAATTCTGCTAACTGTTCCGCACTTCCTGTTTCCGTTTTAGTCGCGCGTCTTACCGGCTTTATGTCTCCGCTGAACTTGAGCGCGAATTTCAATTCTTCTATTAGTTCAAATTTAAATGTTGTCTGAAAGTAATTTATTTTCGGTATATTTTAAAATAAGAAGCTTAGATCCTAAAGCCTAAAGCGATTTGTGATTTCTACTGTAATCCTTATCATAAAATATTTACTGAAAATTAATTTTATTACAATTTTTTTATAAATTTATATCGTTACATATAAATATATATTTATAAATTAGCTTAGGAAAAATAATATAATTTAAAATCTTTTCGGTTTCTCAGTTTGTTAAGACAGAGCGCTGAGTTTTCTTCACAACTCAACACGTAATATGTCTAATAGGAACAGATAAATGTTAAAACTTACATTGTACTTGACAGAACGTTTAAAAACACCCCACATCATGTCCAATATCGAAATTAATAGTCCGAAGAGACATCCCACACCGAGCACCACGAACGCTCCCAGCATATTCTTCATACCTAGTTGTTTTTGTTCTTCATTTTGTTTTTCCTGTTATATTTATAGACAATAAGATAGTTATTTTTATTACAACAGTTAGTTGTAAAAGCGACTGTTAAAACTTACACCACATTTTCCTCCGCCTCGTTTCTCTTTCCACCACAGGTCCTTTAGCTTTTGTATTTCCCCTCTCTCTTTTAGGCTCAATATGGCTTCGTCGATATATTTTTTGTAAGCAGATCCTGAAATGTTGATTTACATACGAATATATAATATAATATGATATTAGAAGTTTTTTTTAAATAGACTATAGAATTAATATTTGTAATATATAAAATATTAAGTTAATATTTTAAGTTTTGTTACCTTTTTTCATACCGATACCGTAGCTTTTTGAATCTAACAATCCGCCCACTTGAAGTAAATCACAATGTCTCTCTTTATAATATTCTATGGACGTGGATTCCATGAAAAATGCGTATGTTGAATTTTCCGCTCTACATTGCCAAAGAAATCATATGAAAATAATGTTTAATAACATATTTTATATTTTGAGGCCAGTCGTTTCGGAGAAACAAAAACGTGATTGTAAACTGTGGGTTCGATTCCCATTCAAGGAAGTGAAATATTTAATATTTTCATTTCTTCGCTTCGCCCCTCATCACGCAATACCTTCTAAATTCGGCGCAAAGCAGGTAGCGGAGTTTTATCACTAAACGTACAATAACGTAGAGTCTTAACATTAAGCTCCCTCTGCCTACTATGCTTTAAGCGGGATTCAGTGTGAAGTTGAATAAAAAATGTAAAATATATTTTTCAGTAATAAATTATTTTAGTATTAAATATATGAAGTACTAAAATAATAAGAAAATTATCATAACCCACTTATGTAAAATACGTACCGCGCTACGCCATCATTGTTTTCTTTGACCAGCCACTTTTTGTTCACCATATTATTATACATGGTTTGATATGTGGGTGAATCCTGAGAATGTAAATAAAACAAAATCTTATCTACAAAAATTAAGGTTCTAAAAATACTTGATGGACATAATTGATAATTATGTCGGATTTGGAAATTTTTCCAAAAGTTAACAAACATATAGAAAAGAGCTGATAATCTTCAAACGGCTCAACATATTTTTTTGAGGAATGAAGCTAAGATCACTCTCGACTAATTCACCTTTCAAACAAATAAAAAAATAAAGTCGACAAATCCGTTTGGGAGCTACGACGCTAGGGCCAGACATACATATACAAACAAACACAGACATGTCAAACTTTTAACACCTATGTTATTTCATCAGTTATAAATTTAAAAAAAACACTATATCTGTGTAATAAAAGGATGTTTTAAATTATTTTGAAAGTAAAAATTAAAATCATACCAAAGTGTGGCTTTAAATAAATATTTACTTTGACCTCGAAAAGGTACTCAAAAGCTCTCTCCATTCAGGCTTCTGAATAAACATATTTTTCATTGTACTTCAGTAATTAATTATTTTTTTATTTTATTTACATTACACTACGTTCTTTTAACAGATAAAAAACCGCAAGGTGAGTAATAAGGATTTTTCTCTGTATACTTAGCATGATATATCGAAATGAAGGAAATAAAAACGAAGTAAATATATTATTATAGTAATCAAAATTAAAAAAAAATAAAAGACAATACAAACCCTAAAAAAGGCAAGGGTGGAACCTTTTTCTTTAGCGCCATAGGATATTGACTTGTGTTGTTGAAGTTCATCAACAGTTTCAAACGGAAGAACATCTTTCTCCACTGTGAGAAACGCTACCAATGTTCCAGTGTAAGAAGCCACCATTACCATGGTGAAGAACCACCATATACTGGTTATCATTCTAGGCGCTATCGCACTGTAAGAATTTGAATTAATGAAAACAAAATATTCTAACTTAACTGTATTTACTTTATATTAATTTTCTGTCTGACTTTTACACGGTATATAGAAATGACATTAAATATTTCATTCCCCCGAGCGGGAGTCGAATCCACAAGGTTAACAGTCGCACGCTTGTACAAGTCGATCTTAATCAAAACTATATAAATTTTATTATATTAAAATATACGAATATTCACTAGCCACCGCTGGTTATTTAAGGAGGTGAAATGCGAATTTCTTCTAACAAAGAATTCGATTTGTAAAGATTTTTCGCAATCACTAATAAATAGACTGTTGTCACGTATTATACACCTATTATTACGTGGTTGGCATAAAATGGCCACTTTTGGTAATATAAACATGTTTAGGTACTATACAAAACTATTTTAACTTATTTAAAGTACGCGTGGTGTAAATAAAAACAAATATCTGTTATTTTTTCCCAAATAACTAGGTTTTATCTTGTGTTTGAAATTTTTAAACGATAGCATTGACATAAAAATATAAGTATGTTTATAATATAGACTTTAGCTGAATTAGTTATTAGTCCAATCGTGGCGTAGGGGTACAAAGTGTGATTTTAAGAAAGACAGGTTGTGCATTCCATTCCCACTCGAGGAAATGAAATATTTAGTATTTTTATTTCTTTGCTCTAGTGTTGAGTCAATTCTGCCACTCAACACGCGATGTCTTCAGAATTCGGTGGAAAACGGGGAACGAAGTGTCTTAATATTAGGTTCCCTCTGCCCTGTTGTGCGCGAGATGCTAAAAGAGAAGTTATGTTACTTACATAGGAGCAATTTCTGAACCTTGTTGCATAACAGACCCAATAATAAGCCAGACGGAATTCGCGAAACTGAATTGATTGCTAAGTTCCTCTGGCTGTTCAATGCACGGAACGGGATTCTGCCATTCTTTGTGAGATATTCTGCCGACGAATATCATTATTACACCCAGCCCTAATTGTACTAGCATCATATAGTACCATACCTGAAATTAAAATATTAATATAATATCATACCTACCCAGTATGAATATAATAATAAAGAATGCTTTAATATATATTAAAAAATAATAATAAAAATATTAACGGTTTTGGAGATATAAGGTTTGTATAAGACAAACAAATTCGTAAAGATTTGATTTCGACAGGTATTGTAGAAAAAATAAACAATATTAAAAATTTTAATAAAATAAATAAATGGCTTACATTATTTAGTAGAATTTTATTTTTATAAGTTATCTACGATTATATCCCTAACAATTAATCTAATGATTATTTTTATAATACATTTATTTTTACTGAGTATTCTGAGCATGTGCCGATTAAATTATTTTAACCTCTGAATTACGTAATTTCATTTATAAACCTTCAAATATTTGTTCGACATTCCATACATTGATAACAAAATGATAGCGTAAATTCTTACCTCTTTTGAAAATACAGCCATAAAGGAAAACATCTCAGGTGGCTGTTTGCTCGGCTCTTTATATAAAATTCCTATACCCAATGTCATAAATGGTGTAGAAAAATCTATTCCTTTCTGTCTGTTTGTCGTTATAGTGAAGTCACATATAGCGAAATCTGCGAGCTGGTAAAATGATTACTATACATTAATTAATATTGCTTAAATAATTAGTTTTATATCAAAATTGCTTTAATTACAAAAAAGATGTTAACGCCTGAGTGACAGATTTAGGGCGGGTGGCAAAAAATAAAGTTAAATTATACCTTACAACATGTATCTATGAGACCGTAGTGATGCAGCGATAAAATGTGTTGTAGGTTCGATTCTCACTCGGGAGAATGAATAATTTTACTGCCTTGTCTCGGTAACAAGACGCGCGGCGTTAAGCCTCGTCACTCAACGCGTCTGTCACAAAAATTTGGCGAAAAGTAAAGAACGGAGTATCTTAACACTAGATTCCCTCAGCACACGCTGTAACCCGCTTAGGTATAGTCTGGTACTATAAGCGGGAAATAATTATAAACGTACTTCTGGCAGACCCACAGACAAAATAATAAAATTATATTAAATTGTCTTTAAAAAAACATATAACATCTTACGTCTTCACGTAATCTCATCACCATTCCCGTAGACGCGCCAGTTTTAGGGTCGAAATCTCCATAAGTATTTTCAACTTCGAATTCATACATAAAGCCCAATATCTCCGCTACTTTCTCTATTAAATCTATAGTGAAACCTTCATAACGATCATTGCCTTCCAAATGCTGGTGAGATTCTTTCTCATATCCATACGGCGCAGCCTGAAACGAATAAACTGTAAATATTGTAAATGTTCGATTATTATTAAAAAGTAATATATTATGAAGCCTTCTGTAAAAACGAAATTGAATAAAAATTCAATTTAAGATTTGAAAGAATTGAAGTAAACGTATTCATTATTTGACAAGTGATAATTTTCTTATATAGAAATGGTAACAATATATAATATGATTAAAATAATTAAAAAAATATATTATTTTAATCATATAAATATAATTTAATGATTACTTACTGTAGCAATAAGTACTTTGAAAGTCTTGTTCCTCATTATTGTTTCTTCAGCTATTTCAGCTGCCGGTATTATCGGTCTGGATATTTTAATTTCGTTGTTAATCCATGTGCCTATCTGTTAATAACAAATGCATGTTTTTAAAATATTGTCAATTGTTAATATTAATGTCGTTGTCCTTGTATTTGGAAACCAAATGAGTAATGTTTTCATTAAAAGAACAGAAAAATGTTGCACTATTTTATTTCCACCATGATGAAAAATGCATAAGAAACGGAATCGACAAATATCCCCGAGTAGAAATCGAACCCGCATTAACAGTTTCATGCTGTGCCAACTTGTAAGTCTTCTAAATATACAATATATGTATAAAAGGTGATTGACTGATTTATCCACAGGCGGTTCACACCACTGAACGGATCAAGTCGTTTGTCACGCAAATTAATACTATGACGTAGACATGTTAAATAGGATAATAATAGAGTTGGTATAAAAATACCCCAGATCAACGCTCTTCAAACTTGCCATATTTGTAATAAATAAGACGATTTTTTAGAGAAATTAGTTAGAAAAATTGTATTGAGATGGTCTCAAAAAATATTGATATTTTTTAAATATTACCAGTATTAAAATGGTTTTAAATGATTGTGGGATACAAATGAATAAATATCTTTTGAACACACAGTGGTTTAAATACTTGTAGGAGGATTTATTTGCATAAAACCAAATCTCTAAATTTTTAACATGAAAGATCCTTATCTATGTCATAAAAAAAATTCTTCATAAATTCTATATGCATTATGTCATATATTAACACAGCCTAAAGGTAATGTAGAATTTACTCGCGATAAAAATGTAGCATTTTTCTAAGATATTTTATTACCGTTTGATTTCCTGCTGGCGTCAGTTCTAGTATATCCATAATAACATTGTTTCTTTGCCCAAATCCATCAAATATTAGGGTCCTTGTAGCACCTTCAATTTTATTCTGAAACGTAAGTTAGCATTTATGTGTATAAAATATATTTTTTTAGTAATTATAAATATAGTTTATATTTATATTGAAACATATTAAAAGACAAACTACAAAATTATAAGAGAATTAGGTTAAAGTTTCACAAAAGTATTGTGGACATAGTAAAAATATTTAAAATTTATGTACCGTAAACGTAAAAATGTTTTTTTTTAAAGTTTCATAAGATATGTTTTTAAATTCAGTGTAATTAAGCCAGGAAAAATATAAAAACTCAAATGAAAACACGCCCGTGATACCGTTTCGAGATATATTTTTGTTTTTCGAGATTTTTAAAATATTTCTAAAGTAATTAAATGGATTTTATATATTTATTTTTTGTTTTCAATTTAAATAAGTACTTTATTATTATATTTTTTTTGTACATAATTATTATAAACAGGATTGAACTACTAATAAAAACAAAAAATAATAATGTTTTTATACATACCGTTTTCATAAAACTCGACAATGTGGAACCATATGGCCAAGCGTCATCGTTCTCACAACTCAGCTTAGAAGCAGGTACCTCTATTTTAGTTAAAGATTTATATAAAACGAAAACAGCATCGTGAATAAGAATTATTTTGGTTTTCAGTTCCTCTGCTTTTAATTCTGCCAAGCCCGACTCCTTGTTATAGAGATCGGTGAATTCGTATAGCATATCATTTTTGAACAAATTCACTAGACGAAAACCTATGAATAGAGAATGAATACACAACGTATTTATGCGATTGGTATATTTAAATTTTTAATAAGTTTTCTTTATTTCGTTTTTTTTTTAGATAAAACTTGAAATTATATGAACAAATAAATAATAATATTTTTCTATATCCCTTAATAAAAACAAGCTTAGCCAGATATAAACATTCCCAAGCGCTTTTGTTACATGGTAGCCAGAGGGAGCCTATGGTCTTTTTAAAAGCTTTTATTTTGTTTTGAGTTTCTTTTATTTATTTCTTTAAAAGTATACATTTCCTTAAAAAATCTTGTTCTCATTAAGAGCTCAAAATCATTTATTATATTAATACTCACCTGTCATATTAACACCACCGTATCTATATCGATATAAGTCCAAAGTAAATAGGTCTGGGGATACAAATATGTAAGAATGTTCATCGGCCATTAGACCAACTTGCTGAGCGTGCCTTAAAAGCTGTTCCAAATTAACTGAAGGACAGTCCACCACGAAATTCGTAAAACCACTCATCTTCGCGCCTATTAGTACTTCCCTTTAAAAATACAGTGTACTTTAAATTGTTATACTAGCAAAATAAAATATAAGTTATGAGAAGGCCAATAGTAGGAAATGAAATACTTGATATTTTCATTTTCTCGCTCTGGTAACGATGTAAAACGCGGCGTTGAATTCCGCCACTCAACACTCGATGCTTCCAGAATTCGCTGGAAAATGGGAAACGGAAATAGAGAAAAAAGGTATAAAAAGATTACTCCATGTATACTAGCGAATTATAATAATAAAATAATGTATGGATTATACTCGTATACTCTACATATTGTTCGTCATTTCCCAATTATATTTTTGTGACTAAACGTTAAAGTATATATAGGCATTCACATATTAAAAAAAACGAAAAAAAAATACTATTAACATAGAATGAAAATACGAGTACGTCTATTTTATTTTCAAAAAATAAAACAATTTACCTGTAGTCATTGCCGCTTAATTCTCTTACAGTGACAGTAAACTTGTCTAGCGGATCGCCCATTTCCATCAACTCTTGGACTTTTGTCAAACTGTGACCCTTGACGTACAGTATTGTGAAATTCCTCCAGTCCTTAATTGTTATTAATTCTGTTAGAGCCTGAACAAAAAATATGTTCTAATGTTAATATATTTAAATTTCTAATAAATAAAAAAATAGAAAGTAATCATTTAGCTCCGTCGTTGGCGGTGGAGCCAGTTTTCGACTGTAAGCCGACGGTTATGGGTTCGATTTACACTCGTGGGAATTATTATTAATATTTTCATTTCACCACTATGGTAACGAGGCAAAGTTGGGCGTTGAGTTTCGTCACTCAACATGCAATGCTTAATAGGGCGGAAAGTGGATAACGGAGTGTATTAACAGTGGGTTCCCTCTGCTACCATAGGCGGGATACAGCGTGCAGCTGAAAAAAAATCCTTTAATCGTTAACAAACTATTCTACTACTTAAAATATATTTAAAATACCATATTAAATGCAGCAGGACTTGGATATAAGTTGAGTAGCATCCAGTCTTTCACATAATGATCATTATGCTGTACGACCAGAAGGGGCAAGTCAAGCATATCGCAGAGTGCCTGTATAAGCTCAGTTGCTTTCCCGCCCACACCGTCTATTATACTTACGACGCCTTCCTGCAATACGTATTTTTATATTAATTACTATTTAGTTTATGAATACAAAACTCTATAAATAACCATTTTAATATTTATTTTTTTAGCTTCACGCTTACATAGCAGGATAGGGAGAAGGAACCTAGAAACCTAGTGTTAAGAGACTTTTTCCCACTTTCGAATTTTTGGGGCATAGCGTATTGAGTGGCTGCATTCAACGTTTACCTTGGTACTAGAGCGAAGAAATTAAAATATTAATAAATAATTCATTCTCCCGAATGGGAATCGAACCCACAATCACTAGTGTCTCTGTGCGACGTCGACCTCATTTTTTCTGCTTAAAAAATTGATATTCTGTTAAGTATTTATTATTTTAAACAGATTTTTCTTTTATTCCAACAAAATATTTTACAAAATATAAGTTCATTGTTTCACTTCTATAAATTAACTTGAAATAAAAAGTAAATTTAATAATTCTCACTTCAGCGAGGTCGCATACGTGTCCAGTTAACTCGAGAATCTCTCCTCTTTTGCTGACCTCTTTTATTATTGGTGTGAAGTTGTAAAATGTGGCGCTTACGTTAAAAGCTACCTGGAGATCTACATCATCAGCATAGAAAATACCGCCTAAAATCATTGTAATAAATAAATATTTTCTTCCCCACCCAACGCCGAATTTTCAAGGCATTACGTGTTAAGTGGCGGAACTTAACTCTGTGCTTTGCTTTTTTAGCGAAGCGAAGAAAATATCCAACCGTCGCGATACACAGACGGCCTTAATTTACTTACATACTAAAATTATTATAATTTTAGTAATAATGATGTATAAAAAAATAACAATTGTTATATAGAAATAATAATAAAACTCCTAATACATACCAACAATCGGATTATCCGATAAACCACAGTTTGTTAAACAGAATACTATAAATACAACACCCACAAACATATCTACCACTTTAATTTTCGGCACAGCATAAAAAACATCGTAAACTTCTATATTGTAAAGAGCACTTAAGATATCGGCTGATTCATTTATTATAAAAGAATAATTACTTTTTTTTCCATTTGCATCTAATATTATTATATTATGAATTTCCGTACGTTTGTACGTTGTACGCGTGTACCGGCAATCGGCAGTGTGTTTAGATTTCGGGGCGCGACACGCGGCGTCCGAAATAATCCTTCTATATTTAGGTCGAGCTTTTCCACAAATGACACACTTCGTTCAATTCAATGGAACGTCATACTTCCGATAGATAAAAATCTAGGAATATTATTATATAGTATTATATGCAATTAAGATTATAAGTACCATAAAACTTTCATCTATATCCGCATGTAGGCAGAGGGAGCCTATTGCCACTCTGCTCTCCACTTTCTGCCGAATTTTTAAGGCATTGCGTGTTGAGTGGTGAAACTCAATGCAGCGCTTAGCCTCGCCACCAGGGCGACGAATTGAAAATATTATATATTTCATTACCTCGAGTGGGGATCAAACCCAAAACCTGTCGCGTTAATTGCATTATAAATATTATATATAGGTATACAAATGACTATTTTATACTGCTGAATAGGTATTCTATTACAATAACTTTTTAAGTAAAATTATTCGCAGTACTTTTATTATTCCCAATGTGGTATTTTCTGAAAAATTAACAGGAAACCTATTCATATATCTTTCTTTTTTTATTTCGCACTTTTGTAGACATTCCGTACTGAGACAATAAAATATACATGGAATAATTCTGGGACATAAAATAAAATTCGTTGGTCCGTTCCTCACTTTCCGCCGAATTCTGGAGGCATTGCGTGTTGAGGGGCATATCTCCGCGCTTTGCCTCGACACCAGAACGAAGAAAAGAAAACATAAATTTTAAATAATCACTTCATTTCCTTGAGTGAGGATCGAACCCACGATCATTAGCGTTTACAGCCACGGCTGGCCTCAAATCTATAATAATAAGAAATATTGAAACAGTTATTGTAAGCTCCGAAGTTTGTTTACTGTCTTATCATAATAAATATATAGGTACGAGCATTATACACTACTTTACCTAAAAATAAACATCAATTAAGATATCTCTTATTGACTTCGCATTACAGGCACTTTATTTTTATGTCACGGTTTATTTTTTTTTGGGAAAATGTATTTATTGGATGAAAGTTTAGAGATTCATAAGCAATTTTGTTGACATTTGCCGATATGGGCTTAAGGTTAGTCTCGGATGACTTGCTAGGATATAAATATATTCGACTGTTGATTTGTTCAAGATATTTTTAATTATAAAATTGTACTTTTTTACATTAACACTGTATTAGGGAACCTTGAGGAACCCGTGAAGCAATGGCATAGCGGGTGTGGGTTCGATTCTTGTGGATTTATTAATTGTGACACACCGTACTACTGCGTCACGGCAACCTCAACCTATCTATTAATATATTAAAAATAAAAATACTCTACTTTCAAACAATTGCCATAACATTCAAACGATAAAAGCGAGTGTTTAGTTAACACGATTGAGTTACCTTCGAGTCTAGAACATTAAGTACACGTATTAAGGTCAAGCCACTAGTGGCCGGGAACCGTTCAATTTTATTTTACACTAGCACCTTCCTAGTGGTAAAAGCGTCGTTAGGATCTAGACGGCTATTATTGTCATCTCATAACAATCTTATACATTTTGCGTCTTAAGGAATATCTCGTAATATTTTTTATTTTGCACTAAAATTACCGTTTATGAATTTTAAGAGAGTTTGAAGTTTTTCCTTTATATGTATAGATTATTATATAAAATTGAAGACACACAATACTTTTAGAATTCTAAAGCTGATAAAAAACTATACGTATAAATAAAATTGATTTGCCTATCTGTGATTTCTAAATAATCCTGTTTTCTTAAGTGCATATAGTGATTTTACTACATAAACAACTATAAATGTAACAATTTTCAGTTTTTCCGGGTTCATCTCCGGACCAGCCGGACTGATTTTCATGAGACTTTTATTGAAATATATAGGTATTGAGGATAAAGAGCAACATAAAGGTTACTTTTTCCCGCAATTCTCGCATAATCGGAATTTACGCAGAAATTTTCCGCGGTTGCTAGATAAGTTTGTTAGATATGACAAATTTTCTATCTAATTATAATAACTTTTGGGTGCCAATAAGGTTAAAATTACAATTTATTAAGTATATAACAGTATAGATAACCATACTTAAACAATCAACCAATTTTCTTAATAATATCCGTGTAGTTAAAGTGGGCTTTTTTAATTTAATTTATTATTATAATAGAAGAAGATACATAGGAAATTATACTATGTCCTACAAAGCTCTTAAGTTTGACTATAGGATCTCAAGTCTCTTTATATAATAAAAATATATAGCCTGTCCTTATATATAGAAGAGAACTCTTAAATAAAAATAATAATTAAATAGAAATACTTTGAATGCTGATGCTATTAGTGCTATCGATGTTCTTTAAAGTCTATGAAAATGTTATCTCATTAGACGAGCGTAGCTTCCGCCCACAAGCTTTCAGCTCTCTAACATTGAAGACTGAAATTATTGAAAATATTAATTATAGGATAACAAAACGCTACTTCTAATACTATAATATTCCTTAAATATTTCAGTTTTCTTGTTATTTTCCAAACAGCTTATTAAATCTAGAAATTACGACAGAGTATAAATGAATCTAGTTAGTATTAAAATAAAACAAAAGTCAGAGAAAACGTGACACGAAATGAGCTTTTATTTTATTATAGCACAATGGAAGTTTTTTATTCTTCTCTTTTTATATCTTCAATGACAGATAACATATTTTGCTTACTCAAGTTTTGTATAAAATTGCAGATTTAAGAGTGCTCTAAGAAAATAAGAAGATCTATTTGTTTTATTTTCATTAAATATTTTTTTCTCGAGATAATTTTATGACGACAGACATATGAATAACGATTGACATATAGTATACAGTATCTATATTATGAAAGATAATCTATTTTATTGCAAGCGGTGGAAATGTAAATTTGCAAGCAAATAGAAATAGATCGTTTTCATATAAAGTCAGCGACCCTCGACTCCTTCATATAATAAAATCGAAATAAATCCTGGGCCCATAAAATGTTTTTATTTATTGACCGCTTAAAATGTCCATCTTAAATGTAAATGTTATTGCACAGCTGCTGTTAGTTATTAAAACAAAAATAATTAAAATATAGCACAAAAAGAAGTAGTCATCCTATTAGAAATTTAATTAATATTAATTTAATTTTAGTATTTACAAATAATTTATATACAGTTATTATTTTTTCTAGAAAAATAACTATACCAAAAACTTTAATAAATCAAGGTGATATATAAGTGCCTACTTTCAGTTAGCTTCTACAGTAGATTACATTTTTGTACGTGCTTGTACTTTGATTACATACGCTTATTTAACTTAAAGAATGAATTTTTCGACTGATATTCACTCTCACGTCGAGACGCGCCAGATCTTCTCAAAAAAAAACTTTAGTTCTTTGTACTGAAATAAATTTACAAGTAAATCATTGTAAAACGCACTTCGAGCGGGATGAGTAAACGCTTTGATCCTCTTATATTCATAGTGTGTTGGCAGACGTTGTAACCTGAAAATTTGCCATCGATCTCAGCAAACACTGTCTAGTCGGACAAACGTGGTGCACAAAGTTTTTTTTATATGGGTATCTTTGAGGTAAACCTTTTAACCAAATGGATTAGAAGATCTAGAAGTGTCTAGATATTTATATTTCGGTCAGGACAATATTTACTTAAAAATATTTCTTATAAAACTCATTTAGTGAGAAAAATGGAAGAAATTATAATGGATCAAAATTGAAAAAAAAAGTGTATTGTCTATGAAAATTTTACTGTATAATATAACTCTGATTTTTTGGAAAAAGAGATAAACAAAATATAATGTGATACGTATCTATATTAGTACTAATAATATGTAGTTTTACGCAATTACAACGTAAGCCCAGCTTGAAGGCGCTCTGTTCTTTATTTGCGTTGAGTAGTGGTGGACTCTACTTTTTTCTTACAAGAACGTCGAAACCAGATTTAAATATAAAAAGAAACATATTAGTGTATATAACGTACAGTACCAACATAAAAGCTAATATGGATGACTCAGATCCTATTGATATCACGCAGACAGTTTAAAATCTATTATAAGATTTATGATTTAGTTTGCAAGACACGTCGCTCGTCTTAAATAGCTTTTCAATTTACGACGTCATGAAACTAAGAATCTATACACCGCGGTGATAAAATAAAGAATCACGATAGAATGCAAATCGCTGGACAAACTAACTTATTCGTACACTATTTTTTCGATATAAATTGTAAAGAACAATATTTATTCATATTACTGAAAGTTATGGTATTCTAATAATGTAGGTACTTGAACATTGTTTATCGAAAATATATTTTTTGAGCTGCAAGTGTAAAGTGTAAGACACTCGTTCCCCACTTTCCGCCGAAACTTTAAGGCATTGCGTGTTAAGTGCTGGAACTCAGCGCATCAGCGTTTTGCCTTGTGACTAGAGAAAGGAAATTAAAATATTAAATAATTCTTTACCATGAGTAGGAATCAAACCCAAACTACACGCTTGTGCTACTGCGCCATCAAAACGGTCTCTTTGTCATTAATAATTACAAGCCTGCAAGAAAATTTTATTATTTCTATGCGCAAATGATTTAATGGTCGTTACAAAGTGTCAAGTGCGATTTTAACGAGCGCAGTTTTCACAATAACATCGAAAAACCTTCGACAAGTGTTGAATTATTCAAGAATAATTGAAAGTGAAGTGATAGTGAAACAAATTGGGGGCGATAGCGGACCGTGACGGCTTGCGAATTATAATATGATACAAAATTTATACTCTTACGTTGGAAAAATAGAAATATTTTATTTTATTTGAAATAAAAAATGTAATGTATTAATCCTTAGAGATAGATATATTCATGTCGAAATGTCAATTTGTATAATATAAAAATTCAATTCTATGTGATTTATTGATAAATTATGAATTTAACTCCTTCTTAAATCATAAATCTTTAATATTCTCGGTTTCAATCTATTATAGATACTATCGGTCTACCTATTAGTTAAAACTGCATCTGATTCCAATATATAGTATGATATACTAAATACTTTGTAATAAAATGATTCAAAACAATAGTTTAGTTTTATGTACGACATATTTTCAAAAAATCAAATCAGTTTCACGCTGTATCCCGCACACAGGAGGGTAAGCATAGGGATGTTTTTTCAAAAATAATATTCTATAAATAGAATCTCAAAGCAAAATACACAGTGCCTTACTAAAAGTTGATGAAATGAACTCGAGCCTTTCATAATTTCAGTGTGAATCGGACGTGAACTACTAAAGAGAGTCCCTTTTGGTTCCATACATTTGAGTACAATGACAGGTAATTGGCGTATCGGCCACATCGGGCCATATCAATGGACGGGTATAATTGCGTTTTGAATATACTAAAATGAAATAGCGAGCGTAAGCTATAGCTTGACAGAAAAAAGTAATCCTATAAGGGATTTTATCTCGCGAGATATGGAACCCTAAAAATGAGAACAAAATTGCATATTCTGGTTCATATTTTACATAACACTCAATAAAAAATAAAAAAAGTAATCTCTATTTCATTCGCGTTGGTTGTCAATCCATCTTTATTTGGACAACATGTGTGTATGCTAATGCTATTATCTTTTTAATCATACCTAGATTTTACTGGCTAGTGGTTGGCAATGTGATGTGCGTTACACTTGTAATTTAATGTAGAATACTATTTCCTCTTAATAAGACGTCTGAAATTATTATATTTTAAAAGGGAATGTTTTGAATTAATATCACAATATAAAACTTTTGCGAAATATATGCCGGTTCAGTACAGATTTTTAAATAATTAATTTATCAAGAACCTACCATATTACAAGTTGGTTTTTTTATGTCAATAGAAAATTCTCATCGTATTGACCAAATATTGGTAATAATATATTAAATATAAGATTAAACAAGCCGATAGAGTAGTTCAATCAAATTCCGTTGAATAGTTTTTATGTTTCACGTTTAAACGTAAGCGACAGACAGACAGAATAATTATACTTTTAGCTTTTACGTCAATAATGACACGGAGAAGTATTTTTTTAGATAATATTCAATGTACAGAATTTCCCAGCCTTTTTGGTTTGTTACATTTTTAGAAGTATTACCAATGTATCTAATGAAAAAAGCGAAGTAAATGAAACTCTTTCATTTCTAAATTATAAATTTTTAGGCACTTTGAATTTCAACCTTAAAAACATTTTAAACTAAATATAACACTAGCAACCGCCAGCGGCTTCGCCCGCTTGAACTACACAACTATTTATTCAATATACTGAATTACTTTATATATCACAACGCCTCTCCGCGTATAAAGGTTAAAAGGAAAGTTTGATGCGTCAACTCCGCTGTCACCGCAACAACAAAATCATTCACATGCCGAACGATAAATCGTCCTTTGTATTCTATTATATATTTACGTAAATGGGTATAGAGTTACGTGCGTACTACAAGTGCCTCTTTATATTTCTTGCAAGAGCGAAGTTCGTCTTGAATTCCGAAGGAACGAATTCCTTTGTAAACCAACGAGAAACCAACTAATAAATCATTTGTCAGTCTACCACGCGTTACAATGTAAGGCTTTTTCAGACATTTACATGAGAAATTCGTATAATTTTACAAATGTCTTGTTCGTATATTAAAGTAGCCGCATATTTATTAGATACCTTATAGAAGTCCAACTATTCCACTTAATATAGTGGTGTACTTTATTTCGCTCTTATATTTTACAAATTACTTAAACTTTGGAATGTGATAAATGTATATGCGGCTGAAGTTATTTTTAATATACGAGTATATTACTGGCGTAGCGCAGTGGATCGTAAGTTTAGGAAAATCGATTGATGATTGTGGATGATGTTTAAATTATTTTTATTTCTATACTACTATAAAACTATTTGTATAGCTAACATAGATTGTTTATACAGATAGTTCTTTATGTGTACCCTGATGAAAAAAAAGTTCTTCTCAAATATTTCTCCTCTTTTGCATTTTGGAACAAAAGAATTTCACACCTTCGCCAACTCGTTTCCCCGCCTCGTTTCGGTACGAAAACTATACAAAGGGCTATCTGTGGTCAAGGCGTTTTGTTCACTATCATCAATCAGGAAATTGAGATGAATTTCCGAATTCCGATTTCTCTTTTCTTACGAAAAAATATTAAAATATATATTATTCCTGAGTACTCACGTATGTATTTCATGTGTATAATATACCAGCATACACAAAAAGGTTGAGCCTGTTACATTCTTAAAAATGACTCTTATTTTCACTCACGTCTACATCTCTATGAAAGTCGTCATTTTGGATTCTTATTTTGTAAGACGATTCCGAAGTATATTATTTTGTTTATATAGTGTACTCAATTTTCGTTTAAGTTAAAATATTAATGACTGAAGGAAATTTACTATGTTTAATTGAAAATATTAATTACAGTGTAAAAAGAGGCCAGTCATGCCGGAGCGGCTTAAAGTGTAACGCGACTGGTTGTAGGTTCGATAACCGATCGAGGAAATGGAATATTTATTTAAATTTATTTTTCCATTTCTTTACTCTGGTTTCAAGGAAAGTGCGGCGTTAAATTCTGCCAATCAACACGCTATTCTTCAAAAATGCAGCGGAAACTAGAGAACGAAGTGTCTTAACACTAGCTTCCCTCTGCCTACCGTGCCATGTGCGGGATAAAACGTGAAGCTGATTTTATTTAAGATTAGTTTGTGAGTGAGTATAGTAATATAACTAAGGAAATTATGAAACTGTAGGAAAACATTAAGGAGCTAACAATTTGCATGTGAATAAGTTTGTAATTACAGGACTTGTATCTTCAACTTCCATGTACGATATGTGTTTCAAGTAATGCCTGTAATAGAAGTTGGAATGTCGTGACGGCAATATGCTAACAATTGTTGTGTATGGTTCCAATGTTATAGGAGGAAAAAAGATAAAATATATTTTTTTTTTTTTCAGCTTCACGATGTATACAGCATATAACAGGGTAGGTAGAGAGAGCTTGGTGTTAAGACATCCACCTTTTACCGAATTCCGGAGACAATACGCGGCGGTTATGGCGGAATTTAATTGCGCGATTTAAAGTTAAACATATTTATTAACTATACATTTATAATATCATTCATTATAATTATAGATATTGTTTTCTTTCATGTAATACAAAAAAATATAGGTGTTTTAAAAAGAGAAATAATAATTAAACATTTATTACTAGCATATCCGTTTGTTTGTTTCTGAATTAACTGTTACAATAACGAATAACAACCCATGGCAAAATTTATTCATGACACATGAGTTCGCATAAATAGCATGGACTTGTTTAAAATGTTAAGCATAATATTATAAGATTTCGCTGTCTAGAAATATAGATATAGGTATAGATATGAAGCCACCGTGAAGGAGTTCTTTCGGATTTATGACAATTTGTAGGTTCAAATCTGAATAAAAAACAATAAACCGGCTCTACCGGCTCTACCGTTGGGCCGTACTCCTTTTGTCCTAATTTTTTTTATTATTCGAACTAAGTCTAAATGTTAACTTATGAAAACTATTTATAATGATAATTGTGATTACAGTATGATATTATTATTTTATATAATTTGAAACGAACATTTAATTATATATTAAGTACATACCTATAGTTTAAGTTTCTTCCTCTGTTCATAAATTCACGAGTGAAGAATTTCATACTGGCATATAATATGTAGAGAAGGACGCACTCCAGCTAAGTGGCTTGCAACGGTTGGATGAGAATAGCCGAAGATCGAGCTCGATGGAGCGGCTTCGGAGAGGAGCCCAGCAGTGAACTAGGACTGGCTGTTGAATATATTTAATTGCGATGAAGTAAACTAGTATCTGACTATAAATGTATAGTTGTGAATTCGTTTCCTATATGACAAAGCAAGGCGTTAAGTTCCACCGCTCTCTGCTTATCGATCTCAGTTCGAGCGGAAAGACTATTTTCTTTCTGTACTTTGATAAAAATTAAAATTTATTTTAAAAAATAGGCAACTATTTGAAAATGTTAATTAAAAAAAAAAGAATATGTTATTGTTATAATATATATTAATATAAGAATCCCAAATGGTTGAAAGCTTCAATAGTACGTCCACTATAATGCATCTAATATAATCTAGGATGTAAATACATTTACTAGTATACATGTGCCACACATGAAGTCATCAAAACTTGTAGATTGTTCAGTAGTCTTGTATCGATTTTCTATTAGGTATATCCTATAAGTATATAACGTATATAACTCTATGTTAGTTTTTTTTCAGTTTCACGCTGTGTTAGAAAATATTGCGTGTTGAATGCCGGAACTCAACGCCGCAACAAATAAAACACTTTAAATAAATATATTTATATATTTGAAACATATGCTTAAGCAATTTAGGTATTTTTATATAAATTTGAAAATCTAAAGCTAAAATAATTAAGCTAACGTTTACACTGATTTATTTAGAACCAACCAAACGTAGTGACGCGCGTTAATCCTATAAATCACGAGCTATTTACGTTTCTCGCATAATTACCAGCAGAAAACAATAATTAAGTTTATTTACCTTTATTCAGTTATTTATAAGTAAAAATGTAGAAACTAACCAAAAACTAATGTAGAATAAGATTATACTAAAAAAAACACTTGTTGCTTAATGAATATTTTCATTCAATATGTATATAATTTTCCCTTTACAAAAACGTAGATATAGAATATTTTGTTTCTGCCGTTATCCTAAAGGAATCATGATATTTTCTTATAGCTTTACACTGTAAATAGCAGGGTAGGCAGATGGAAACTGGGAACCTAGTGTTGAAACACTGCGTTCCCATTTAGATCCCACTTCTGTTCCCCACTTTCTACCGCATTCTGGAGGCATTGCGTATGTAGTGGCAGAACACAATGCCGCTCTTCGCCCCGTCACCAGAGCGAGGAAATGAAAATATTAAATATTTAATTTTCTCAAGTGGAAACGAACCCACAACCCGTGTATGTACAGTGACATGCTTGTATACATGTGCCACAACTGGCCTCATCATTATATCGTTCACAAAAATGGCTACGTTTAAAATATAGCCATTTGCACTCAACACGAAATGTCTCTAAGTGGAGAATCAACTGATATATCACAGAGTTCTTTTTATTAATCCCGCAAAGTGTGAGACTTGTGAAGATAAAAAACTAGAATATTGCAGTACTTTCGTTTTATTAAGGAAAAGAAATTTCAAGTACTTATATAAGTGAGTATTGCAAACTCGTTAACAGTACCGACAGTTACTTTTTTTTAATAGAAAGAAGCAATTACTAAGAAGCCCTAGCTTTCTAACTTTATAGAAAAAGTTAAAAAAATCGTTTTCTTTTAATTTTGAACGCACTTGTATATAGAATGGACTATTTTATTTAGAATTTTATTACCACACTAAATTTCATAGTCTTTTTAAAACGCACTTGCGCTGCCTGATCTTAAAATACTTTGATGTCAATATAAACAAGCCACACTATAAATTTATAGGAATTATTTTATAAATTATTTTATTAAAATAAATTTTAAGTTTAGTATTCAATTTTGTAGAAGCTATCGTTAATATTTTCAATTAAGCAAACAATACTTTCCTCTAGAATCACGTTGAAAGTAAACAATTTCAATAAAATTAAAATTTCCTTTTAATTTTATAACGGCTTTCACGTTATTTGTTAATGTTTAAACAATTTGCATTAATTTTGTTTATTTTTGACTTTTAAAGCACATTATCGTTATTGGTTTGGAGCATTAACGGATTTTCATTAAAGTATGGCTATAATTGTTACTTTACTTACTTTTAAATTATTATTAATACCTTTTTGTCAATATATATAAAAATAACAAATTACAAGAACTCTTACAGATGGAAGAAGGAGATGAAATTTCAAATATATTTTTTTGCTTAACAGTTCTTGTACGTCTACAATGGGATTATTTTGATATATGCACAATACACATAAGATCAATATGCAATGGCGGCCTTATCGCTTAGAGTGATCTCTTATAGGTAACCAAAAATAAAGGACCTAAAATAAAAAATACTTTTTTTGCAACGTATAAAAATTTAAACTTAGCTAACTTTGAACCTGTGCCTCTTGGAAACTGTCCAAGTGCTCTGATCACTAAGCCATACGTTCTCATCAAGCTTCGTCGAAGTTCTTATACGATTGTTACAATTTATTATTATTTATGATGTTAGCACCTTTGTAGGCAAATTTTCAGTAGTATTTTTACATACATTTTAAAAATGTTAAAAGTATTTAATGAATAATATTATCCTTTTCCAAATGGCAATTCTATGTAATTATCTTTGGGTAGTGAAAATTCGTAAGGACGTTGGGTAGGACGGTGCTAAGCAGCATTGCCAACTTAATAGGGTCTTGTAATATTGAGAAATCAGTGTTGTTTCAAATCACCTATATTACAAAACCCTTGTCTCCCCTATTACATTTTCTTTATAGTCTAAGAGGCAATGTAAAATGCACTACACAAAATAATTTAAAATCACTTTCCACCATGCAAGAACACAAAGTCCCATATTAAACTGTATCAGATTAACGACAATCATTCAATATCGAGCCTGGATTTAACCTAAGCTTCATTTTGGACTCCCCTAGCAATATCGGGGAATTGACTATTTTTTATTCGATCCATTACTAGTGAGCTTTGACATTTAAGCCGTAGGTGCGAACAGCGCATAAAATTGGATTTTCAAGTGAGAGAAAATTTGTATTGGATATCCCATGTTTTATATCTCAGTTTAGTATCGATTTGAAAAATGGTCTGTATTTATTCCTGGCTTCACAGGCTAGCGGAGTACCGCCTACGCCTGTACTAGTTCTTAGAGAGCTCTATTTGCGATATAAAGGCAGCGATGTAATCGCAGGGTTGAATGTACTGCAACGTGTATCTTACCTACATTAATAAATATATTTATATAAATAAAGTTTATTATAAAAAACATAGAAATTGTATTATACTGTTTAATGAAGATTAAAAGTCATTGGAAAAAGGAATGGAAAATTAGAATTGCGCGAAAATTTGACATTCGTAACGCTTTCTAGTAACTTATACCTATATAGATATGTATTATATTATAATCTGTTATCAATAGGTACATATCCAAAAGCAATAAATTGTTTCAATGCAATGATTACATTAAACTATAAAAACAAAAAAAATACTACTTAAAATTAAAATATCCTATATACTAGGTATTAGATTAGTACAATATCCTAAAATGTACATGTTCTTTTCTTTTCCAGATGGAGAACACTCGATGGAGAGCTAAAAATATGTCAATTTATATATTTTAATATATGTATTTACAGTAATTTTTTTGAACAGGACACATATAAAAAAGCATTGAACATTAAGGGAACTTTATAAGGGGTGACATAAGAGGCGGACTAACTTAGGACAAGTGAAAAGTATATGGGGAACTGAACTGTAGTCCAGGCCACATTCACATAGTCAGTCAATCCCTGACCCTGGTCTTAGCTGGATACACAGGTATGCTTAAGGCGCAAAAGATAAAATACATGTATCAACGTAGACTAAGCTTAAGGGATCGCATCCGGTGGCATCTTTTCAAGTTATGGGAAAATGTATTTAGAAAGAAACATTTCATGGATTTCTTTATTCGTATCTTGAATAGAATAAAAATCTTTGAAAAAAAAAAAATATTCTCCAGAGTAATAGTAATAAATATTGAATATAAAAAAAATTGTAACTCGCATTCATACCTGCAATTCATAATTTTTTACAAGTGACACGTACATATATGATAACTCAATTATTCGAATTATTATTGAATTCCAATTTTGAATCGATTACATTTAGTGAAAGAGGGGTAATGTTCGCTAAAGAAATTTATAACGTACATAAAAGGTTTAAATATGTGAAAAAAATATGACAATTTATAAATTGACTATTTTCCTAAGAGATTTCAGGATTTTCAGTAGGAAAATATGACTACTGCTAGTAGACTCGAGTTAAATCGGGTCCTCAACAAAAAGACATTACTGGATTTCTTTGAAACTGCACTCTAAAGAACAAGAATAATATTTTAGTAACATGATTTATTTAAAATTTATTTTATTATAGAAATATAATTTATTAATAGATTTCGTTTCTCTTTGGTATTCGATATTTAGTCGCCTAATATATCAAACGAGCTTAAGATCTAAAATTGTATTGTTTACTTTTTGTATTGTTGAAATTGTATTGTTTACTTGTTTACTTTTTGTGAATTATTAAATTTATATTTTATTAAAGTATTAATTATTTTTTAAGTTTTGCATTATAATATGAATCAAAGCAACAGAGAAAAACAAAATGAAAACAAAATAGTAAAGAAAAGGTTGACATATCTCAGGCTGTAGGCGGCTATCAGGTTATCAGGCAGTTTCGGTCCGCACGCGGTGTGGTGTAAACGTGCCGCACGAGCGCGAGTCGCGAATTTCAAAGAACTTTTCGAGGTACGTTATTTCTATACTTTTGGAAAAGAAAGTAACTGAAGTAAATAAATTTATAAATTAATTATATTGAAGTTTTGGGAAAAATAGAAATAAAATTCTTTTGAGATATTATAGACTGTCAATATTGTAAATCAAGGTAGTATTTAGAAAAATGCACTAAAGGAAGAATCAGGCTTTTTATATGTACCTACATAGTACATATATAACTTTTTTTCTTTATTGCATAATATTAAATTGGATTTTGATATTTTATAAACTATGTATAATTAAAGTTAATTAAACGTTACACTTTTGCTTGTAGCAATTATTTTTATAGAAAACATCTTTGTTACTAATTTTCGCTCTTCACTTCGTATAAGAAAGTTTGTCTTGTCGATTGTTGTGTACTCCTAAGTTATGATATATATTTTATGATCTGCAACTTTTTGTGTTAACTTTAACTAGTTCCTTCCTTAGTGAAACTAATAACCTTTAATTATTATCTATTTTCTTTCTGTCTGTGCATAAGAAAAATAAAACCAAAGCTAATTTTTCATCAAGTTTTTTTAAACTTAAATGTAATTGCTTAACTTTGGCATAATAATATTTTCTACTTGGCAAGTTTGCTTAGGTCATTGTTATTCTATGAAAAGACCAGAAAACAATACAAAGTTCTATAAAGTTAGATGAAAAATGTGCCTAATTAGAGCACTTGATCACAATTAGGGTGGAAATTTATTTTTTATGATCTTACTTTTACTAAATTTAAATATTTTATATTTTCTTGCCGAGGAAGTTGTATAGTAGGTTTTCTTTTATAAGCATAGGGAGTGATTTACTCAGAATAATAAAAAGGCTGGCATAGTAGCTTTTTAATAAACTTTTATTAGGGAATACTAAAATATTTTTAAAAATAGAACAGCATCTGACTGTAAATGTAGGTTCGATTCTCACTCTCAGGGGAATGAATAATTTCCATTTCCTTGTTCTATCGTTCTATTCTCAAAAGAGTAATGATATGGCAGCCGCCTCACATAGCAATGTGAGGGATAAAGCGTGAAAGATAAAGGGAAAAATTAAATTTATTTATTTCAGTTAGTACTATTTTATTAATTTTACATTTTACAACACCTGAAACTGCGCAAAGTAGTCGTTACAATAGCTTGAGAAAAACAAAGACATTTAAGAAGCAATAAAAAAGTACATTTAATAATTTATATTTAATGTAGCTTGTTCCAATTTTTATAAATCTAAACAAAAGTGAGTTTTCTTTGTATATCTGTGTAATAAAATATAGTTTTATACTTTTTAATATGAAGCTATAAGAATAACCATTCTCTTAAGGGTTCAGGGACTAAGGGTTCCTGTCACTTTACAACTGATACTATAATCTTTTTAAGTGTTAATTAACACTTTAAAAATGTAGAAAATAATAGAAATAGATTTTTTTTTTGTATTTTTTAAGTTAAGTACATCATCAATCATCATAATTTACTTAGTAATATCTAAAAGTAGTAAGTACTATTTAAAATTAAGAATATAATATATATTAAAAGAATATATACATATATATTATGTAATTTAACACATGTACATAGGGTTCTAATTTTAATGTGTATATATTTGGACCAAATACATTCATTGTTTACATTGCCAACAAACTTTGTTTCTTCGCCAAACAATCCAGGCTATTACACTCGTTATATAAGTCAGCTTTGAGGGTACACCTTTTTGGTCTTTGCGCAATATTCATTGTGCGCGGGGTAGGCAGAGAGAACCTAGTGTTAAGATTCTCCGTTTTACATTTTCCACCCGTTTTCATAGATATGGGACGCCAGGATGAGATTGATAGGATTATAACTGAATCGGTACATAAACATATTTAGGAGATATTTCTTACCTAAAAGTGCTTTTATGTAGTGACAATCTGACGATCATAAGATTTGACAACAAAAAATTCTTTACAACATAATATTCACTTAAGCTTTGTCAATATATGGTTCATAGCGTTCAGTTTATATGCATTACTACTAGCAGCCCACACACGGCTTCGTCCGCTTAAGTTTATTGTCATATTATACAAAACCTTTATATAAATTGTAGTCTATGTGTTATTCTGATGTGTAAGCTATATTACTGTTAAGTTTTATCTAAATCCGTTTAGTAGTTTTTGCGTGAAAGTGGAACAAACATCTATCCTCATTAACCTTCACATTTATAAATATTAGTGGGAAGTTGCACCTCTTCCTTGTGTTTATAAGTCACTACGGTTTAAATTAAAGTCAAACTACAGTATCTATTCTCAAGAAGATTTTAGTATTTCTCCTCGTTACATATATTTGCAATACTACGATCCTTACTGACGATCGTTTAAAGTCCCGTTTCAAATTTCCTTGGAATAGTTTTACATTTAATGAAAGGCTTCAGGAACCAAACGTTGTAATTTCCGAGACGTTCTTGTGAATAAATCGAGAACAAGATATTTTGTATTTATTTAACAGTGAACTATTACTAAGTATTACGGAATGTTTATAGAATCAGTTTGTTGTTCGTATGTTTGTCTATCTGTTCGTTAGTCATGATCTTTTTTCTCAAGAACTCATGGAAGTATCAAACAGAAATTAATATCAATTTTTGTTCAGGTCTGTTGACCTGAAGAAGACTAGGAGCTTAATTTTCTCTGTACTCTAAGAGACTACCTTGCTTCTAAATCAATCTCAATGGGCGAGTCCCACTCAGGCTTGACCGGTTTTAATTTTTTTTCGGTCATCTGTATTTCTATTCGATTTAAGAAAGTTAAAAAAATACATGCAATCAATTAACAATCGATTATAATACTTATATCGTCTTTTATAAAGGAAAAATCTAGCTTTCTACACAAAACTAAACTAAAAAGCACCCTCGCATCGTGGATACAGCAGGTATGGCGAAAGTCATTTCGTTTCCTCTTTTTTCCGCTCCTTTAAAATAGATTTCCCATGGAGATGTAGCTAATCTCAATGATTGCTAAATTTCAAAAACTGAATGATTTAAAAAGTTAAACTTTAACATCATAAACTATAAATATATAGATTTAAATCTTAGTATAATTTATTTTATTCAATGTATCATACTATACCCAAATTACGCAACGACCCAGATATTACCATAATTTTATATAAATACAAACAGTCCCTGCAATCTGCATAACAATAGTATTCATAGGGCACTCACTTCACAAGAACGTCGGTGTGGGTAATTAACCTAAATTAATGATCGGGAGGAAGTAATTTAATAAAACGTCACCGAACGAATAATATTTATGTATTTTAAAATTTCAAATGATAGTTAATATTAATATTGATTTCGTAACAGTATTTATAAACGTTACGTTTTTAACATATATAAAATACCTTATTTGGATACCAAAGCCACTTTCAATTTTATTTAAATAATGAAAAATTGATTAAAACCCAGAGTCCCCAACAAAGCCTTACCATATAAGTGGTTCCCTATTAGTAGGATTTTTGTAGGATTTTTGTAGTACGAGTTTTTTGTATACTCGTATATTAAAAGCTTAGCTGATACTACAATAACGTTGGCGTAGATCACGCACCAAGCTTAGTCTCTTAATATAACATAAAAAACGAACGCCACTTCATTGTCTAGCTAAAAAAATTTTTTCCGTTATAAAACCAATAATAGATAAAAGATAAAAAATCACAATATGAAAAATAGCTATATCAATTCGAGTATATTACCCTTTGAAAGACAAATCGATGTTGTTTGATACACAATTAGGACGAATAAAAGAGGACGAATGAACAGATTTAAAGGAAATTTATCATACAAATATTTATCTGGTCTAAATGTAACTTTTCGATACGTAAAACACCTCCTTAAAAAACTCATTTCAAGTAAACATTACAAGTTAACTAAACGATTTCAAAGATAGGCTTTCTTTTGTTATGGAGATACGCGTACGTTTTGAATGTTATTATTGGTTTTTTTGCGTTCAATGAGAATTTCGCGTATCTACAAGTATTGAAGAGATCATGTTATTTGATAACGTTACTTTTAATAATTGTTAAGAGGACAGTCGTGGCGCAGGGGCTTGTTATTGTAAACGCTACTGGGTTTGTGTTCGATTCTTACTCGACGAAATGAAATAATTTTATTTGATTTACTTTTAATAAGTACCAAAACAATTAAATTTGAGTTAAAATTTAAGTCTTCTAGCTATCTGTATTGTTACAGCACTTACGAACGTATCGTATGAAAATGAATAGCAGACATTATTTATATATTTTACTAAAATTTGTCCAAGTGTTCTTAAATTACCTTCACCATCTACGAATCGACAACTGGGATTAGTTACATATTGGTCAATTACGTTCAAAGGATGTATAATATATACTTTTCCAGTTTCTATTTAACTTAGATTAATTACAGCATATCTTTACATATCTTGCGTTGATTTGATGAGATGCATGGAGTCTAATAAGGTACCTTAATTATGTGTTCTGAGAAACCGAGCCGTATACGTTTGACAAGTTGTAACTAACATTTGTAAATGTAGAAGAAAATAATTTAAATGTTATGTTTATTGAGGATGTAAACATTAGTCTTATGGTCATTTAATCGTCGTTAATAATGTTAAAAATCTTTTGGTCTCTATCGTTTTGTATTGGTTGTACCTAAATTCAAATAGATTTTTCAGCTACTTATTTTAATACTAGTGGGCCCGTGCGGGGCTACGCCCGCTTGAAATATAAATATTAATAAAAAAATTGAAAACTAAAGATTCAGTCAATTCAGTAAAACAGTTGTATAAAATAACTGTTACGGCAAATTAGCAAATTTGTCGAACTAAGTACTTTAAATGACATATATTTTTTATTTATGAACCGATTGTAAAAAAATGATAACCCTATATGTTTTCGGAAGCTTTCCAGAATCCAATAGTGAAAACCGCATTTAAATCGTTTAAGCCGCTTTTGAGATTAGCGATAACAAACGCACAGACAAACAGACAAAAATTTTAAAAATCATTGTTTTGGGTTCTATTACGTTAATAAAGGTTCCCAATAACATTTTTTTAAATACCTTCCAAGTACACACACCGACCCTCTTACGATTTTATTATAAGTATAGATTACCAAATTCACCATATTAGTATCACATATATTTATACTGACTTTACCCAGATACTTCCCAAAAGTTTGTGAAGTAAACGCTAAAACAATTTTGCTCCAACACAGACCACTCGGCCACTCGAGCTAGGTAGCATTCCGTCGCGTGCAAGTCCTCAATGTATGGCGACATGGCCGGTGACGTAACTGGAATTACTTTCCGATAGAGACACCTTTATCTTATATCGTTACGATATTTTTATCGTAAGTACAGTATTAAAGTCTAGGATTATAGTGTTATTGTGGTTTCTCTATTCTGTGAAAGTATGAGCTTAAAGTACAGTAGGTACTTTTGTTCAATGTGGTTTTATAAATATGTATATTGTAAACTCGAAGGTATGTTTCAGTCATTTAATTATTCTATTGTGTTTACATCCAAATAAAATTTTGTATTACTAAACAAAAATCTTTTTAATAATATGGTCATTATCTAACGGTATGAAATAAATTGTTAGATTATTTAATAAAAAAAAATAAATAGCATTACGCAGTATCCCGCACACAGCAGGGTAGGCAGAAGCTTTCCTAACTGTAATATAAAATTTAATATTATTAAATTGTATTAAAACATGTGAAATTTTAATTTCTTTAAATTAAAATGACTTCGCAAAGGCTAGCCTTGGGAAACAATAGGAAGTAAACATAAAACTAAAACAACATGTAACTAAAACGTCAGCTCATACAAATATCGTGTAAACCGCCTTTAGCCCGCTTCTCTTTATTTTTCGCCGAATAGGGGAACGGTATCATTTGCACTCGAAAAAATAATATTACAGTTTAAAATTGTAACCCTCAGCCATTGTATATATCATATGTAATATATGATCACTCTCCGAGTAGATATTAGAAGGTAGGTAGGTAGTTAGAAGCTGCCTTTAAATACTTTAGTAATATACTATGAAAGGAATATTTATTAGTTTTTATAAGCTATACTACTTTCAAGTATTATTATAATACACTGATCTTAATATAGAAATGTAAATTTGAGGTCGTCGTGGTACAGGGGCACACACTTTTGCCTGAAAATGCGACGGTTGTGGGTTCGACTCCTACTGGGGAATTGAAATATATGATATTTTAATTTCCTCTTTCTGGTAACGAAGCAAAGCGTGGTCTAGTGTCCCCAAAATTCAATTCAGGAGAATTCTTAATGGGAACACTAGGTTCCCAGGTTCCCCCTCCAGTATGGGATACATTATGGGATCAAAATGTACCTATTCTGTGAAAACAGGGAATTAGATTTAAGAATTCCGTATTTAAGCTTTCTTCGAAAAGTAAATAAAACTGCGCTCATAAGCTAGTGGAATCATAAAAAAATCACATTTATACTTGTTGCCGGGCTGTCCACAAAATTTATCTGTTCAGTTTGTGTCTTATTCATTTATTCGGGTTCACTCGAATTTTCCTACCACTTGTTGTTTTCATTGGCTGTAAACATTTTTATGTTTTAGTTTTAGGGAAACTAATATCTAAATATAACAATATTTATTTAAAAAAAATAATTATCCTCTTAAAATATGCAGGAATTAGGTGTTTATATATTGAACAATATATTTTAAGTTTTTATTTAATAAGAATCGAAACTCTTATAACAAACGTACACATTTCTTACTATAATATAAATACGTGATTGCAAAGCAAAAACCGTTACGCAGAGGTATAACTGTGTAACTATAAGCGAAAGGTGGTAAGTTCGATTCCTACTCGATCGGTTTTTTATATATTTATTGACTTTAACTGTATGAAAATATAAACGTTTTTTGTATATTAAATTAGCTTCTTAAATACGTGCCCAAACAAAAAAGTAGGCACATAGCAGTCGCCTACATGGAAAATATGACATATCCTCTCAAGTATTTCTTCATTAAACTCAAGCACTTTGTTTGTTCCTAGCTAGATCTGAATTGAATTCATTTCTCTAGTAATCTTGAACGGCGTCGAAGACAGGCGTCCGCATGCCACGTCTACGGTATGTTGACCGGGCGGACGATTCGTCAGCTCCAATGGCTAAACTCTGTTCATTTAATTTTACTTTACTAACAACGTTATGATGTTTTGAAACTAGGTAAGTTACTGAAATTGATATTGGTTTCACAAAATTAATATATAGATAGTAGATGTTATGTGTTTTTATCTATTTTGATTAAAATAGAAACCATCGTAGCGCAGTGGCACAAGCTTGTAGCGTTAAGCGTAAGGGTTGTGAGTTCGATTCCAAATCGGGAAAATTAAATATTTGCTCTGGTAACGAGGCAAAGACGCTCGGATTAGACTCAACCCGCAATGCCTTAAAAATTAGGCAGAAAATTGAGAACGGAAGTTTATTGACACTAGGTTCCCAGATTCTCTCTGCCCGCTGTATGCAGGATACAGTATTAAATCAAAAAAGAAAACGCGTGTAAACTTGAATTGTTAAAAGAAGAGAAAATGTAATTTTAATATAATTTTCATGATAATTGATTTCTTCAGTATTATTTCCAAGGTTCATTTCTTAGATATCCGTAATACGTAGAAAAGGAAAATGTGAAAGCTCTCTATATTAATAATTCCTGACTACATTTAAATGACTATTATTAGGGTAAATTCAAATCCAATAAAGAACTTTTGACAATAATTTTGAAATTCGGGCTCAAAGTTTGAAGAAAGAAACTGTTTGAAGTTGACGTGGAATGCTTTTACAGTTATTCCGCTTCCTTTAAGTTCGTTATTCCTGTCACTATTGAGAAAGGTCTGACTTTTGTATTAAAATTATCATTATGTCTATCAAATTAAGTTTAAATACTAGAAATTCTAAATTTAGAGCTCACACATTTATAGGCAAAGTTAATTAAGTTATTCAACTCCTATTCCATTTGCCAGATTAAATGTAGTTCAGTTGAACACTAAGCTATGCTAATAATAATAATCAAATGAATAGATCTCCCTTTCATATTATGACCTAATTTTATAATCCAACGATCTTTTACTTCTTTGAAATAGATGTTTTTAAAAACAGTAAGCAAAATGATAAATCGTGCAAATACATAATATTATGTTTAAATAATATAAATCAACTATGGAAGATATATAAAAAAAAAGGTGGCATTATTAACTTAATTTTTATTTTTTTATCTATGCGTTTGTTCACGCTAACGCCAGAAACGGCTGAACCAATTTAATGGTAGTTTTCTCGGCATTATTTGTTCTAATATTTAAATCGGTTTATAATAAAAAATTTTAACTTTTTATAACTTTTAATTGACTGAAACTTCACTTTTTAATATAGATAGAGATATAGCTTTTAAAATAATATTTTTATATAAATAATTATGTAGATCAAGCGAAACTGCGAATGAGTCCCTAGCTCCTAATAATTACGTGTACTAGATACAGCGTTAATCTCCGCATTTCACTCTGATATATTAGATTACTGATAAAATATATAAACATAGAAAACGAGACAATTACAAATTGACTATAATATATGAGCAGGGCTCTTATTAATTAGACGATGTGAAAAATCTTTTACATTTCCCGAGACAAGCTGATAAGTGTCGACAGCGACCCGAATTATGTCCGCGTGACTCTGACAGACAGGACTGTCCTCGTAATAAATCAGATAGAGCGAGAGCATTCTCCATATGAGGAAATTCTTGTTACATATTTTATTCATAGTTAAATGAAATAAATAAAACTAAAATATCAAATCAATGTATTGTCAAACAATTTGTGTTTGTTGAAAATAAGCTTATAATAAAATGATATTAACATCTAAGTTCATACATCTAAGTTATTTAACTTAATCATTAAAATTAAAGATTAACGGAAACGGAATTAAGGATTTTCATGAGACCGTCCTGGCACAGCGGTACAAGTATATGACTGTAAATAAGAGGGTTGCAGGTAAGATTCCCACTCGGGTGAATGCCCCCAAGTGACGGAACTCAGCGCTGTGTTTTGCAACATTGCACATCAAAACGAGGAGATAAAAATGTTAAATTCACGCAAAAATAATATACTCGTATTATATACACGCAATGCCTCAAGAATTCGGCGGAAAATGGTGAACGGAAATGTTTTAATGGAAACAGAGTTTCTTAACACTTGGTTCCCAGATTCCTTTCGCATTCCCTGCTGTGTGGAGAATACACATAAAAACATGACAGGTTTTATTATAAATATTTTTAAAAATATATTTCAATATAAGTTTAATTTAATTTCCAACAACAGAAAAACGCAATTGGGGCGTTATGATAGATGACTTTAGTTTAGTAGTTATTTGCGAACACAATAGAAGTCAAAGGATGATAAAAATTGCGCAGCTGAGTTAGAAAACTAGGTACAGAACATAAAACTATGTGAAATTTTAAAGTTAGAGATATGTAGGTACCTATCTTCATCCTCCTTTGTTTATTCACAATCTACGTACCAGAGAAGCAGTGCAACGCTATAAAGTAGGTATAATTATAAATGAATTACGTAAAATAATTAAACTGAGGCTATCATGGAGCAGGGAGTATGACAATAAAGCGACGGTTGTAGGTTCGATCCCTACTAGAAGGAATTAATTATTACTTATTAATATTTTGATTTCTTCGCTCTGGCAACAACACAAAAGCCCTTAAAGTTCGTCCATCATTCAACACGCAACGCTTTGAAAAATTCAAAGGACGGTGAGAAACGAAGTGTCTTAAGACTAGGTTCTCTCTGCCTACCCTGCTGTATGTGGAATATATCGTGAGGCTGATTTAAATTAAACTGATATTAAATTTATGAGCATGTATAGCATCGCTAAAGTAATTTTAAGTGGGTAGCTCCGTAGATGTAAGCCAGCCAATAATCCAGGCAATGCCAATTTGATTGATGGATCGGTGTAGCACAGCGCCTCGTATTACACTAAACTGTACGAATACGTCCAAGATATGCTAAGCGATGTACATTATAAACGTGATCGATAAACCAATGAATTAATTAATTTTCTCTCCTTTCTTCCTTTGTATAAATTTAATTTTTTTAGGATATTTCTATCTATCTTTACACATTGTATTCAAGTATAAGTTAATTAAGAAATAAGGAAATTAATTTAATGACATTAACCTCAGAAACATCATTTTTATGCAATAAGCACGTAATCGGAAAGAAATTTACATATTAAACATTTTTTACAGAACTATGGGGTTATACAAAAATCTACTCTTTCCTAAATATGTTTTTTATTGGCTTTACGCTGTATCCCGTACATAGTGGAGTTGACAGAGGGAACATATTGTTAAGACGCCGAATTCTGGAGCTCAACGCCGCGCTTAGGAAATAAAAATATTAAATATTTCATTTCCTCGAATAATAATCAAACCTACAACCTGTCACGTTTACAGTCGCACTTTTGTCCAACTTCGTCACGACGATTTATATAAAGGATATTGAACAAGATATTAATAATATTCGCAGTATCCGAAAATATATTTCAATAAAACGTGACATTGCTAATAACAAAATGAACACCAGAAATGGATAATCAATCACAAGGTACAGAAGTACAAATAAATTTTAACACAAAAATTAGGTCATGCATAAAAGTTTTTAAAACCAATCGATAAGAGATTTTAATCTTTTGATCTGTTGGCAAATTAGTTGAATATACGAAAAAAAAATATGCTACAATTGATTGGAAAAATAAAGTTTTTTAGCTTTTAATGGCGTGGGCAGTAAGCTTTTCTATAGAGAGCTTATAAAATAAAAAAAAGGTATTCTTAGAAGGTACTTATGTAGGTACTTAAGTAGATACGTTGTTTTAGTTAGCAGAAAATCAACGTATGATAGAACATGATCATTTTAAGAATGCAATAACACAGTTCAGTACGTGGTACTGTGATGAAGTGCCTACTCAGTGAAAAATCCCAGGTGATACCGACACCTTGAGGCAAACAATGTTTATTAATATCCTACAATTTTCACACCTTCTATACGTAAGTGTAAATATAATAAACTTTATTAAGAAAATTGTTTCTGTCACGACTTCCTAAGCTACTGGAGGGATTTGAATGATTTTGTAGTTATATTTATATAGGAACTAAGTTATAATGGATTTTGAAGACTGGCATTTTAGGTAAAACTTAATTGCTGATAATCAATCATCTCGATTCGTATGAAACGACTAAAATATTCTCACCTGCAATTGTTTACATACAAACTGCCCAATATATTTACATATATATTCAATAGTTTCATACATAGCATATACGAGTATTGTGACTTTTAGAATCTGTGGTTGTGTGCCACCTGCTCTAATTCAAACAGGAGGAAATGAAAGTTGCAATGGGTTTTAGTTTTTGAAATTTTTATTTAAGAAAGTGGAGAACGGAGTCTCTTAACACACTAAGTTCCCTCTGCCTACTCTGCTGTGCGGAATACAGCATGAAGCTGTTTTTTTTTTGGAGTTTTTATCCTTAATATGGTGTTTGCAGAATCGCTTTACAATTTCTTTATGTAAATTTTACTGTTTTACATTGACCTACCTATTACCGCTACCTGTACGAGTACTATCAAAGTTACGCGATAATATATAATAGTTACTGTTACCGCCTTCACCGCGTAGAGGTACTCCCAGCTTATGTTATTATTATTGGAAACATTTTTTGTAACACTTATTATAACAAGTTTACAAATCCATAGTCAAATACGTATATTGGGTAGATTTGGAGAAAACATATAAACCGCACATAACTGGGTAGGCAGAGGGAACCTAGTGTTAAGACACTCCGTTCCCCACTTTCCGCCGAAATCTGGAGGCATTGCGTGTTGAGTGGCAGAACTCAACGACGCGCTTTGCCTCGACACCAGAGAGTGATTTTTTTTGGAATGTGCTAATTGAGACATTTCATTTGAAACCAAACTTGTTTTTTTTTTGGTTTGCCTATTTACTCATTTAGAGTTTCACGTTTCCAACTATATCTCATTTTGTCAATCCGGTCTCATTACCGGTCAAAATCATAACCCTCCTTTTTGCTCCACCGTAGTCGGATAAAAACGAATAATATTCTACAGACAAATTTTTCACACACAAATTACAAATTTTCCTGAAATTGTTATTCGAATATGTTGATAAATCATTCTATCAGTACTGCCGCTGCAGAAAACAGCTCATCTCGCCCTCGTAATAAATAGATCTGTGCTCCGGACGAATTAACGCGGATTTCATTATCATTAACATTAGTATTGCTCCTCTGTTATGATTAATGTTTTCTATGTATTATGATTAATGGGATATACAAGACCAAAGGACACGAGAATCGGACGTTGGTGTAACATCTGCTGGTCCTAAACCAAGTATTTTAAAATCTAAATCTATCTATCTATCAGAATTATTTTAAAGAATCGAAGATTGAGAAATGATTATATTTTTCCTTGTAAATACATGAGGACCTTTTCCGTAATAAAATTAAATAAAATTAACACGAAAAAACACTGAGGCACCCAAACAGTAGAATGGTAAAAACAGTAGATATAAAATGATTTACAAGAACCTTTCGCAATTAATTTGTATTGCAAATTCTTCTTCCTCTAATATCGGATCTTTCGGAGCAGTCTTTTGATTCATATAAAAAAAATCTGCTTCGAATTTTCCAACCATTCGATAACTGACAACGATAATTTAAAACAAAATATTTGATTTTTTTCATTTCTTCGCTCTAGTGTCGAGGCACTCAACAAGCAATGCCTCTAGAATTTGGCAGAAAGTGGGGAACGGAGTGTCTTAACATTAGGCTCCTTCTGCCTACCCTGCTACATGCGGGATACAGCGGGAACAAAAAAGGAAATCCAAGAGATTGCATTTATAAGTTATGCGTTATATGCGTTTATGCAGTTTTGCACTTACCCTGAGCTGTCGCCTTAATGTTTCATAGGATTATTGTGTCACGTATGGCGTACTAAGCTGCACAATCTAACCATGTTTAAAAGCAATCATTCAAGTAATTCTATCGTACAATCTTCTTATGCTTGGTAAATAAACATTAAACTTAACGCTAATTGTTTAACTGGGAATTAAATGACGCAGGTCGTTGCGCAGGGGAACAAGGGTATGACTGTAAGGACGACAGGTTGTGGGTTCGATCCCCACTCGGGGAAATGAAATATTTAATATTTTTACGTCCCTTCTGGTAACAATCAATGCCTTTATAATTCGGCGGAAAATGGGGAACGGAACGGGACGTGTCTTAATGATCACGAAGTGTCTCAACACTAGATCCCCAGAATCCCTCTGCCTACAATGCGGAATGCAGTGTGAAGGTAAAAAAAGGAAATTGTCTAACCAAAATATATACAACGCTACTTACACCCATATGCATAATTATGTGAAGAACATAAATTTTCAGTGAACACTTATAAGCAATTAGATTAATTTAAATATACTGCAAAGTTTTAAGCTCCTTAAGCGTTTGTATCAGCCTTATCTTATGTACCAAAAACAGACGAGTCGATTAAACACAATTTCGAGATTATAACCCAGACATAATATTAATAAACATTAGAGAAACAGTAAAACGAATATAGAAATAGAAGTAGATCCAAAACATTATTAGTACAACAAAAAGAAATATTCGAAATTCAATTGTCTGAAGGAATGGGCAACAAAAGAATCTTCGCATGTAATTACTGACTATGAATGGCCTGCAAAATGGAATGATGTCTGTAAACTTCTGCGTTCCTTGACGTGGATACAGACTCAATTATTTTCTATCTAATCTTATTCAGGGCTTAGGATAAGTATAGTATAAGTAGGTATTTCAATTTAGTTAATTTAGTTGTAACGTATTATACTCGTATTTAATTAAGCAACTGCACCTGAAGAGAATCTAGTGATAAGTCACTTTGTTTCCAACTTTCCCATTTTTAAGACATTGCTTGTGATTGTGAGTGGTGGAGCTCAACGCCACGTTTTGTCTACCAGTGTAGGAAAATCAAAGTAGTTAAAGGGAGGATTTCCACTATACGTTCTCGGTTCAATGTATGGAATGTATGAAAAATATTCTTATATGCGTGATTGGACCGGAACTTGACCGGAGCGATAGTATGAATGCTCTAATTGTTTCTCATATACAAATATTTTAACAGACTGTGATAGGATCACCTCCACACACACATCGGATCGGATCGGAAAACGAACCTCCCCTGAGCGAACCGCCGCGCTTGTAGTTATATTATGTCCCATTACGTTACGATGTCCTCAATTGTATTTAATATTATTTTTATAAATGAAACAAAAAACGTATATACGTTATATTTCATTTCATTTATTAAAGGATATTTGAATATTCAATAACAATTACTTTATTTTGCAAATATTAGATACCCAAAGATTATTTGATAATAGCTAGAGGCCAAACCTGGCGCGGAGGTACACGCGTATGATTGCAAACGCGATAGGTTGTAGGTTTGATTTCCACTCCAGGAAATTACATATTTAATATTTTCATTTATTAGCTCTGATAATTCGGCGGAAAGTGGGTAAAGGAAGTGTCTTAAATGGCACGAAGTATCTTAACACTAAATTCCCGGAACTTGGGAATCTAGTGTTGGCTTTCGTACTATGTGCGGGATAGAGCGTGAAGCTGAAAAAAATATTTTTAGGAATAAACAATTAGTAAGAGAGAATTATATTTATTGAATAATACGTAAAAAAATTAATATATTGAATATCGACATATCATTTACCGACAAAAAAATCTCTACAACAAATAAACTCGTTTTAAAATATTCTAGCAATATAACACTTTCTTCGCCAAATCCCTAAATCGGTAGGATATTTTGCTAGGACTTATATTTGCCTTAAATCCCAATTTACATAAACATCATTTAGTATTAGACCCAATAAATAATTCATATATTACATCATTTTCGTATTACTGTAATTAGAATTTTATAATATACCTAAAAGATAATAATTTTGCTATAATTTATTTTTATTTATTATTTTAACAATGTTAAATAAAGCTTTTAATCTATTGTTTCAGATAGCGAATAGGAATATAATGTGAAGTGAAAGTGTAGTTTTTCAAATTGTATTTTAAAAATGCGACCATTAATAGTGAATAACAATGACGCTCCGTCGCTGTGACAGTTTACCCGCAAAACTTAAGGAGGTGCCGATCTCAAACTCAGAAATCCCTCCGACAAATAAAATATCCGATTCCAGCACTGACCCAAATTTCACCGACACGGTTATACGGGACGAAGTTATCGCCACTTGGAAATCCCTTCACACCGACATCAAGAATATAAAAAATGGCTTCCCTACGAAGAATAGCCCCTCGGACTACAGCGTGGACAAAAGGAAATCCATTACGCACAATTTCAGTCCAACATCAGTGCGCTTCAATAGAGAAAGGCAAAAGAAAATCACTTATAATAACAAGCACATTTCGGTCGGCTCCCAAGACGTCGATCGTAGCTCGTCATTCCCTCTGGACACGGGCCAGAGGTGTTCGACTGATAAAAACCATTCAGCAAGACGAAAAACGCTATTGGAACGCCTACTCTCCTGGAGAACTCCAGAATGTGATTGCCATATTAAATATCAGCCACAGAAATTGGCACCGACGGATTTCTGCACATGTGGTGTATTGCAATCGGTTAAGACGAACACTCAGAGTAAATATGCTGAACGTGGACGCTCTAAAAGTGTAGGATACGAGGCAGCACGAGAAGTGACTCAGTTTCGCCGGTTAGTGCTTTGTATATGTAGGCTTAGTGTCTAGTGTCTTAATATATTTAGTGTGTTTTAATATATGATGTGATTAGGTGCGCTAGCGCCGGTGCTACAGTGGGTGCGGAGACAGCGGCCGCCCTGCGAGCTCGAGCAGCTCTGACGCTAGCCAGGCGGTACTACCCGGAGGGGGGATGGGGGTGGACGGTGACGGTCGTGGGGACGATTGTTCAAATTTTATCGCACGGTTTACAACTTGGCGGCGGTACAGGTGCGATAGCGTGCACGGCGTCTGTGAAGTATCGTGTTCAGCCGCTCTACACGTATGGTGAGTATTATATATTATACGAGTATGTATTTGATAGCAAGGTACATTTTAAAGGACGCTGTTTATGTGAAAATTAAAATGGATGTTATATATTTTTTTTAATCACGCTGTATTCTGCGTACAGCAGGATAAGCAGAGGGAACCTAGTGTTAAGACACTCCGTTCTCCACTTACTGCAGACTTATTGCGGCATTACGTGTTGGGTGGCAGAAGTCAACGCCGCGCTTTCCTCGACACCAGAGAAAAGAAAATCTTAAATATCTCTTAAATATATCCAAGAATGGGACTCGAACCCACAACCTGTCGACTGGCATCTAGATTAATATATTTCATATCTAATAATACATTTCATTTCTATCAACCCGATATGGGTTTAATTTATTAAAACTGGCGAACTCATCGCTACTCAACACTTAACACTAGGTTCCCGCTACCTATCCCGCACTATATTTTTTAAATATATTGTTTACAAATATCACTTTTAAACATATTCTACCACTCACTATATCTAAACAATACCAACGTCCAATATACATATATTTCATCGAAAACATAAAATAACGATGTATAGGAGAAACCATTGAATAACAACTCTGCGTACGCCATGTCAGCCCCGTAAACAAGAATATTGTTGGCTGTCAAAATACACATACAAATGGTAGTTAAAATTTATAAAGGCTTCCATATTTAAATATCGATTTCAAAGTAATATTCGTTAAATATTTAACAAAATTATATTTTGCGTTAACTAAAATTTTGACGGACGCTTTAAACAGTGATTTACTCGTAGTTTAGAATTTAAATAAGCCCACCATTTCGAAATTACCGCGTAAGCTTCAACTTTTTAGATGTTGTAAGTAGGTACATTGCCGTGCCAGTCGTCGAAAAAGTTTGAGACATTTTTTATCTGTGAAAATATATTGAAAATCATATTGAAGAAATAAATCAAACGATGCTCAATATGATGCTTTTTGGTCAAATATTAAAAACGTGAGGCGTTTGATATTTTATATGTGCTTAAATTCTTATTACTTTCTAGTTACTGTGAAATATAATTTTATTATAGTAATTTATGTTTTATATTTTTTATTCTTATGCTAAACTTTTTTATATTTTATTTTGTACTTTTGGCAGATTTGTTACTTTTTTTGCCATTTAATTTAGTGGACATCTTAAACTCTACACTCGGAAAAAAATAGGTTACTTCCAATAAGTATTGACTTATAATTTGTAACATACAAGATATTATTATCATGTTAACACGCACGTAATTTATTCTTTTAGATTAATATCAAAAAATCCTTGTCCCTTCCTTCTATACCAATGTATGAAATACCCTTGTAATCCTAAAATCCCTTTTTGTCTCTAACAACATCGTCGATTACCTTGTAACATTCTCCTAAAATATTTATGAAAAACAATTAAGTTTGAAACTACACATAAAGTAATTTCAATTTTGTTTTTCTTTTAATATGTAGATTTACTTTTTTTAATAATTTAAAAATTGCATATTACAAGTTATTCCACGTGAAAACTCGATTTTACGATTATTTTAAATTTAAAACATTGATTGTCAGCAGTGGCGGACTAAGGGGGGGGCGGAAGGGGCGGTCCGCCCCGGGCCTCGGGTCCGGGGGGGCCTCCAAATGGTGCAAATTCCTTTGATCAAATCCTAAATAAGCCTTTGAAAAAACGCATAGTATCTACTTAAGAGGATATTTGAGGTTGGAGGGGGCCTCCAATAAACAAATAAATACAAGGATTAGTGCAGCCTGTATCGGTAGTTTACATTATATTAATTAAAATTACTTTTATTTTTCTATTGTTAATTTAGTTTGCATGTGGTTCCAGTTTCGAAGTTTTTTACTTCAAGTTCCTAGGGCCTCCAGACCGATGTCATTTTATAAAAGTTTGCGTACTCACTAACCTGAAAGTTAAAGAAGAAGGGGCCCTTCCAGAAGTAGCGCAAAATAAAGGTACACCTCAGGTGATTGAGCCATCAGATCGGTTTGGGTGCTTATAAGGGGTCTTAAAATAGTCCATAAATAATATATGTAAAATTATAGCGTACTTTTCCAAAGTGGTTTTGGAAGTCAAATAGCACTTGCTCCATTTAAAAACTGCCATCCGCCGCTAATATGGAACGCAACAAAGTGTCAAGTACGAACACTGCTTAAAACGCTAGTACCCAGACAGAAACTCTGCTTTGCAACGTGGAATATTGGCTCTCTAACCAGACGATGCAGAGAACTCGCAGATGTACTTATAAAACTTCGGGTCCAGTGTGCTTTCCTCCAGGAAGCTTGCTGGAAGGGCAATAAGTCCCGCAATAACGGACTGGGTTACCGGCTTATATACACCGGGTCACCCTCGGGTAAAAACGGTGTGGCAGTAGTTCTTTCTGAAGACCTTCAGAACTGGCTTCTTGAAGCTGATGGTCGCTGCAATAGCTTATGCGTGTAAGAGTGCTGATTGAAAGCATTACTACAAATTTAATCAGTGCGTATGCGCCGCAGGCCGGCTGTAGCGTGTCCGAAAAAGAGTCATTCTGGGAGCAGTATGAAGAGGTTTTACTTGCTATACCGTCTACCGAAATAGTTTTAGTTGGGGGAGATTTGAACGGTCACGTCAGTAAGGTTGCTGAGCAGTATGAACGTGTTCACGGACGTTTTAGATACGGTCTTCGTAATGTAAAGAGAGAAAATATTCTAAGAACCTATATTGCGTCTGATCTGGGCGTCGCGAATATGTTTTTCCAAAAGAACCCTCAGCACCTTATTACGTATAAATTGGGTCCCACTCAACTCAAATTGACTACATATTGACTAGACGGTGTCATATGGGCAGAGTAAGTAACTGTAAGGTAATTCCAGGCGAAAGCCTGACGGCCCAACATCGTCTTCTTCTCGACTTTAACGTCACCCCGAAGAAAAAAATAGCCGAGAAACGTAAGCCTCGGAAACGTAAGTCAAGTGGTGGTAGCCGAATGGACCGATGCAGACTGACTTCCTAGCAGAGGTGACGGCTGGTATACAAGAGCATACCTGTTATTTTATACGGCAGTGAATGCTGGCCAGCACTATCTCGGCACATTCAGAAGTAGGTAGGTAGGTAGTCTTGGAGTGCGTGACGTAAAGAATAAGCTCCATGAGCATCGCCTGAGATGGTTTGGCCACGTTACGCGGATGCAAGTGCCATGCTATATCAGCCCCTGGAGTGAGACCTATCGGACGCCGAAGGAAGCGCTGGTTGGATGTTGTGATGCATGGCGTGAGAGTCAATGGACTCACTACTGACGCACTTGAGACCGTGCAAAATGGAGTAGGTTGAGTAGGAAGGCAGACCCTGGGAATAGCCGGGATTAATGCCAAGAAGAAGAAGTATAGCATATTTTGTCCCAATTTTAAACAACCTTTAGGACGTCTGGCAAGAGTAAAGCCTACGTAAAGGGTTTGGTTATAATATATATATTTTTTATGTTTTTCTCAAAAACATACTTAAATACGAGCGTTTTTACTTTAACGTAGGTGAGCGTGTACCTTAAATTGGCGCTATCTTTGAAAGAGACTCACTTTCAAGTTAGTAAGTACGCATACACTCTTACATACTTATTAGACTATTAATCTTCAAAATTTCAGTTTTACTAAAATAACGTAGGTCTGGGGGTTCTGGGATGGGATTTTTTTTACTAAATTCTTCTACATGTATTTTTTTTCATTTAAATCAAATTTAAAAGTTAATAAAAAGATGTAAAACAAATAAACAAAGTTCATTCGGGGGGGGGGGGGGGTTCTTCGGGTCGGGGGGGGGCCTCATTCGACTACACCGCCCCGGGCCTCCGACGGGGTTAGTCCGCCACTGATTGTCAGGTAATGAAAGTCAATTCCGCTTGTATCTAACCTTACCAAACAAAATCTCAGAATATTATTTTATTGTAACAGATATGGTAGAACTGCGCCAGAATATTCACTATTTAATTTATTTAATTTGCAGCTGCACGCAAGTAGAGCCTATTGTCAAGACACTCCCCTCATTATTTTAAACGCAAAAAAATATATAGTTATTATTTAATATTCTTGATTAATAGCCTACAGTGCTTTGCAAATTGAGATTTCCCTGTTGTGTGAGCCTAATGACATACGATTCATAAGAGATATTTTGACTGCGAAATGGAAACATGTAGGTTATAATAAATATAACCAACTAGCACTCAACTTGATGAGTGTATGGCGGATTGTGTCCTATATTGAGTTCTCTTTAACTGAAATTTCGTTAAGGTAAAATGTAAATCCAATTGCATTTTGTCGTCAACGTTTTTTCATTAAATTGATGTCACCAATAATTATTTGATTAAGTCGATTCGCAATATAAGCGATTGTTGTCATATATTATAGTATACTGGTATACTTATTTCTAGATATAAGTGTATGTTTATTTATTTATTAATAGTCTTTTACTAGCTTCAAGTTGTATCTCGCATATAACGGAACCTGGGAGCTAAGTTTTAGTAACACTTCCGTTCTCCACTTTCCGCCGAATTCTGGAGGCATTGCGATTTGAGTGGAATTCGAGGACGGGCTTTAAGCTTAGACTTTTTTAAACTTAAAACAACAATTCACGTTGTAGATTTCCATGGCCCAAGGTTCCACATACCTTCAGGTGGTCCTTTAGCGTGTTTCACAATTTTAATGTATTTACAAACGAATCATATAAAAAGACAAGATAGTAAATCATATTTTACTTTATAACACTAAGTAAAATCCATTGAACATCAAAAATATATTAACTTTACAGTGACTTGATATCACATCTAGGTACATTGCTATCTAAAACGCGATCTTATTGGTACACTCGTGACACCCTTCATAATATAACTTGTCAGGCGTTGTTATTTTTAGACTCTATTATAATATGTAACAAGATAAATATTCAGTACATACCGCCCACAGTAAGTTGCTATATTTGTTAATTTACTCGTATTTGATACAAGACGCCAATCAGTCAGCCAGTTTGAATGTAAACGCAACAGGTTGTGGGTTCGATTCTCACTTGAGGAAATTTAAATATTAATATTTCTTTACTATTGTATCAAGGCAGAACGCGGCACGCAAAGCCTCTGAAAGCGGCATAAAACGAGAAGCGGAGTGTTTCAACACTAGGCTCCTTCTGCCTACCCCGCTGCGAGATACAGCATGAAGCTGAATACAAAAAAATTATACAAGATTTTCAACTACATAATCATTTACTGAGTTTCAAGTAAATAGTTCGCTCGGATGCTGAAATCAAGATTGCCTTAAGCTAAATTGTAGTTGATTTTCCGATTTTGTAATTGTTTTGTGTTTGTTTTACATTTTGCGCGATTCAAACCCTTGTGTAAGATAGATAGACAAGAATTAAAGATAGATAGACTGTAGGTGAATTGTATAAATTTAGTAGTTTGTATAGATATTATACGTCTTTTCATTGTCATTTTCTCTTGTTCAAAATTCAAATTTCAAAGGCTTGAAGAAAGAAAGAACCCAGCAAAACATATATTAGGAACTATATAAGATTCATGAAAGATGGTCTCATTTACATTTCTATATAATAATGATTTAACCTTAACAATAAACTTCAAAAAGAACATCGTCGTTCTTGGATAAAATGGATCAACGGAAATGAAATGATTTATTCGATTTAATAGCAATATATGAATGAGATTATTCCTCTATCTCCGAAGAAAGAGGCGTTGATGAAGCCGACTTGATTTGATCCCGTTCAAGATATATAATAACATAGATAGAGTTCATAATTTGGTGTAAATAAGTACCTACTAGCCTTACTACCTTTTTTCATATTATTTATTAGTAAAAAGGTTTTTCATTTTGACGTATATCACTTTTCGAGAAAACAGGTAATAATGGTATTTTACTCTGTTCTACAAGTTACATTTAAATAAGAAATATTAATTATTAAGGGGTTCATATTTTATCAAAGTCGAAATTTTCTTTTATTTTCATTGACATAAAATAAAACTCAATTTAACCCAGAAACATTCGTGAATTTGAAGATTATTTCGGCAACACAGTACTTACATAAACTTTTTCTTCACTTCTTTTATCATAATGAAATAAATTTTACATTTTCAAATATAAAACAACAACCAAAATACATTTAAAGTACTTGTATAATTAAAATACTCTTCCGAAGGAGGGACAAGGGTCCAGGCCATCGATGGCTAGCCCTCCCTACAATATAATAAAATATTATTTTTCTAGGGCAAACGCTTATAAATATTGCTAAAACGAATTTAAATATTCAAATTAAATTTTTCAAGTATTCATTATAATTAAATTGCATAGGATGCTACAATTTAAACTAAAAAAATGTAGTGTTAAATACTAAGCACTGCGGTTTGAAGGCAAACTTTTAAAGCGTATAAATTCCACCTAACTTTTGTTTTACAGTAAAACAAAATTCTCAAGTTCCTAAAGAACATTGAAGAATTGTTTGTAACTTTCATATTGTTCTATTTAAATGAGATCTGTATTTGGTATCGAGGAAGCAATACGACATTACATAGAAATTATATGAAACAATTGAATTCGTGAAAGAAAAAATATTATTTAGTAATAATGTCGAAACGCTAGCTTGAAGCGATTAGGGAAATATTTTGTAGGCTCTAATTTAATAAAAAAATATCAAATTATGAACGGAACGCTTCGGTTCTTTTAAAAGCCTCACGTTGTTTCGAGAATTTTGTCGTGAAATTTATTACGCAGGGCTAACCCATTTAAATTTTACATCCTCTAATGTTTATTCATTGTGTGCTAATGTAAAGTATTAATTATAATCTAACATAATGGTTCGATGCAAAATAGAAATTTTAAGAAATAAATTAAAATATTTATGTTACCTGTTAATGTTTCAAAACGTGATATTGAAACACTCTCCACTCGGGAAAATGAATCATTAGTTATTAATATGTTAATTTCGTCGCTCTAGCACTAACGTAAAAACTCGGCGTTGAATTCCGCCACTAAATACGCAATGCCTCCAAACATTTGGTGGAAAATGGGGAACGGAGTGGCTTAACACTCTGTCTACCCTGCTATGTGGCAGATACATCGAGAACCTGTTTAAAAAATATGAAATGTATAATTTTGTTACCATTGATGGTTTCATGCTTGTAGAGGCAATGACTGGTCTGCGGGCTGGGCACATTGATGGATGATCCGGCGATTAACTCACAGCTCTAATATTTGGTAATGGCACGTGATTCAGCAAATACTAATGGGCCGCTATCTCTATTCAATATTTGATTGAGTTTCAAATTATTTTACGAATTTTCTTCAGTAATCAAATTAGTTGTAGAAATAATTAAAATAATTAATTCCAGTTTATAATTATCTAGCCTAAGCATATGTTGTTATTAAATGTAATACCTAAGGATAGATAATAATTTTATATTATTATTTACTCTTAGTTGGAAATATTTCTTCTGGAAATATATGTTTATGAAGATAACAAATATTAATATAATTATATTCTCTTAAAATCAAAACGTCAAACTATTTGCTTTAATAAATTGATTTCTACAAGTGTTTACAGTAATCACTGAAACTAACTAGTTTCAACTTTAGCCTACACGTTTAGACTTAGCCAAGTTTATTATAAATTTATCCGTTAGTCTACCAACGCATTGATTGAATAGAAGGTTTTTGAAAACCTCGCTGTTTATCTGAGTAAACTTTTAGTACTTCTTATTTGGCATCTGTCCAAATTTAGTTTTATGTTCACATTAACAAAGAAAGTCCCAAATATCTTTTGCTACCAAAACTAAATTTAATAAATTTTCAATTTCCTAATGACATGAAATTAAAAAAAAACGAATAAAACAGCTTCACGCTGTATAAGGTAGGCAGAGGGAACCTAGTGCTAAGACACACTTTCCGCCAAATTCTGGAAGCATTGCGTGTTGAGTGGTGGAAATCAACGCGGCGCTTTACCTCGACACCAGAGCAAAGAAATGAGAATATCAATTTAAATAAATATTTCAATTTCTCGAGTAGGGATCGAACCCACAACCACACTTTGTGCCCCTGCGCCACTAGCCTCTCATATTTAAAATCAATATTGTTAAAAAGAATTTTTAAGCACTTATTGTTTTCAATTTTTTCCTATTTGTCAAAATAAAATAAAACAAGTATGGCACAAAAATTGATATTCATATAACGAAAGGCTCGAATGGAACTGATGTGAAAATAATATATCCATAAGCTACAAGGTTAATATTTACGGCCGATCCCCGATACTCGTATATCCCTTGAGACCACTATAAATTACCACTCGAAAGCTGCGGTCGTTTCACAAACAAAACCCCAAGTCTGTTTGCTGACCATTCAGCATCATTTATGTACTAAGCCACAAAAGACATATGACCTTCAGATTTCTTGAGCTGTGCTAGCTTAAGTCAAGTGAACTGTTAACACATTTATTGAGAGACATTAGAATAAAATATTTTAAATCACTTTTCTTTATTTTGAAGATATATAAGATTTCTAAAGATATATTTATATTATTTATTTACTATTTATAAACACTCTTTGTGGTGGTAAATGTTATAATTTACATACATATTTATGTTAAGTATGATAGTTGTATATATCTCATACGATGATAGTTCTAAATATTTTTTGTGGTTTTGTTAGTTTTTATTAATTCGTCCGCTATCTAAGTATTCTTAATCATCCTAAAATTATCATATAAAATATCATTTAACAGATATTAGAGAAATATCTAAATTTAAATTTGCCAGATTTTCGCTGTTTACATTTGAATTATGAATGACGATTGTAACAATTCCACTTCAGATTCAAAAATCGAATCAACTTTAATTCGGTAAAAACACTTAAGTACTGACTGATTGTAGGCGCGAGCGCTTTTGCAACAAAACAAGAGAGCGCGGCTAGAGAGCATTTTTGGGCATATTGGGGCCGTAAGTGGAGAACGGAGTGTATATTAAGTTTCGTCTGCCTATTCGAAAACTACCATCATTTCATACAAAAAAGTGCATATCTTTGATAAGTTGTACTTTTCGTTAACATATAATATTGAAATTAGTACGGAGCATTCGGTGAGCCAGTCGCACTTAACCGTTTTCTTAATGCTATAAGCATTCCCAAGACAAACTCCTAGTTATCGTATATTACAATTTTAAAGAATATCTCTTTGAATAGTCTCTTAAGTCAAAATTTGCATAAAGTTATCATGCCGTATGTATTTACGGAGTAGGTACACTAAGGTAGTAGGTACGTTAAAAGTGTTTGCAGAAACTACGGTCTAATATTATATTTCTCGTAAAGTGAATTTAAATTAATTTCTTTATATCTTTCAAAATATGTTATTTAAATTCATGGCGATCATAAATAATATATTCTAGACTTTAAAATGAAAATAGGTAACTGTAATATGGGGTATTACAGCACACCGTAAGATGCTATCTTGATATAATTAAAATTCGACCTAGAACACGATGAATATATTGTTTTTATCCGGACGATCAAAAAACAATACTAAGCACTCGAAGAAATGTTCATTTTTAGGGTTCCGTACCTCCAAAGGAAGATATGGAACTCTTCTAGGAGCAATTTGCCGGGTGAAAATTGCTCCTAGAAGAGCTCTGTCTGTCAAGACCATTTATCTCGAGATCCCGTTCAGGTATCAAGTTGTAATTAATATCAAATACGATTCCTTGGAGCACAGAAAAATCAAGCTTCAGTGAGAATTGACACCTTGCAAATAAAAGAAAAAATCTGAAAAATTTATATTTATATTACAGACAGAACTTTTATAATTTTCTAATTGTAGTTAATTTCATGCAAAATAATATATACACCAACAAATTTAAGCGTGTCAACTTTTATAAGTTGCACTTTTCATTGAATTGATGAATGAAGATGAAAGAATGAAAAATAGAAAAGTGATAGATTTATATCAAACACGTACCTAATATTTTTTCAATTAAGCACAACAAAAGAAAATAAAATGCATAAATAATATTCTGTATAACATAGTGACCCCCAGAGGAAATACCCAGTAAATACGCATTGAACGTGTTCACACCTGCTCGTATGTCGTAACGACCTTTATTTTTACGATACATTTCATTTCATATTCCAAAATTGCGTGTGAACATCTGTAATTTGGGATAACGTGTTATTTGAAAATACTTAAGAAAATCGTCGACAGATTAAACGGGCAAATATATTTGGTTTTTACATTTCAGTTATAATAGTTGAGCAATAAATTTGTATGGTATTACCGTTTTTTAGAAGAAATATATTTTTTTAAATATTAATTCTATTAAAATTTAATAATATTTTTTTAATATTTATTATTTTATATATATTTTTTTATTCTTAACAATAAATTAAGATCCTAGGAAAAAACTTTTTCTCACAGTAATGCTTATATATGGTCCAATAAGATTTTATCAAGGTGCCAAAAGATCGATTCATAAAAATAAAGTACACTACCTATCATCTTTCTATTACGAATCAGTATTGCGCTCTTATCATTCGATCATATTCCTTTCATTTTTATGCTCCTTCTGATAAATGTGAGCTACGGCTAAAACTAAAATTCATACTATATTTTGGAAAAAATCTAAATCGTTTCCTTTTCTTAACCTTGAGAAGAAATAGAAATGTCAAGAAGTCATTGTCAAACCAACTCAAAATATGTATATGTTGTATTGCTATGTTACTGATAACATAGCTGTAAGGACATCCAGATCCTGGAAGCAAATATTTATATCTTGGTATCTAATATTCGATGACAACTGTTGGTGCCTAATTGGATATAATATAGTAAATTTCTAAGAATATCAAGCGAAGTTGTGAGAAATAACCAATATTAAATAAAAATAGGTAAAAAACAGGAAAAAAGTATTTTACGAAAGTAAAAATAAATATTAGCTGTAGTAACTCTATGTCAAACGCGTTAGAGCACGAAAATATAGTGACACGTCCTGTAAGCTTTTTACGTTTATTTTGAAATTAATGTTTTGCATATATTTATGACAATGATACCTATTTTATTTAAATGTTTGCACCAGATTTCATAAAGTAAATAGTAAATCATATTAAAAAAATATATATCTACATTTTTTTTGAAAACATTTAAAAATATAATGTAACTTAGCATAAAAAACCGGTTAAATGCGATTCGGACACCTACGTAGGCTTATACATAAGTAAACTATTATAAGTTTGTAATAGTTTTTATCTGTAATACAAATTTATATACGAGCAAGAGCTTCACCCTCTGCCATGCCTCATCACAGCTCTGGCCTCATCAGTTCTTATGCCTCATCAGCTCTTTTACTGGCACGTTTGGCGACTGTGTACTCTAGTCTTCAGATTGTAAATTTCTAAGAATAGTCGAAGTTCTGAGAAATTACTAATATTAATATTTATTTGGATAAATCTAAAATCTATTTTATTATTAATTTTAGTATATTGAAATTAAGAAAATATTCACACTTTAGGTCTTAGCAAACTATCTCTACAATTTAATTTTGACTATGACACTCGATATACAACATTAATTTTTATTTAATCATTACTTTGAGGTAACGGTGCCTTTGATAATAATTTTCTACGATACAATCCCTTAATGAGGTTAATTAGAAACTTTTTATGTATCACTTAACAAAATTAAATATTAATTTGAACGAATTATATAATACTTATTTAATAGAACACTCTGGACCTATATCCGAGCCTACACACAGCCAGCTGGTTATTTCTATTAGTACACTAATCTTTAACGATCCAAGATCACTCAAAAATTACATACTTACAAGTTACAGTCTACACAACTTTATTAATTATACAGTCTATATAAATCTTATTTATTAAATGCTTTATTACTTAAAATATACTTATCTCTTTTACATAAGTTTTTTCAAGTTAGGGATGTTGAAAATCCGCATTCGCATCCACGATGGTGGGTTTTCCACATCGATTTTACCATGTGCATTCGTATTTTTGACGCAAATATTCATGCAAATGTAATCATCAAACGGATGAGCGGCGGTTGCCTTTCCTGAGTGAGAATCTGAGTGGGAATCGAACCCACAGCCCGTTGATTATGCAGCACAATTTGGGCGCCTGCGCCACGGCTGGCGCGTGTTATTATTATTTCATTTATTTCTAAAACATACAGAACAGGATAATATAACCCAATTTTTTTTTCTTTTTAGTAAGTCGCTATACTCGTATGAACGCTAAAAACATTTATAAATAAATGAAAGTTGCGAATAAAATATAGAAACACTTTCATTGGTAGCATTAAAAAGCAGTTATTTTCATAAAATTTTGCATTATAGCACTATTTATTTGTTAGATGAGAAGAAAAGCCATTTAGAACCTTTCTAACGCAAATGGATGTCTCATTAGTTTCGTAAATGTTCAAAATTACGAATAGGTACTCGTCGTTAATGATTCGCTTAAATTATTTTATGTAAATCTGTATTTTAAACTTATAATGTACCTATCAATTAAAACGCCTTTTGTTTGAGATGATTGCTAAAGTAGAACAAAACTATATAATACTACAAATTATAGGTACTACAGTGTTTCAATTGTTTTACATTATGAAACACTTTGTTGTTTCTTTGAATCCTCATAACTTGGGCTTGGAATTTAATAAACATTTTGTTTATCTGTTATACCAGATGAACAAATTTGGAGGACATGATATCAATAATATGGAAAATCTCTTTATTTCCTTACTGACTAGCCAGTCACTGATTAACAATCATCAAAATTCATAATGCACTAAGTTTTTATGTAAATTAATGATAGTAGGTATATAAACACCAAAAACACTTAAAATTTTTATCGCTCTACCCCCTTAAATGACAAGGGAAATTTGCATGAAGCTTTCCCTAATTTACACGCTACAAATCTGAATTTTGGTAAGCAAGCACAAATAGCAAAAAAAAATTAAAATTTAAAATTTTTATCCCCTTATCTTATAAAATAGACGGTAGAAAGCTGAAATTTGTATAAAACTACTACTGAAAATAGTATAAAACTTTGAACTTTTCCCTCAATATTCTTTTCCATTTAAGAAAAGTACATTTTAATAAAAAACATTTGTATGCAGCGCCATCTGTTCTTCGTCTTTGGAACTAGTTTAATCCAACTGTCTACAATTTATGACATTTTCAGCTACATAATGGTATTTACTTAATCCAATAGATGGCGTTATATTTATTTTCAATATGACTTTTTATCTACCGACCCAAGACGCGCACGTCTCTTAAATAAATTTTAATATTTATTTTTTTGTTTCACTTATTAAAAATGTAAAAGTAAGTTAACACGATCACTGTACAAACCCAAGCAGTAAAAGAATGAAAAACAATTGGAGTCACAACGATGTTTTTTATGATATAACGGAACAATCGATTATTAAAAAAACCAACACAATAGACTAAGGTCGTGAAATGAAATATTTATTATTTTCATTTCTTCGCTCAGGTGCCAAGGCAAAACGCGGTGTTGAGTTCCGCCACTCAACACGCAATGCCCTCAAAAATTCGGAGGAAAGTAGGGAACAGAGTGTCTAAACATTAGGTTCCCTATGCCTACCCTAATGAGTGCGGGATACAGCGTGAAGCTGATAAAAAAAATATAATAATATAGTTTTAAGATATTTTTTCTGGCTCTACTTTTGGTATCACTCACAGAAATGCAAAGCTCGACTTCTCGAAGCGCCTTGAAGACTATATCTACAATCTACGTATTATATTATCGAATAAAAATGCCTACTTATTTCAATTAGAAAATACGCGGTGACATTATGAAATAAATTTATGTATAAGCTGTCACAGTCGCAGACTTTATTTTTATTTGTACAGTTATACTTGTATTTAATAAGATTCAGCACAAATAATATTACTACGGACCATTAAATATTACAACTTTGTAAGACTACTTGAAATTATTCATATTCTTGTAAATAGTAGTAGATATATTTATCTCTTAAACTTCTTATTTGCTTCATAAATGACCTAAATTCATTAGACGGTCATATTTTTCCAATAACCCCCAAGAAAACCCACATAATCATTGAATAAGTCGGCTATCAGGGAGAACATTAATCTGAACATGAGAGAAGTTAGTACAACTAACGCTATCTGTCAGATATAATGTCTTCAGATAACAACTACGGAGCAACGTTATGGGGTTGTCGGTATACTTGTCTTTTCCTGTAAAAATTGTTAGTAGCTATAGTTAAATTTATTATTATAATGGCTTAATTTAAAATTGAACGCTTTGCCTCATCACCAGAGGTGATGATGTGGGAGGTGGTGGTTAGGATTCGTCAATTTCCGGATTAAGCTGAAAAAAGTAGAGTAGGTACTCTAACATGTACTCTCCTCCACCTCCCTGCCTGCTGAACTGTTCCCCGATAAATACTACTTGGCCCTTTTCAAGGAAAGAGTGAACAGGCATTATCTAGGTAAGCATGCTCCATCATCGTTTGCATCGTCACTTACCACCAGGTGAGATAGCGGACAAATGCTTGCCTATCTACAATAAAACTTGACTTTTAAACTAGTAAAAAGTTAACTTTTACTTTCTTTTCTTTAGATTCACTATCCTGCACATAGCTAACACAGTAAGCAGAGGGAACCTGGACCTAGTGAACCTTAGGACTCTGTTCCCCATTTTGCGTGTCGAGTGGCAGGACTGTCCCCAACTTATAACTTTTACCTATAAATGTAGAAAATAAAGTAAAAATAAAACCTTTATAAAAACAAAGCGCATTGACCCGCAATCACCGCTGAGAAATGGCTTCCTGTTCACAAGTGCTTCAACCTCGCTTTATACAACTTCTTACATAAAAATCAAACAATTCTATTCGTAAACAAGACAATACAAGCGAACTCTACATAGATAGTTGTTAGCGCCAAGCTCGGTCACACCACCAAATCCTTCGCACTCGGCCAGTTATCTTAAAAATTCCAATTCAATTTCATTCAAGATTCCACCCCTTTACCCTGATTTATTATTTCGGTGGTTATTTATCTAATACGCGCTGGTTGCGCGTGTGGGGCCGACGACCGCTTCTCTGTTTTTAATATATTTTCTTACGAGTTTTTACTCTGTCAGCATATAACGAGGTTTTGCTTCTTTTAGCATAATCTGTTGTTGTTGCCACTTTAACGCTAATATGTAAATGTTATTTTTTGGTTAATTCAAAATCACCTCCTACGTCTGTGCGACGTCTATAGTCCACAATATCAACTCTGAGATTTTTGGCTCAACAATATATAAATATGTATTATATAATACATATTATTTTAGTTTGTATAATTAAAATATATATAAGTATCTCTTGTATAACTTCCGCAAGATAGATAGAGACAAGATAAGCTAGTGATAGATCACTCTGTTGTTTACGGACATTACGATTCTTTTCTTCGTTTTTCGTGTTATAACACCAATCAATCGTTTACTGACTTCTACAACAATTGCTTTATGATGGTACAGACGATATATTTATTATTTTTTATAATATTTTCTTTATTTGTACTTCTCACCGTATCCCGTACATAGCAGGGTAGGCAGAAGGAAACTGGGAACCGAGTGTTAAGAAACTCTGTTCCCATTACACCCAACTATTCCTCACTTTCCTCCGAATTTTGGAGACATTGCTTACGGAGCAGCGGAACTGAACGCCAAACTTTGTCTCTACACTAGAATGAAGAAATGAAAATATTTAATATTTAATTTCCTGGAATGGGAATCGAACCCACAACTTGCCGCGCGTATTCTCCTGCGCCACGACTGGCCTCTAGAAAGATAACTCAAACGTATTATATATAATTTATTTGACCAAACGTAGCATTGTTTACGAAATACATTAGAATGGCGTGTCGATCTATTGTCTATAAATGGTACCCCAACAGCAAAATGTCTGGAAAACATTTTCTGAACAATTTTAATTATAATCAGACCTACATCGTTTAAAAGAGAAAGTAGAACGAATTAAAGACCAATATATATATAGAATACAATGATGTCTCCTATTGAATATTTTTTACAAGCCTGTGATTAATTTTGTTTATTTATAGGTTTTAAAATTATTGACAAAAAAACTTTTTCAAATTCATTCTGGTCTACCCTACTAAGTGTGGTATACATATAGCATTAAGTTAAAATATAATATTTATTATTGTTAGTATATTTTCTTTTCTAATATGTAGGTAGCATTTAACTGTTTTGTGATTTACATAGTAGAGTTTGATTCATCATAAATAAACGAGGTATACCATAAAATTAATAAAAATATGTTCGAAATAAAAAAAAATATAATAAAATAAATCAGGTTAAGCCCAGATTCTACTGCAAAAGAATAAAAAATATAAATAAAAGTAACATAATCCTTATCACGCGACATACTCTAAGAATTTCGAATTATTCACCAATTTTACAAGCTCGTAAAAGCTGAAGCATATAAACGTGTCTTGTTTCTTTCAAAGTGCACCCATTCGTTACGAGGAGTAATGAGTTTCAGTAATCGACTCGACGTAGTCATCTAAATTAATGCTTCGTGTTGTCATTCACCGACTTCAAAAAAGGAGGAGGTTCTCAATTCGTCTGAATCTTTTTTTTTATATAAAACAAAGTTGCAAATAAAAATGCAATTTTGGTCAGGTGTCGGATGTCAGGCATCGCGTGCGACTGACTCGACGAGATAATTCAGTAGATGTCACTCGCTGATAAATTAACAGGTAACTTTATGGCGTCATTATTTTTCTTGTTCGCACCGAATTCGTGTGATAAGCCTTTTAATTTTAACATGCTGGAAACTTATTGTAGCCTCATTTATATACATTTATATATGTATATTATATAATATAATATGCATTGCATATATTTATACCAGAATGGATTTATAATTTGTCTCACTCAGGTATTTGTCATTCTGCATTGAAAAGCACCAAAAATATCTTGTCCTTATATCCTCGATCTGAATAGATGTAGCGCGGCCTCGGAATTTACAATTTTAGGATTTACAAAAAGTGAGAGTAGAAGAGAGTAGAAAGTGAAAGAGCAAACAGGAATACCTTTTTCCTTTCAATGAGTTATAATACAAGAAATAAGTGGAAATACAACAACAAGTTAAAATTATTACTACAGTTCAGAAAAGAATATTTTGTGCACATTCGCACACGACAAATCCAAAATGAAGCTATTAATGTAAGACAATTAATGTAAAGATTTAGAAGAAAATATTTTTTCCTGTGGGATGTAATATGTTAATACGAACACGTGCACTTAATTACACATTAAGTACCAAAACCTTAATTTCACATTAACACAAGGCACTAACACTAATAAATTATGGTAATAAGAAATTTGGGTCTTATTTCTCTTAGTTTAGCTGTAAATATATATATTGTTAACCAGTAGGTAATGTTTTTAGCCAAAACATAAAGATATAACAAGAATCACATTCTTTTGTTACGTTGGAAAATCCATGCGAAAACTGTAGAGCATTGTTTAAAATATTCATATTTCTCTGCTAAGTCACGAGAACTAGGAACGAGGTTACAAAACTACGGTATTATTTGTTCTATTTGACATGTAATATGAATAGAAATAGTTCCGACTTCGAGCTCCTTCTGAAAATCGAAACCTTTTTCTGACAGAATACAGTGTGTCTGGCCTTCTAGGCTATACTTTACTGTTGAAATAAAGGAAGTCGTAATACTCTGATGTCATCAGAACACATGTAATAACGTCACTATGTTTACATTCCAGATTTACGACTTATGGGTTCACTGAACTCCTTTCTAGATTACCATCCTTTCATTCCCTTCAATGAGATGGCCAAAAAGATATTTTTGCTGTACGCAGAGCCAAATAGTTCGCACGTTTGTAGCTTTTACCTACATTAACATAAAGACTAAAATATAATAAGCATTTATTCTGTTCTTTAATCCAGTGTACGCAGTTTGTCCTAATGGCTTCGCTCGTTTCTATTACATGGCGAAAATGGGGGCGCAGTTAGTGCTATTTGTTAATGTTGTTGACAAATTTTGACATCTGTGATGCGAGGAGTCTTGAATATATAAGAAATCATTAATTCATAGACCAATATTTAATACTTTACACCTAATTCGATTGGATGTCTAACGAAATAAGGTTCATCAATCAAAAAGAAAATAAATTCTTTGTAAATATTTATTTACTTGACATTTGTGAGATAGATTATATTAATTCTAATATATTTAACTAATATACATGTCACTTATCCATGCTGCACCTGTCTCGATCCTTATACCTCAATGAAAGTAATACTGAAACATCATTAATAATTACGAAGTGCACTCCGGTGGTCGATAAGAGATATTTTGGCAGGAACGTTTAAATTCAATTCGGGCGCCATTAAACTGAAAAAGCTCCCGCAATTTACTCCTTAAATAACCAACATATTATGCACTCCGAAATAATTATTTTTTACTGCACTCGACATTTATCAGCTACCGGTTTTTTGCTCACAAACTCCGGCTTTTCATTATTATGTTTTATAAATTTAATTACAGGATAAAAGAGATTAAACATTTCTACTTAATAAAACATAACTGTTGCTACTTTCTTTGTTCTAATTTTTTAAGAAATGAATTATGAAAGCAATTTTATCGAGCAATTACGGCTTGTAATTACTTTTAACTATATAATAATGCTATTATAATTTATTCTAAATTCAAGAAAGGCAATTCTATAATAAACAATATACATACAAATTTATTATTAATAGAATTGTTTCAATTGTATTAATAATAAATTTGAGGTCATTATCAGATTCATATCGAACACACATGTTATGAATGTAAATAGTGAACTGTAAACCAGTCTTACTGTCTGAAGATAAGCTGTAAGTAATTGAGGTTACAACAATGGAATTATTAATGAACAAAACCGAATGATTGTTTATGAACCCTTTGGCATCCGACCAAAGCTTCTTTTGAAGCCATTCTTATTAAGAGAATATAAATTTAATATAGCACTTTAATAACAAGATCGAAACTATCAACCTTAATTTATTTAAACTTTAATGATTGCTATAAAACTATGTACGACAGTCGAACAAAATTATAACTTCTATATAAGGGACAATGTGAATTGCGCCCACTGTACCTTATAATAATATTTTCATTTTTGTTCACTATAGTTGTATACGTCAATCCTTGTACTTTTATATTTTATTGAAAATCAATAATATGAAAGAAAATATTACCGATTTTGAAAATATTTTAATTTATAATTAATTATGTGTTATGGGTACATTGTGTTGGGTATTCACATTTTGAATAAGTTTAAAACGCAACGTTTATTTAATGCAGTAAAGTTTTGTGAAAATAAAATATCAATACAACGAGAGCACCAGCGGATGAAATCCATAGATTGGCTCCATTTCGTTCGGTTTTCGATTTCGAATACAAACTTTTAATAAGAAAAGTTGTAGAAATAAGATTATGAGGGTTTTCCGTAACACTGTTCACGTTCTTAGGACGCATATATCCGTAAAACCTGCATTGGCTTGATAAAGAGATCAATTTACAAACTTTATCAAATCTGTAGTTTTAAATAAAACTACAATGACTATAATTATAATATGTGCTGCACTGATATTAAATTTTTCTTAATTTATTTGTATTGTAAGTACCAAAGGACTTCTGCAGGTCTAAAAATGTCACATGCAGAGTTTCGTCAAGGGTTATTGCGGCAATGAGTCTGACGTCAGGAAGTACTTCATGTGGAAGACTGCACAGGTACTGCGTGCGTGTCATAATATATACTCGAATATATTATATTATCATAAATTATTTGAACCCAATATACACAATAATCAATAGCTTCCACTCCACACCGCTAAGATACAATTGATCACCTGTTATAAACTCTCCCAATATAGTATGGTTTTCAATAAAACATGTTTATTATATTTATTATGACAACATTACTTTTTCAATGGATTTTTAAATATATCCAAACAAGGAATACTTTTTACATTCTTATTCTATATTTTTATGGAAGTGTTATAAGTGAAAGTAAAGCAAGCTTTCAATCCTTAAAAGGATTACAGTCTTTATATTACGTTATAAATTTCTCAGCATTTTAAAAAAAAATTAAAAAAATTGTAAAATACTTATATACTGACAGAAATAAGATTAGAAATATCATCGATGCATTTGTAGTGTTATACAACTTTAGCCCACAGCTTCGTTTGCGTTAATATCCTTAATTGAGAAATAAAGTAAAAAATCATCACAGTACCTATACTTACGTCTGCAAGATAAGATTTTTTTTCCATGTTGTTTTTTTAGGCAATCTCTTTGAATTTTAAGGTAAACTTTAAAATATGAGTACAAAATTTCAAAATTTTAATACAAAACGAAAATTTTACAATGTAACTGTCGTGCATTATATATTTTTTTAATTTACTTTAATACTATACAAAAGTAATGCGTTGGCCGGGAATCGAACCCGGATCAACTGCTTGGAAGGCAACTATGCTGACCATTACACCACCAACGCCTATGTAAAACTCTTTCAGAAATAACTAATATTTATACAAACTCTACGCTATCGTATATAAGAATAGTGTTAATTTATACATTTATGCCGGCGTGTTTGTACAAATGTCAATTGCAAATACGTCATCAATACAATATTTTAAACGGTATAACAAAAAAGAGAGAGAGAGAGAGAGAAAACATTAAAATAATAACATAATTATTATTTAAAAAAACCCCAATTAAAGAAGCTAACAATCACAACAAGCACAGTGTATAAAAAAATTAAAAACAGAAATCGCTCGCTTATCGCGTCCATATACATGTCACTTATTATAAGAATCCCAATACTTTATTAACGCATATTATACTTGTTCGGACGGTGTCAAAGATACGCAAGACCTGGCTGAGGCTAAAAACATTCCAATGAACAATAAAGAATATAACGTATCTACAATCACGATCCGCTTCTCTGAGATTTCGACCGATAATGTCTTAATGGCTTTCAGTTAGACTACTGGACGTCTTATAGCGAATGTCAAAATCTCCATCACTCAAATGTCGAATAAATTAGCTATGCTCCATTTGTCCTTTTATCTTAAGCGATTAAGTAGACAGAGTAGTAGACAAACAGATGTATAAGCTAAATAAGAATTTATATATTATCATAGAAAATATGAGTTAACGCTTCGTTTGAGCTTTTTTATATTTTCAAATATATTTTCCAAGCCTTAAATTTAAAAGAAAATATTATTTTGTGTGTATTTTGCCTGTAATTTAAAAGAAAATATTATTTTGTTACCTAATTATTTTTTTATATGGCAATACCAAACAAAGCATCTAGACTATATTTAACGAATTCAACATGTGTATATATTATATTTAATGATTACTTTCCTTTAAGATCACTGGCTCACAGACTGTAAAAGGAAAAAAATGTTCACACATTTGTCGGTTAATCGCACTCACTCTTCGTTAAAAGTAATCAGACTTGACAGGCATTACACACTCGCGGTTGTTTCTGATATGCTTATACAAGACATATGGATATTTCATATGAAGTTGATAGACGTTTCATTTTATTTCTTTATTAAGAGTTTAAATATTCATAATATAGTAGTAACGGTAATAGAGTTTGAGGTATCTCTCAAGTCTAACTCAGTGCATAAAATAGTGATAAAAATAAATAAATAAATCACCTTCACGCTGTATCCCGCACCTGCAGGGTAGGCAGAAGGAACCTAGTGTTAAGACTCTCCGATCACAATTGGATTTCACCGCCATTTTTTCTTTTTTTTTTAATCGCTAACCAGCAGCGGCCATTTAATTTTAAATATTCAGCCTCAATCAATAGCAAAAAATAAAATAAAAAAGAAATACGTAGCGACAATATTTTAATTATAAAGGGTTGTTAGCTAAACGCGGCACAGCGAAATTTTTATTACTTTTTACTAACGCGAACAAAATTAAATTCCATACGTATCGAATAGGTCTACCTACCGTTTAATAAAAACTTTTTACAGACATTCATAAATTCTATCTAATATCCATTTGCGAGTTTTTTATGTAAGTACCTACGTAAATGTTAACTTACGAATCTTTGAATGTTTAAGGTTTAATTATTTAAAACAGTTTGCTTAAATTATAGTAATTAAATAAGTGATATTTAAATAAGAGTTAATTTCAATTCAATTTAATAGTATTATAACCCTCACTTCTATCCTCAAATATGCCAATAATGTTTTAAAGAAATCTATAGTTCTTGAACCATGTGATTACATAAACAAATTAGAAAAATTATCTGATCTAAACCTTTCTATTCTCACCATCTATCTTGCTTACGGTAATAAACATGAAGCTGATAAAAAAAATTGATTTGTAATTACATTTCTTCTTAAGCTGCAAAATTTAACCATAAAACATTCTCATTATACTTATTATGCCTACACAACAGAATACGCAATAAAAAATATAATTACATTTTATACAGCATTAATAAGTCAATTTGTAAATTTCATGTTATAAATCCCGTACCAGCCCACGCTTCATAACATAATATCCATACCTATATTATAAATTCGAAAGTAACTCTGTCTGTCTGTCTGTCTTTTACGCAATCAGGGCCAAACCGCTAATTTAATTGTGAAAAATACACATATAGAGATACTTGAGGGTCTCGGGATGAACATAGGATACTTTTTTTCTCATATTTGTAATATTTTCGATACATACCAATATATTAAAATACTTATTAATTTGACATGCAATTTATTCCGCCATGTTAATAACAACCGTTGCTATGCGACCGTTGTTAAGCAACGATTTGCAAAGTTCGTTGTTAGAAAACGTCACCCAAAATGAGCTTGCTTAACGCATCTCTCTATTGAAAACCGAAAATAATTTCATAAATATCCTATATCTTATAAAACAAAGTCGCTTTTCGTGTCTGTCTGAACTTTCTAACTCTTCTTTTTCTAAACCACCCAACGGATTTTTATGCGGTTTTCACCATTAGGTCGAGTATTTCTCAGGGAAAGTTTATATATAGTTTATTATTTGTACATTCTTATGTAAATTAACATAAATACGATAAATGTGTCTAAAGTCCTACCCGTTGAGACACTTTCGCGCATGCGCTGCTTTAATGGTAAGTACTACATGAAAATAATGTACTAGAGTATTGTTCCTCTTAATAAGATCTACAAAAAAGTCCGCGACAGCATATTTTTATCTTTTAAGGATAACGTGTAGTGATCATATTTCTGTCTAAAAATAGTAATTTCAATATATTTTTTATTGTGAGGGATATTTTTCCATAATGGTATTAATCCTTATCCTTTAAAATACTTTATTAATTTTCTACGTTAAACGAAGATAAAATTTGCTTTTTACACTATTTCGAAATTGCCAATAGTTTTAGAGAAAAACGCATTTAATTGTTGACACATCCCGCCGTTGACTCATCAGCTGTGCCGACTCAAGTTTAACTTATCCCTTACTCTCAGCATATAAATAAGTATATTAGTTACGTTGGCCATTTAATGTAGATCTAAACTGTCTTTTAATGTTTATTCAATTTAATAAGTACTTTAGAAGTTGTTACAATATCAAAACATCCTTGCTGCGAAACGCGCCCCGCGACGTTTTGCTTATACAAGCGCGTCATGAGCAGTCATCGGTGGTTCAGTGGTAGAATGCTCGCCTGTCACGCGGGCAGCCCGGGTTCGATTCCCGGCCAATGCATTCTATTTAATTTTCCTCACAGGCAGCCACGTAGTGCTTGCCTTTCATCAGGGTTTCATTTCACAAGCTCGAGAAAAAAAACCCTCCTGACTCTATAGCAACGAAGATTTAGATGCGTTTCACATATTGGATAATTTCAGTTGAATGTATTATTTCAGCGGTATATATTTGGTTTCATATTTTTTGTAGTAGTTATTAGTAGGTAGGTTTTTGTTTATAATTTCTTCCGTTTAAAAATACTTAGTCATTTAAATACCTAAAAATAGTCATTTAAATATATTTTAATAAGTACTTGAAAAGATTAGTAGCACAGATTTAAAATTACGGTACCTACTAAAAAAACCTTGCTGTGTAAAACAATTGGAAATTCTTATATGGAATATTGAAACTACGAAAATGCGGGTTGCATTAGGGTTTAATTAATTTTCACATTATCTTAAGTGCTTTGAAACATACATTATATGAATAATCCAGTAGTTAAAGCGGGCGAAGCCGCAAGAGGGTCGCTAGTATTTAATAAATATTCGTGTAGTTCAAGCGGGCGTAGCCGCGTTCGGGTCCACTAGTGTTAAAATAAAAGAATCCGAATACATACTCATCTTATGCTCATCTCGATTTAAGGCGCTTGTGCCGTACGTAATAAGATTAATCGATTTTAACCAAATTCAATGACGTTACATCTTGAGTTACAAGTATACTGCAAGTCATTTGTAGGCCGAATAAAAATATAGGTACCTATTCATGTTATTTTCTACACTTATTTAAAAGTATTGTTGTTGTAAACAGAACATAAATCTTGACTTTTGTCGCTTTGTACAGGAAAAAATAGTAAGTGGAGGCCTCAATAACTCACATTCATGCAGCTCCAACGAATTAGGGAAGTTATGGCAGTGCAGAAAAACAAAATCAATTTTCCAGAGGGTGATATATCATTAGGGGCTTATTCTGTTTCGTAATGCAGGTAAATGAAGTAGGAAATTAACTCACAGTGTTTAATATGTAATATTTCTAAATAAAGATGTTAAGCAGTTTATTTTATATCGAAATTGGAATATACTTTAAGACACAAAATTTCCAAGTTATTTTGGAATATTTATTTAAAGTCGTAAGGACGTTTCCCCGAACTTTTTAAGTAAAATATTTCTCTATTTTACCGTCGTCGACAAGGAAAGAAATGAATTAGGTATTTGTTGTTTCTGACTACCCTGACTTCTGCTTTTTATTGAATTGTACATGATATTTCAATGCCACATTGCCTTTAGTAACTAATATCAAATTCTACACTATCATAAAAACTATATTTATTCAAGATATTTAATCGTTGTGTTAAAATAAAAATATGAAAGTAATACCGCTGAAACTAATGTTTTCAAGTACAGACAATGCAAACGGCGTGGACGTAGCTATGCTGGTATTAATCGCACTCATTGCACTCAGCTGCACAGGAACAACACAAGGTTTTTTTGTAATATAGTTTAATTTATGTGGTGACTATAATGTAACTTCGAGCTCAGTAGGTTAAAAATAAATAATTTTTGAAATGAAGGAAATAGCAGATTTACGTAAAAGAAAAAACATAAAATAATAATACTAGTATTGAACCATAAGTCTATTATACCAGTTAACTTTAGAAAGAAAGCTGAGAATTCGGTGGAGTCTGGGAAACGGGATTGTCTTAATGTGAACGAAGTGTCTTAACACTGTTTATAAGTTATCTCTGTCTACCCAGCTAGTTGCGGGATTCTATTCGAATTGAATACGATTCTGTTTCATTTGAATTTTTTTTTTTTTTTTTAAATTATTATTTTTTAAATTAATTTAGAAATAGTTATTTTTGTAATATTTATTGAAATGTCAATAATGATAAATTAATTTCTGATGCCGACGCCTTTGACATACAATACACTATCATTCATCATTCCGATGTCTTTGACAGAGCGTCGGATTTGTCGAATATATAGAATAGTATTTTGTTATTTTATTAGATATATAAAATACATATAATCTGTTTATTACCTTCACTTATCTCCTCTAGAGGGAAAATTGTTGACTTTCCTGATTTCATGCGACGATGCGTATTGAATAACGGAACCTCCCCTCTAGCCAAAAGGAAAAAAAACGTCCAAGCACAAAGTGTGAATGTAAATAAATACGACAGATTATGAGTTCGATTCCCACTCGGGAAATAAATATTTAATATTTCCATTTTCTTCGCTTCGCTCTTCTCATTTTCATCGCCGAATGCCTCCAGAATTTGGAACGGAAATGAAAAAATTCGAAAATGAGGAACGGAGTGTTTTAACACAAGATTCCCCCTATCTACCCGCTGTGAGCATACAACGTAAATTAGATATCAATACAATACCTACATAATATTATAGTCGTCTTCGTAAGATGCTAAAAATAATGTACCTAAATATTATTTTTACCTTCAGTTACGCACAATGTGGTTAAAATATTTCTACGCAGTAATCGCGGTCGTATCGTAGGCATATGAAATAATAAACTTGAACTTCAACGTTCGTTGAATTTTTATTTTAAAATAGATCCTCAGATCCGAGGCCGTCGTGGTGCAGGAGCACAAGCGTTAAATGCGATGGTTGTGGGTTCAATTCGCACTCAGGGGAATGAATTACTTTTTATCGAAGGCCGTCGCTGTGATAAGGCCAATTGTGGCTTTCAGTTCTGCCACTCAACTGGCAATATCTCAGAAATTCGTCGGAAAATAGGGAATGGACTGTCTTAACATTAGGTTACCTCTGCCTACCTTCTTATATACGAAACGTATAAAGCAACTATATGTATAGTAGTACATAAAGAATATTTGAAAATTAAACAACTTTATGAAATATAATACAACCTCATAGTTTTTTGTAACAATATTTAAATAAGTTATAATATTCATCTTATACTTTTAATGTCCCTGTCTAAATTCTTGAGACGCCCACGACAAATATAACTTTACTGTTATTGCCCAAATGAAACTTCACGAACCACCCTTCTAGTTTAATGTTATTACTACACTTTATTTTATTAAAACCTCTGTGATCTAGAATTTGACACAATTTACTGGATATTTTTAATTATTATTTTTAAAATAGTACATAGGTGAAGACTGAAGGTGATCTGAAAGACTCTTCAGAAGGTAGTTCTTTTTTCTAATTAAATAAATCTCATAACATGCACAAAATGTTTATACAATTTAATCTTTTTTTCGCTTCTCTATATCCCGGACATAGCATAGTACTACTACAGATAACACTTTTGTATTTTCACATATTTTCACAAGTAATCTGTGTTGTATTTTCACGTATTTTAACAAAAATAATCTGTTAACAATTTTTTTAGGTAATTTCACTAAAACTTTCTAAATCTATTATAGCATGAAAGACAGGCAGGGATGAATTTGACAAATCACATTTCTGGAGTTTCACATATATACGTATATAGTTATCTATTCATCTCATAGCAATAATTTGCAGTTTCAGTCGTTTAAGTATCCTTTAAAACATCATCTATACATACTTATGCTAAGATTCAAACCATTAAGTCAAAGTAATTAGTTAACATCCTCACATGATTTACTTCCTTAAAACACGCACATACCAATATAATTTACGCGTATACGTTACTTGCGCATCATAAATAATGTAAAAAATGGCACCGCGGGACGCTCTTCAGCTTTTTATCTCCCAATCTTTATATTTCCGACTGACAGGATTTTTTATCATATAAATCTGTGTGTTTACATTTAAGTACATTAACTTATATTGCTTTATTAATCGCTTCATTTCTTGAAATTTATCATGATTTCTTAAAGATGTTCTTTCATCTTATAAACTCAGTGCTTACCTACCTGCCCAAAAAACATTACTTACATTTTTTATCTTTTGTTTATACCTTATTATTTTTAATTTTACTTATCTCCAGAGTATGCTTTGAAGTTTGTTTTACCGGTATGGTATACCATCCACACTCTGATAATGTGGATTGAACTGAATGCTATCGTGAGCAGTCATACCACTTTGCCACTATGGTGTTAATATATGGAATATGTTAATAATTAATTTGCACAAACAATCGACGTATAAATCTAGATAAGATACAGATTAATCAACGATAACCTATTTGTGATTTAATAATACGCAATGGATCGTTAGACGAAATGGCTTTACCTTAATTAACTTGCTACAAATATATGTTTAGATATGTATATTTTAATAAATGGAATGTTTAACTTTTCTTTTACTAGTATTTTTTAACTGGTTAGGTTGTGGATTCGATTCTCATTCGCGGGTATGAAATTTTTTTCATTTTTTATTCCTCGCTCTGGTAATGAGACAAAGTGCGGCGTTTAGTTTCGCCACCACAACGTGCAATGCCTTTAAAATTTGGCCAAAGGCGGGGGATTATCACACTATGTTTTTTAATGTTCTCTGTGTACCCTACGTTGTGCGGAGTACAGGTTGACGCTAAAATAGTCTAATAGTGATAAGGTAATGCTAAGATAATAATACAATGCTACTACAATGTTAGAATTTTAATGAATTCTGCTTTTAATTTGATGCAGATCTAGTTAAAAGGCATAAAATAAAGAACCTTGCACCTATTAAAGGCTATCAATATGGCTTACTCTCACACTGCTCCACCAGATTCATGTTTATACATGAGTTAATTAAGGACATAACATTTCGTATATTGTTCTCGAGGCAACAATCGGTGCAATTCTACTACTAGTGTTTTCGACACGTCTGAAAAGTTCGGACAATCTTGTATGTGTTAATATAAAAATCTAAAGAGACTGCTGAATTAACTGAATGGCAGAAATTAAATAAGGATCCGTCGTAGAATTTTAAATGAAACGGCAATTTTGGAGTGCGATTGCTACGCTTGCTAATAGGTATGTTATACATATGTACAAATAAATCTTATTTTGTTAAAATGGTATAGAGTATAGACTAAATAATTTTGAAAAAAATAAAATCTTCTTCTTTCAATAATAAATATTATTTATATTAGTAAAGCCATTTTTTTACTCTGTATTCCGCACACAGCAATGTAAGCAGAGGGAATTTAGTGTTAACTGTTAAGACACTGAGTTCCCCATTTTACGCCGAATTCTGAGGGCATTGCGTGTCGAGTGGCGAAACTCTACGCCGTGCTTTGCCTCGACATAGAGGGAAGAATATGGTAATATTAAATATTTCATTTCCTCGAGCGGGAATCAAACCATAGCCTATCAAGTATGCAATAACACTTTGTGCCCTAGCGCCAGGACTGGCCTGAATATGGTATTTATGTACATAATTATATTTGGATTTTAAAAGAAAATACTGTTGTTGATTCCAAGACTAAATCCAGTCAATTAAAGCGCCTCAGTGTGATAAAATGAGATTGAAGGAATTCTTATCTCGCAATAATTTGGAGTACGTTTCCTTCTTTGCCAAGGTCATTGCGAATAAGATGATTAAGATGAATTAGTCGGCATATACTAGCAAACACTCCTGGTGTCGAATGCTATTTATCTATAGGAGTATGTAAGTACTTTAACGATTATTAATATTTTGTCAATTTATTATTATTTAATTAATTACAAAATTAATATAAAATAATTTACAAAATCACTTTTTTGTAGTAAATTCACGATATTTTTTATACTTCTGATTCAATAATAAATATTTATATTTTTATTATAATTGTATACCACGATATTTTTTCTTTAATTATGTAAAATAACATAATATTACTAAAATCTACTACAACAGAGAGACTAAAATGGATTCATTATTATTAAACTTCTAAGAACAGGAAAATATAATACAAAATAAGCTGTGTTTTAACTTAATGCTACGACAGCAGCCGGGGACTGTGGAAATATGAGTCTATTTATTTCTCCTATACTATTCCTTTACATTCTTAGATTGGAAAGATAAATGTATGTAATTTAGATGGACTTCTGTTTGTGACTAATATACTTAGTAAATCATTGTTTTAATCTTTTTAAAATATAATATTTAAAAAATTTTATATGGATTAGAAATTTCTGTATTTTGCTTAAGTTGGGCAGGTAGGAAGCATCTAGCCTTAAACCACGCCATGATAGGATACTCGTACCATTCCGTATAGTTTAAATTTGGATTTGATTGGATGGGGGCTGGAACTGTCTAAATGGGAACGGAGTGTCTTAACACTAGGTTCACCAGGGTCCCTTTGCCTCCCCTGTTATGTGAGGGATACAGCGTGAAGCTAATCAAACTGTTCAGTCACCATGTTATCTTTGTACTTTCCTAGTTGAAACATATACGAGTATACATAGATCACGTAAATGTCTATTTTTTCAGCTACAAACTTTAATATTTCGCATTACAATAAAATAGGGAGAAAGTACCAAGTGACAAAACATAGTTTTTTTTTGTAATTTCACGGTGTATCACGCACATAGCGAGGTAGGCAGAAGCAGCCTGAGAACCTAGTTTTAAAATAATCCTTTCTTTTGAGATATTGTTTTCGTTCTCCATTTTCTAATCTCGAATATTAATAAATATTATGTAAAATAAATTAAAGTATAAAAAAGTATAAAGTAATGTTTAATAAGTATAAAAAATAATAATCACGTTAAATTTTATGCTTATAACGCTCATGAAGTCGTCGCCCGGATGTTGCATATTAAATTCCGCATATTGAAACTATGAGAATGTCATCTTATATTGTCTTTATTTGTAACAACGGTTTTAGATATCCGGTTATTCTAAAATTACAATAATTATAATAGGTATTGCTAAAAGTCTGTCTATATACATATAGCTTATGACCAAAATTGATTACAATAGACTTTCATAGATACCTATAACACTACGGGAATTTATATCTAATTAATAATTTATAGTCTATGAATCTTATTTTTTTTTATTTAAATAGCAATAATTTTAGAGATATTAATATTACGCATAAAGTTATTAAATGGTGTCAAACATATTAATTAATTACCATACATAATCGTTTAACATTAAAATAAATACGAAACTACGATTAAGAAAATAAAAATCTAGTAAAAACATTAAACCATAGATAAAAAAACTTAAGCAACTGTCCTGAGAGTAACAAAAAATATATCAGTTCTCTAAATAAATATTTAAGATCGCTATTTATAGACTCTCTTAAAATATTTTAAGTATAAATTGCTTAGCTGATATTATTGAGAGCGGCCATTAATAATAATGATACAGGTCATATGTTACTGGACGGGAGTTAAATAAAATACAGATTTCAAGATATGTATGGATTTACAACATTTACTTTGGGGGAGAATTATGGTGGAATACACTTTTGTAATTGAATAAGGCAATGATTTTGAAATAAACATAAATATGATATGCGAGTCTTACGTTTAAGATAACACTTAAAATGTTTGTACGACTAACAATTTATTTTATATGCTATATATTTTGCAATATATAAATATTTAAAAATAATAAAATTATTCAAAATTTAAATATATATGCTCTTTACATACGTCATGGTACAGTCATGTTTCCTTCTCACGGTTGCCATGTGACCGACAACGTGCGATGCTGTTTTCAACTTTATAAAAGCGCATAGATAAAAAGAGAAAAAAATATATGTTTAACATTCGACTGTAACAAGATTGTGATTTTGATATTTCAGGAAAATTAATTATTTAATATTTCCTTGATCTGATTACATTTAATTGAATTCCTTCAGTCAACATACATTGCTTCGAAATATTCAGTGCAAAGTGGAGAACGGAGTGACTTAACATTTAAGACTGCGAGACAAAAAACAATACATTTCTATTTCTACGTCAAAAATAAAGGTATGTAATGGCATCCAAGTGTCCAAATATTATGCATATAACATAGATTTATCAAAATATTATATAATATATTTTATCGTCGACAGTCACGTTTAATCTCATATCATACATCAGTAGGGATTTGAATTTCACAATTTAATAAAATATCGGTATGTTCGTCTTCGGAAACGACTTCCTAGCGCCGGCGTCTTAATTATAACTTGTACTGATTAATGGCGACGTCCGATATTTTTCAATTTCGTTTGTTGCTCATTTAATGCTTATAAATCAAATGTTCAGGGAAAGTGAATTTTATTTCGTAATAATTTATTATGTTAACATAATCCTGCTTATTATTTTTATAGCGGAAAAGTCTTAATATTTATTATTTAATCATCCCATAATTTTATCAACCTTCACAGTTTTAATTTACTAGAAAAAGAAAATGTAATGTACAATTAAAATTAAGTGCTATTATTAAATACCTACATATAATTAAATTCAAAAAAATCTACTTCACGCTGTATCCCACACACAGCATAGTAGATAAATAGAACATAGTGTTGAGACACTCCGTTCCCCAATTTCCGCCCAATTCAGGAGGTATTGCGTGTCGAGTGGCGGAACTCAACGCCGCGCTTTGCCTCGACACGAGAACAGAGAAATGAAAATATAATTAAATTAATACTTTTCTATACAAATATCACACACTAGTATGCACCATTGATATAAAGAATATGATTAATCATTTAAATCTACTTCTTATTACCAGTTTAAAACTGTCATAAACAAGACTTATAATATTATCATACGAGATCATCGACGAGGTACAATATCTTAGCGAACTGTGCTAGTTTGGTAACCAAATAATAAATATCGGAACTATTAAGATTCAATATCGAATGTATCGGCAATTGCGAAATGGATACATAATTGTAGCGCACACGTTGTTTGGCAGGTAAGTGGAGCTATCCAACTAAGTGTAAAAGTTAATCGTTCGCTAAAGGTTTCTTAGATAAAAGTGTGTTATTTTCATGATCGGATTATAGACGCGTCGTGCCGCGTTCACACCGGTCGCCAAATGTAGAGCACAGTGTGGTTAGCGGCGATGCCTCCGAGACCGACCAAACTCAGTGTAAGTTCAGCACGAAGGCGCTGCGGTCGCGCGCTCGCCACTAACGCCCGCCTCGCGACTTCACCCTCGTAATACTTGAAATAAACTTTGAACTATCAGTACACTTCACTGGCTGTAGAGCTAGGAAGTGTTTTAAAGTGTAAAGTGTTTTAGCAGTTGGTGCGTAAGTTAGCGACATATGGCCATGCCTGAGGTCCGGTTGTAAGACGTATTGGTCGTGCTATGATAGAATGATAGGCGAGCACGTGTGTACTTATTTCATAGAGGCTCACCGTTCACTTATTTTTTGTTATGGGCAATTAATAAGGGATTTGTTTTTTTTTTTTTGGTAAATGTTGATTTTGGTAGGTATTGTAATAGTTGGTCCTATATGTTTTATGTTTATCATTTTTTTTACGTTGATAAGAAAATGCTACTTAAATATTTATTATATTTTTCTCATAGAAAAATATTGTATAAGAATTTATAGTCTCAATCAATTGCATTACGTACTTTTATAAACTGATGAAAATATTTTTATACATAAGTAGAAAACAAAAAATTCTGAATAACTGCACTTGTATGTGTATATAAGACAAATTTACTTTCCAGGACTTTCCTGCTATAAAACCCTTATAATATACTGTCTCAGCATAAATCCTTTTCGGGAACAATGAATACAAATTACTTCCATATTTTTATTACCAGTATCATGTAAATAGATAAATATTATCTTCGAACAATACCTCAGCATAAGATGCTATCTCTACACGAAAGGTTATTTCATATAATAAATTCAGTAATAACGATGCGAGTGCGAACAACTGAACAAGTTTTCCATAATAAACGCCATACACTTAATAAGAATAGTAATAAAATGTATTCAATGCTAAAAAATACACGTATAAGAACGTAGCCATAAAAATTTAAATCTTTCTAGTGTGTTTTTATTGGGGTTTATTTCTTATGGTAGTTGAGACGTGAAGGCATCTTCTAATTTTATTTCTATAACCATATATTTGTATACTATTTTCATGTTTTAAACATAATTTGTATTACACAAACGTTACTATTATGTACGTAGAAATGTCTATGTTAGAACATTATTAGATGTCGACAAAACTTTATGATTAAAATTTTGAAAAAGTCTTGATAGTTTCTAGAAATATATTTTTTCTCTCGCATATATGTTTACACAAATATATGTAGGAACATTGCAAACAAATACAGAAAATTCAGTAGATATTAAATGTAAATTTAAATTTACTAAAAATCAAAGTTGTTAAAACTGTACTATTCAAATTGATATTCAATACATATTATTCAACAATAGAGAGCTGTCGTGTCGCAGGAGAACGCTATAGGTTGTGGATTTGATTCCCATTCAAGGAAATGAATTGTTTAATATTTTCATTCTGCCACTCGACACGCAAAGCTCTTAAAGCTTTACCTAGACAGGAAAATAATTCTGGAATTCGGCGGAAACTTAACTCTAGGGTCCCTCTAACTATCCTGCTGTGTGTGGGAATCAGCGTATAAAGCGTGAAGCTGTATTATTATTAAACATTGTTGATTTGTAACAATAAAAAGTAATGCAGCGTAAAGATTTCCAGAATCAGTTCTCTTATATTTCCTTCTGCACGAAACGATGAGTAAGAAATGCAATATTTTTGGTAAAGAACATGCATCTATTACTATAAACTACTTTAATATTTTAAAATATTAGTAATAATTATTCTTACAAAGAATTGCAATTGAAAACATAAAAATATTTTAAAAAGGCTTTACTTGTCTGCGCCATTCCTTTTAATCCTCAACAGCATATTGCATTTAAATAATTAATAGAGCTTCGGTGCAAAAGATTTTATTCTCTAAGGCATAATTAAACAATAAATTTCATTTTATGAATTGAAAATGATGTTATTCTTATACTAAATATAGAATTAATTTCATTCGCGAAGGTCTCCCTTCTACCTTAGGAAAACTAACTAACTTTACTGTTGGATGAGATTAGGATATCGTAAAGTACTATATAGGGAGGATTAAGTTAATCGTAAAATGCGCTATTAATGGCGGTCACCCAACAACGAGAAAATTTCACACAACCTAAAGTTCATAGAATATTATAAAAAGATAATTAAAAATAATTAAGGTAATTAATATATTTAAATAGTATAGATTTTGGAAGATTTTTATTTTAAAAGGTAACTCTTGTTTGATATTTCATATTAATAATGAAATAATAAATACGACCTCCATTTTAGCTTTTAACTGTCCGCTGATTAATTAGCAACTTCTTGCTGGTCAATATTTATAAACAAGTCATTTTCATTAACACTAAAATCATTAACCTTTCACGATAATTACTGTCACGGAAAAGTAAAACGAATCTGCACGTCACTTAATATCTCAATTAAAACGCTTATATAAGGGCAAATTATAAGTAGTTTTGAATACATACTTTTTTTTTTTGCTTCATGCTGTATACTTTATTGGGTACGTGGGAACCTGGGAACTTAGTGTTAAGACACTCCGTACTCATTAAGACAACGTTACTAACTTTCCGCCTAATTATAGAAGCATTTGCCATTTTACCAGAGCGGGGAAACGAAAATATTAAATATGTTTTTCTTCCGAGTGGGAATCAAACTAGAAGCCGACATGATAGCCTCAATACTATATACTTACATACATATATGTATATATATGTATATATGTATGTATATTTTATGTATATATGTATGTATATTTTATGTTTTTAAATTATGTCAAAATTACGAAATAGATTGCATGATACAATACGTCATTCGACAATCAGACTTGCCTTATAAAGTTAATCTGCAATGGCTATTATTGATTATATTGTTAAAGTTGCGTAATTAAATAAAAACATTTTGTGATACGATTATTACTGGTAATGCCGTAAGTCTGTAACATTTAAAGTGCTGACGTTGTTTTTGTGTATCTCAAAATATATAATATAGTTTTAAGAAAAAAGATACAATAATCAATTATATACAGGGTGGAATTGTCAGCGCCACTTTAAATGAAACCACAGTTTTAACTACTCTATAAAAGCCTAATATAATTCGGAAAAAAAATAATTCTCAAAAATAAAAAAGTTTTTTTTTCAAACAAAATAAATAATAAAATTATCGTTTTAAAATAAAACACCATTTGTAAAGTATAACATAGGCACGCACACACTTACCTGTCAAAGCGGCAACGTCGCTTACGTATGTGTGCGTGACACGAAATACAGGTATGGATAAAAATCGTGAAATGAAAAAAAAATCCTACGTCCAAACCGTTGAGGTACCTTGATTATTTTTTTTAATTCTGGGTTTGAAATATTTTACCCTATATGCAGTTTCAGTAAAAGAAGCGCTGCCTCTTCCACCCTGTATATGTATATGACTTAAAAAAATGATATAGTGATAAAGTATTAGTATAGTGATAACAGAATCTAAAAAATCCAGATTTAATTTACTTATTAAATAAATAATAATTATATTTAAATAGAAAGAACACAAAATATTGTCTTCAAAATAGTTAATGATTTTTATACAACTTTATTTTGAAACGAATTCGCAGATTATAAACTAATAAGTCAATTAAATAAAATGTAGAAAGAACAAGTTCAAACATTATAGCCATCATTAAATTAAAATGCTTTTACTATAGCAAAAGTAAATACAAACTCGAAATATAAAATAAACGAAATAACTACTTTTCAAATAAAATAACATAATAATACCATAAATTGTGTTCCGCGCAATTGAACAAAGTTAGGACACTATTTAAATGTAAGTCGCAAGTTTTCCGGTTCACTTTATAGCATTATTTAAGATCGCCGTAAAATTTACGGGAACTTATGAGACTCTCCGACGCTCGTTAGGTTCCCGATTCGAAATTTGATTTCGTTAACATAAGTTAAACTGAACCTGTAAACATATATAACAGCTATTTAGATTTAGCTTCACGCCGTATCACTCCTATAGTAGAGTAATTAGAGGGAACCTTGTCCTACACTCCGTTCCCCATTTTCCACAGAATAAGGCATTTGGTGTTGAGTGGCGGGACTCAATCAGGTCTTGTTACCAGGGCGGGAAAATGAAAATATTATTAAATAATAATTCCCGCATGTGGGAATCCAACCCACAACCGTCACGTTTACACGCTCATCACCACTGCGCTAAGACCACAAGATCTACCACAAGATGATTGATATAAATATGTACGAAAGCATAATAATATACGAAACCTGTCTTTTTTAGGTTTTCTACATATTACCTACAAAAATGTAACGTGTCTTCAGGGATATGACAAGTAGAATATATAAAAGAAAATGACTTCTCTCATTGGTATTCAATTTCTTGAAATAAATGGAGAAATATGTACCTACGTAGTTTAGGCCGTTGTGGCGTAGGGTATGTATGTGTATAGTTTTTATGAAATTTTATTTATATTTCAATGTATTTCTAAATATTATGATCAGTTTAATATGTGGTTAATGGGCTAAATTAAATATTTTATATTCTGGCTTGCCAATGCCAATTTCCAAAATAGGCACGAGTAATTTAAGTATTTAAATAATTGAATAACAAATACAATATTCTTTATAATTAGAAATCATATAAAATCATATAAACTAAACATTTTTACATATTTTAATAATAATATAAACGTTACATACTCCTATGTAACATCTCATCATCTACATATTTTAGACTTTTGTGTCTCTTGGGACAAGACTACAGTAGATAGTAAGGAGAGACTATTTGCTCACAAAAAGTTTAAAATCTATGGGCTTATAAATCGTGCAAGTGAAAGTAAAGTTTTAGATGAAATGAATTAATTTAAAGTTATTTTTTTTCTTTAGTTATGGTTATTTTAAAAAGTATAAATAGTGGAATAAGTATTAATGATTTCGATTTCATATTTTTATTTGTCGATAAGTTTGAACTAAATCGTTTACAGTAAAATAAATATATTAACAATATAAATAAAAATTAAATCAAATCAGCTTCACGCTGTATCCCCCACACAGTAGGGTAGGCAGAGGGAACCTAGTGTTAAGACACTCCATTCCCCACTTTCTGCCGAATTATGGAGGCATTGCGTGTTGAGTGGCAGGATTCAACGCCGCGTTTTGCCTCGATACCAGAGTGAAAAAATGGAAATATAAACGTAAATAAATATTTCACTTCTTCAAGTGGGGATCGAACCCACAACCGTCGCGTTACAGTCACACCCTTGTTTTTCCTATTTACAGACTTTCTATACTATAAATAATATACGTAATATTTCCATAGCGACATTGTACCGATACGGATGTTATCATAAATACTTGTATTGGTGTATTCGTTGAAATCATGAATAGTCAATCCTAATATTTCTGATCACGTCGCGTCCCTTGGGTTTTGGCCAAGTTACTTTTACTTCATTTGACCTTTTTGGACGAAGTTTGAGACGGATGCAAAATTGTGAGCTGATTTCATTACCGTTCGTACCCTTACCTTTGTAATTTATTAATACTTAACATAGATATATATATATATCGATTTTTGGAAGTTCTGGTTCTGGTGCTGGACGCGTTTCGCCATAGGTATTAAATCCAATATATTCATTATAAAATTTTAATAACATATTTTTCATAACGAATATTTTAAATTAATATTTGCATTATTCGTGTGTTTATTGTGTAATTTACTAAAAAAAGTTTCATCTCATTAAAAATTTAGTTTGATTCTTAGCTAGGGCTCATCGGAAAAATAAATTATGAGAAAACTTTCTTGTAACATAAAAATATTGAAAGACATTGAAACTTTTTATATGCCTTTAGTAAGCAAAATGCTTTTAACACAATGATTTTTATATAAGTGCATTATTAATAAAAATGAAACTTACATAAAACCGTCGTAACCCAGTAAAATACGTTAGAGTACGGGTTCTAACTCTCGCGACTCACACAATGTACTGAAAGATACAAGAAAATAGATAACGAAGCACCTATTATAATACAAATATCTAGGTACCTATTTAAATAATATTAAGATTTAGAAATGGCGTGGGAAACAATTTGTCTTATATAAATAATTCAAATAGATCCATTTTACAATCTAAGACTTTCCAAGACCTGTTTATTGCTGTCACATTAGCGCCACTTAAACTATTTATTTATTATGTTTTGTATATTCTTAAAAATTATTAAATTCTAAAACATAGTTTTTTTATATTATTATTATCATCATAAAATTTTATTTAAGTGCTTCACAAATTCGAAAGCACACATTTCGAGAATAAAACGTGAATTTTGGTAAAAGTTCAACCTTCATAAATTCCGAAAGGAGTAAAGTAAATATCAATTATAATTACGTGATTGTTTGCAATTCTCGGCTCCGTGGGACGCCACTTTTTCTGGGCAGACCTTCTTTTATGGGTGACACTTGCTAAATATATGGCTACTTTTTTATAAATTTAAATGTGTTTTTAAAGCCAATCGTGGCACAGGGGCAAAGGGTGTAACTGTAGAAGCGACTGGTTATGGGTTCGATCCCCACTTCAGCAAATGAAATATTTGTTTAAATTTATATTTTCATATCTTCGCTCTGGTGACGAAGCAAAGCAAGGCGTTGAACAGAAAGTGGGGAATGGAGTGTCTTAACACTAGGTTTCGTCTGCCTTGTGGCATGTGGTTTTTTGTGATCGCCCGGTGGTCCAGGTCCAGCATGTAACATACCACTAATGGTATATGTGTGTTTCGAAGAGAATAACGTTGTACCTTCGAAGTTTGGACGTTTAAGTGCAATAAGATTGATGAAGCTTTGTGAACGTCAGCTTAAATGGTCAACAAGCCAACTTTGATATTAATGGTAGTGATTCAATTAAGTAGTTTCGTATCCTTGTTACTTTATTATATATTCTAAATTATTAATGTTAAATAAATATTATTATTATTTATAATTAAGGTTTTAATAACGCAGTTGTTGGTTCTATACCCGCTTGAAGCATTTATTAATTTTATTTCCACCACAGTGTTAAGCTTAAAAAATTATATCAATATTTTTGAATGTGAAATCAGTCAAAGTTAATTTTAATATGAATAATATTATACAACATATTTAATTAATTAAGCATATAAATTATGTAATGATTTAAATAAATCAATTAGTCCCAATTACAGATACGAAGCTTATTTAAATTCAATGAACATCTAATTGAACATAAATAAACGATATACCACGATAAAATATGTAAATATTAATTCATCGAATTAATTAATCTGTGGTACAAAAACTTGTACTTTATATTTTTGATAAAATATTTAAAAAGTTATCTATATTAATTAGCATTACAAATACTCTTCTAATATCGATATGTAAATTTATGATATTATTCATGATTAATTAATATAAAAATTATATAGTACGTTTAAAATAAAATAAATAATATTAAAATATAATATTAATTAGGTAAGGTAAGATATAGTAAAAATAATAAACTTATTATTTTGTTTTCATTCTCTGGATAGTTTTAAATATTGGAACTTACCATACAAAGCTCTATTCTGTTACCATCCACAATGCGAAATCTAAACATCTATTTAGCATTGTATGGACCGCGCGCGTGTGACAGGCGCCATCTGTGCTCACGTTAAGGTGCTCAGAACAGTGCCTGGGTCTTGATACCCTTAAAACACCCCTTCAGTTTTTTTAAGTTTGACACTGAATTCCGCATACCGAAGGCAGTGTTTAAACACTCCGCTCGCATTGCGAGGCATTCCGTGTTCAGTGACAGATCTTGACACTCGACATCAGAGCAAAGAAATGAACGAGCGAGAAACGAACTCACAACCTATTGCAGCTGACCTTTTTCTAGACACGAAATATACGAAAAAGTATTAGTCAATCCCTAAAAAAATATTTGTCTGCCGTATCTATGCTATTAATGGCTCTAACCCATTAGGTTAACTGACTTAACTGACCGCTTTCCGTCACCATACAGATTACAGGAGTCAATCTAATAGAGCCGCTTCGACCCAGATGCATTCATTTTATCTTAATACGTAGTTTGCATACCGTCGCTTGCAATACGAGGATCGCTGACGTAAACAACTGATGATTGTATACGCTACCACCGATCGTAATTACAGGATATATTGTGGTGCACCAAATTAACCGCTTTCGATAGTTAATTTCTGCTTATGTTAGAAAATCGATATTAGTTTCGAATTGAGCGAATAATGATAATTCGATACGAGAGCTTTATAGGATCTGAGCATTAAGATTAGTTATTGTCTTTTTTTCTCACTTCAAGCTTTATCCTGCATTTGGCAGTTTACGCAAAGGGAACCCAGTGTTAAGACACTCCATTCGCCATTTTCCGCCGAATTCTGGAGGCATTGCATATTGTCTTTATAACAAAATTAGTTGGAGGAATTAAAATTAAATTACCTGTAAAAATCTGACTCTATCGTCAATTTTTCTGACTGGCTTATGATATGAGGTTTATTATATGAAAATGTAACTTTGGAAACCTTTAAAAGTTATTAGAGTAAGGAGAAATATTACCTTATGTATGATTTGCATTATTTAGCCTATTGTACATACATCACTAAATTAACGTTTAGAAGCTTCTATAGATTAATATTTAAAATAGCTTAAGAATACCCTTATATATTTTTAAATTACTTTATGTAATTATATCTTTTGATTAAATTAAATAAATTACAAATTGATCTTTGCATGTTGAATACATTTCTGAACATATCTGCAAAGTTAAAATTTATTTTAGTGTTATTTTACATATGGACATAAATATAAGTGTGTATGGTTCGTACAAAATTAATGTATAACTACGAAACATATCTCCAAATGTTCCAGAGATAAAAGAGTGCGTCCCTTCCTTTTCGAAATGTATACGAAGTGAAACGCTCTGGAAAGATTTATGGTATATGTAAAAGTGACATTTATGACTGTCAAAGCGTCCCTATTAATTAGTTCAACAGTGGTTTCGTATGTCGTTAAAATGACATACAAATTCGTAACATCACATTAAATTACATTAACGGCCCTTTATATTATCTAGATGATTTTTCATGAAAATATATTCGTGAGGTTGCTCTTATAATTCACACTCACTGATGTGTTTTGTTAGGTTGTTATTGGTTGCTCCACCACTGAATATGACTGAATATGTATATAAGTGCCATTTTTACAGATTGAAGGTTTCTATAATCCTAGTATTTTCATGTCTATTTCTATTGTTGATTATATATATATCTTTATCTATGTATATAAATATATATCTTAATCGTATTTAGTGTAAAGGAAGTCGTTGCGCAGTGGCACAAGAGAGAAGTTCATATGATCGATTCCCACTCAAGGCAAATCATTATTATTTCGCAACAAGGCTTTGGAGTTTAATTCCGCTATAGAGCTGAAAAATAGTATAGAACTCTACTCAAATATGTAAAATATTCCGCTGCCGAGCAGTTAAACATTAAAATTATAAGAAAACGTGGTAAAGTAATTCCATGATGGGGTCGCTTAATACGGTACATGCAATGAAGCGGGCCATAACAAATGAGAGGTGTAAGGCGTTTAGTGCTCATAAAAAGCTCTAAACTGACCAGACCTCATATCTGTTTATATCATTTAAATTCCAAACATTTCACAATTTCTTGTAAGTGCTGTTTTATTTTTTATTTTTTGTCAACTTCACGCTGTTTCCCGCATATAGCAGGGTGGGCAGAGAGAACTTAGTATTAAGATACTTCGATCCCCACTTTCCGTCGATTTCGCGAGGCACTTTGCCTTCACTCCAGAGAAAGAAAATGAAAATATTAAATATTTAATTTCATCGAGTGGGAATCAAACTCACAACCGGTCGCATTTTCTATTTATTTTGATCACTTAAAAAAAAAAGGATTATAAAACAAAATATTTGCTTATAAGCAGGACGTAAAAAGTTTAATATTAATATAGGTATGTGTACATAACAAGATAAAATACGATTAACACGTTTAAATATAAAAAAAACGCCTTTGAATAAATGTACGTAATAAAAATGACAGTAATGGCCGCGTTAATCGTCTACTTAATTAATCTACAGTATTCAGTAGGGGAAAAAAGCAGAGATACTTACAAATGAAACGTAAAGTTCACACTATTCGAGTTAGATCTCTTTCGTCGGTTGGTATTTTTTTAAATTCTTGTAGAGCTATAAATTATTTCATTATATAAAGATTTTATTTTTTTTACGTTTTTAAATAGAATTAGAAATTAAGATTAGATATACTACTGAGGCCGTCGTGGCCTAGTGGGTTGATGTTTGATTGTATGTGTGACCGAAAGGTCTGGATTCGATTCCCGATAGATAAAGCGTGGCATTAAGTTCCTTGACTCTACGCACAATGTCTCAAATTCAAACAAAAAGCGGAGACTGGTGTATTTTGAAAGAAGAATCTCTGTGTATAACTTTTTGTTTGGTAAATAGGCTTGGCGCGGCTCTTTCCTTCCGCACCAGAGCGAAGAAATGAAAATATACATTTTAAGTAAATATTTCATTTTTTCGAGTAGATATCGAACCCACAACCAAACGCGTACACACTTGTGTCCCTGCACCTCTACTGGCCTCTAGATATGAATATACATATTTTTGAATAACTATTACATTCGTTCGCCTTAACCACAGTTTATTATTGAGTAACACTGAGTTGATGGCAATCACTTATTTATTTATTAACACACCAAACCAGTCTCAAGAGCTTAATGATTTTGCGTAGACTAATAAAGAAATCAATTCATGAGTGCGAGAGTCAGTGCAGTGGCGTAAGGTACCCACTTTATGTGTTCCATTTTTAAATGTGTACATTAATTAAATTAAAAATCATGTTTCTCATATATACTCTGTGTTAACTTTTTAAGGTAAACAAAATTAGGCACAAGGTACGTTTTTGGTATCAAAAATATTATTTATTGTAATGTTGAATGTATAAAACATATTACTTACTACGCTTATATCAAGTTATAATGTTTGTTAAAACTGGATATAGTAATCTCAACTCACAATATTTTAGTACGTAGTATTTTTTTTTAAGTTTCTCAAATCTTTCGTGAGTTAGTGTTGAGATATTCCGTTCTCTATTTATGCGTGGGGGAACTCAACGCAGTCCTTTGATTTATTAGAGTGCAGAAATATAATAATTTTAATATGATCGATACACCGAGTAGAATCGAACAAACGACCAACGCGAGTAGATATGGTTTCAAAATGTGCCAGTGCACCAAGATCCAAAACCTCATTATCATATATGTATATATTCCTCATATTTGGAGTAATAAATTAAATTCGAATTAAAAAATATATGTACTGGAAAAAAAAAAAAATAATAATATATTTTTTTGTATTCATAATTTGAAACATTTATCGAATTAAGGAGAATCGAGCTATTATACGCAATGCCTCTACTTGTCACTCAGAGAGGTCGTTTGTCCCCCCTCCCCCCCATTCCTCGTAACGTTCATTTGATGAGATTACCAACACTGTCATCATCTCTCATGTTGTAAAGCTGAGCCAAATATTTGTTCAAAAACATCATTTTTTCGCTTTATCTTTTATGCTTCAGTGGTTGCGAATAGCATTTAAAGCCCAAAACAAAATGTGCTAAATATACTTTTAATCATGTTAGAAACTGCCTTATATATCAGAAATTATATTTTTCGAGTGGCTTTACGTTTTTTCAGAAATTAGCATAGGTTTCTGTCATACAGCAATAAATGATGACCAACAAACAACCACCCTAATACTTGAAACGTTGTGTTTGTTTCGGAATTGTCAATAGTTTATTTATAAATTAATAAACTATCTTACTTCTATTTTTTCTAACGTAATAACTTACGTTATTAGTAGATTTTCTTTACACCAGACTCGCCCACCTCCACCACCACCATTCAAGAGAGTAGATTTACAAAGAATTAAAAAAAACACATTTAAATAAATGTTATTACCATCAAATTGTAGTTATACTTAACTTTCTTTTTTCCACTCCATTTGACAATCCTATCTCACAGAACACTATTACTAGTACGAATATTATCCTCCAACAGTTTTCTTATAAAGCGACTCATTCATTTGGCGACAATGTTACATATGTTCTTGTCAGTCAGATAAAAGCTTAATTTTCTCTTGCTTATGTTTTCAAACACAATGTTTCATCGCTAACTATAACCAATATTAAGAAATTAAAGGCCGAGCGTTTTGGGTTCGATTCCCACTCGAGGAAGTGAAATATTTAATATTTCCATTTTCTTCACTCTGGTGTCGTAGTAAAGCGCAACGTTGTGTTCCGCCACTCTACACGCAATGCTTCCAGAAATCGGCGGAAAATGGGGAACGGAGTATTTTAACTTTAATTCCCTCTGCCTACCCTGCTGGGTGCGGGATGAAGCGAAGCTAAAAAAAATGTTTTCCTTATTTACATAACTACATATTTAAAATGTAAAATATTAAGACATTCTTAGTAATCGGTAATAATAAACATATACAAACAATAACAAGTAAATAAATAAAATCTGCACCAACAAAAAGTCGAACTTGTAAAAAGTTTTTAAGATTAAGTGCGTAAAGGACAGTGACGCAAGGTCTAAAAGGATTTATATATACGAGTGCGGCACTGGCGAGACGCGGTCTACTCCATGATTCTATCTCGAAGCTTACGAGACGTTATTACATTTAGACTCATAGATATGTCAAATCAATGTCAATAGAGACTCTTTATTTCGATAGCTCTCTTGATACCCAATCGATGGCCAGCCCATATTTTCTTAAAAGGGGACGCAGACAATCATTGCATTGAACTTAATCGCGTTTATACGATTATTTGACTCGATTTTCTTTTTTAGTCGAACAGTGAGCCTCTCGATAAATTTAGCGCTAGGATCGTTGATAACTGGTTCGAAACCGAGTGGTGTGTGATGAGTGAGCGGACATGATCGAGGTGTGTAACGTGCGGTGATGGGAGCGAGGACTGCGCACGATGCGCGCGCGCATTGATGGAAGAGTCCTGGTCGTCGGGCGGCGCGCCGCTCCTGCGCACGCGGTCTCTGCCTCTAGTCCTCGAAGCCAGCGGCGCCCCCGCACGTCAGCCGAAGCTCGATCCTCGCCAACTACTTACGTTAACCCGCCATTACTACCCCGAGGGAGGCTGGGGCTGGGGGGTCGCAGCTGCCGCCACCATAGCACAGTTACTAGGACACGGACTGCATCAGGCCGCCGCTGTTTTGGCCGTAGAAGTTGTCAAGCGATTCGGACCAGAGGTTCGCATGCAAGCAGGTAAGAAAAAGTTACAAAGATATCATACATATATACGAGTAAGCTTTTTGAATTAAATATCTGCTCTCATATTACAATGATGCAAGCCTCTAATACACAAACCACTATTTTTTCTCCTAACAGTATTATGAGAGGCATAAATCACGTCGGTAAACAATATTAAAGAAACTTTAATTTTAAATTAAAATACTGAACTACTTTTAGCATTTTCAGTATACAAACTTCAGTACTTACTACTTTTTTACACATATACGAGGTATGTATGAAATATACGTATATAAATATGTCAGTACAAAAATTTAACTTTCTCTATAAAAGGAAAGTAATATTAGTATTCTATATAAATGTTTATTTTGTTGTGCCATCATTTACGACCTCTAGAGGATGGTGGATTGGACATAATCCAATCTAGGATCTGTAAGTGTTAGTACAATAAGTTCTCAATGCGTCTGGAGAGTTGCCGAACTTAGTATGATACGTCACTACACTCGTCATGTTAGAACTGATTAAAGTTAAATATTGGAATTTGTTTACTAATTCCACTAACTTAAAACTAATAGGTTCTTATTGTAAATAAATTTGTTTCCGACATACAAAAGGATTGCTTATTTGTTTCATCAGAGGCCTAACCTCGATATTTGTACTTTTCCATTATCAATATTGACAATCGTGCTTATAGTAAATAGACTGAGTGGGTAAATCAAACAGCCTCGTACTCCCCAACAATGGGTAAGATCATTTTACCTCCTGTAAGAGAAATGGGGACATTTTTCACGAACAGAAGCTTTATAAATGTGAATATTTATACCGTTGAAGAAATTGAATTTTATGTCTCTGACTGAATATAAATTATTGCCAATATCCAAACTTATATTTAACTTTCATTGAAATTTTATTTTGTTATGAATCTTTAGATTTTTTTATTAACTAACCTATCGCTTTATTTGGTTTTTGGGTCACGTTACTCAGTTTTATTTAAGCATGTGGAATTGCAACACGCAAACCCATAAGTCCTATAATAATCAGGTCGACGAACATCTATGTTGAAAATATAAACATCGTCACGAGTGACACTTGAACCCTTTGCTATCACGGACAGAATGAATAAAAATAGTTTCTTTTTCATATAATTATTTATTTTATACATAAAATTATTACCATATTTAGTAAATTATCCGTCCATAGAGATGCCAGAAAATTTATTCATGAAAATCTAAATAATGTAGTCTTCGTAAATTTACTTACGTTTGCGGTTTTATAACTCGAAAACCAATCTCCAGGGGCCTGATACCCCCTTGTTACATTTTATTTCACACAGAATAGGTCCAAATGGGATTCAGTTACACTCTCCTCGTAAAACTAACAGTCGATAAATATAACATAATGTGTCTTAAGTGTCGTGAAGAATCGATTATCGTATTTAATAGAGTCGTTATCTTTATATCTGGCGACGATTCCTTCGGCGACATTGCCGTCAAATGGGAGTTGAGGTGAAATAAATGTACTCGCTCTTATATGTTATTTATAATTTTCTTCATAAAAATTAATAGTGCTTAGTGCACTTGACGTGTTTTTTGTGATCTGGATAATGATAGAAATGTACAATGTGTATTTACTTGTAATGACACCGTTTTATTACATTAATTATAAATAATATAAAAAAAATCGTTCAAACCAAAACTAAAATATTCTTTATTTAATTAGGCCATTACAAGCCGCTTTAGAATCATTAAGTTATATAGAAATGTAATTAGCGTTAGTCCTAAAGGAAGCTTTTTTTGAAAAGCTTTCGTTTAGCTTTATTTCTTAATCTATTTTTATTTTGGGACATTTTAAGTAATTCAAATACAAAAATGTCAGTCCCATCGTTCCCTGGAAGCTACCTAAAATGTAATCAAAAAAATTAATGACAAATATTAAATGAACTTGCATAATTTTCTACAACTTAAAAAAAGAAAATACAAATTGACGTATACGCGAATTACGCACAAAAACATCGACGCGAACGAGACGAATCACCAAAGCTAACTGAGTGCATCCAAACAACGATAAGATGGATTGCCGATTATGACGCGTGTTTTTTACGTGATATTCGCAAAAAGCGCCAGACCGGCAAAAAGGCTAGTGTGGAGACGGGTGGCCGCCCGCCTAACTGCCAATCATCGGCAATCGTTTATTAGGATCGACGCGAGGCGTGAGGTCGATACAGCGGCTACGTGTACCACATCGACCTCACAGAACATTTATCATCTCAAAGGACGCTTAATATGTTCTGCCTTGGTGACAGCTCTCGTGATAAGCGATACACTGATATTCATTTTAGAATTTCCATCATAATACTGCTTGTGTTAGCTATTTGTGAGAACTAACGTCTAATAAATTAGAAGCTTCAAGCATCTCGGACGGTTTAAGTCGAAATTATTTTCTAGTTTCCTTTGATATGTTATCTAATTTTATTTATTATGTGCTTTATGATGTCGGTAACATTTTAATTATATAGCAATAACAATAAATCTTACTTCTCATGTCTATATATCAATCATAAAAAGTTATGAGCGCTTACTACTATTTATTATTTTATTTTCTAGTTATAATACAATTTATTATTTTGGTATTACAGAGCTTATATGTGTTTTATTTAAATATTTCCATAAAACAACTCTTATAGAACATTTGCATATATGTAGATACATAATTATGTTAAATTTAGAATATACATGATATAATCAAATAATATCATGAAAATATATTTCACTTGTTTGATTCACTTATAAGAATATTTATAAATGAAGAACAGCCATTACCAGTATTTAAATTATATACAATAATAAATTAAAGTGACAAAATCAATGAAATAAATTCAATAGCGTATAACATGTAAGCAAGAATATAAGTAAATAAAGAAAGCAACAAACCTTGGCACCAGAGATATCCATTTCCGACATACCACATTTTATTCTGTGAGAATGAGGCCTACATACAACCAATAAATAGTGTCACAGACTACCAAAAGAATACGAGTCATTGAAAAATCATAACAAGCTATATAAATCAACGGATTCCCTTTGAGCTCCACTAAGCTGGCAGGATATTAAGAATCCCATCACTTTCGAAAGTTTAAAACATCTAAAGATTTTATTTATACTTATATTTATCATTTTGTCAAAACAAAACTATGATTAATTATTTGTTTTTTTATTCTCCGACTTTTTCCGTTTTTGATAACCGATGGAACTTGTTTTTGAGATTTTTTTGTAGTTTCTGAAATTGGGCAGTATGGTGGGCGGAAGAGCTCAATCCGCTCTTTAAGTAACTTGGGTCTGCACAACAACAAATATTTTGAAATATAAATAGTTAACCACAAGTTCGGATTAGGGTCTCAAAATTACAAAAATATTGTTATAATTTTAAAATGTTAAAATTTTTGAAACGGAATGTAGTAATTAAAAATCATTAAATTTAATTCAAAACTGTTTCGGAACATAGTATATATAGGCAGGCAATATTTTTCTATTTCCTCTCAAAAAAATTTTTTGTATTATTTATTTCAAGTAAAAACTAACTTTTTCTTAATAAAGCTCATTTGATTTAGTTATTTAAAAAGAAATAATATAAAGAAAACAGCATACTCAAATATTTTTAAAGGTAGATTGTAACCTAGATTTTTCGTAAGTACTGGGACGAAAATTGTTAAAACATCCATAAAACGTCGGCGATGTCAACACCATGTGTTCCGTATCATAAAGATGGAGTTTACTGTTTGTCGAGTCCTGTTATACGTCTTGAGCTTATCACCAAGCAAATATTTTACTTTACTTACTTGAATTTGTTTATTAGGGTTTTATTATTTACTTTATTAGTATACATATAAGTTAATTATTAATGTATATTCTTATATTTTGTAATTAACATAGATAGCTCAAAGTCAAAAGTACTTCTTCAGAGACTACTTCAGTCAATTTATAAAAATAATCAATTATATTGCTTATTTCAACTTAAGCATCAGTCTTTTGGGGTCAGATATGACGCAGGGCCTTTTACACCGTAGATCTGTAAATGCGATAGGTAGTGGGTTCAATTCCCACTCGTGGAAATGGAATATTTAATTCTTTCATTTCAAAGACAAGTTGAGTTTTGCGACGCGAAAGTGGAGTGGAGTAGTGGTGGTGGAAGTGTCTTAACAATAAATTCCCAAGTTAACTTAGCCTAACCTGCTATGAGCGGAATATAAAAAAATCTTTAAAATTCCATTACATTTTTATATATAATTTTATTAGTTTTTGTAAGCCATTCACGCTCATTGCAGACTGTACGTAACTTTTATAATTTCCAACACTAAATTAAACAAAGCTTTCGTTATTGCTATCAAACGAAGATCTGTTAATAAGCTTCGTACCTATTTCATTAATTTAACTCTGTTTCGTCTGAAAATGTGAGTGCATGACATGATGGCTGCAACAGATAAACAAAGTCAAAACAAAGCCGTCATCAATCTGGCAGCTAGATTAACCATTGTCTAAGAGTTATTCTTCTCCATGTGTACTTTGTGGTGTCGACGAACTTCTCAACTCTATCATTGGAAACTTTTTCAATGATGTTTATCGAAGTCCCATACCAATAACACTTAAGTTATATTGTTTTAAGAGAATGCGTTAGTGACGTCACTCTCCGATGGGCACTTTGAAACTTGCAAGACAATCTGGATTTATTTGACGTATGATGCTATGATCGATGAGCTTACTCTCCTCGCCTTCTTCATTTATATGGACGCAATTGAGATGACTTTGTAGATTAACATTATATATATTATTTTTCTTATAGTCTTTAGTCTAGACTTTATGTATGGCACTCTGTAAATTAATGCTGGTTAAAGTTAATGAAGAATAAAACATGCATTGTAATACAAAGCTAGTAAGTAACTTATACGAAAATTACAAAATATAAGAGATATACTTAAACATTTTAAATTCTATGATGAACTAGCGGCCCGCCTGCGGCTTCCCCCGCTTCAACTTTACGATTAACGAAATTTATTTAATATTATTTAAGCGCATTTTGGTAATATTCCTGTACACTCAATTGTCAATTGACTCAAATGTCAATTGATTTTAATAACTTTAAATCTCTTGGACTTTTCGGATCGCTTTTTTTACTCGTAAAAATTATCGTAATTAGTAAAAATGTTTAGTTATTTCATATCTATCAGAGCCATACGTGCTCGCGCGTGGTTAACGCATTTTTTCTGCGTAAATTCCGGTCCCGCGGGAATTTCAGGATAAGAAGTAGTTGTTGCTCCGCAACTTCTTGTAAGTTTTAATAACTTCTATATGCATTTGAAAAGATACAGTTCAAGTTCTACATACACTCTTCAATTTTATTTATTTATATATGCAATTATATATAAAACTTATAAATATAACGGATAAAAAAAACTTAAGTTATTTTTTTTAGGTTGTTAAGATGTAAAATTTAATATTTATAATTTGTATTAATACATTTTTAAGAAAAATAATTTATATTTGGTTCTAGTTGCTCACTCGTAGTATAAAACACAGAGTTTAGTACCGCAAAAGAAAATGATTTATCAAAGTCCAAAGACACAAACGCGGTTCAATAATTACAAATCTTGAGCTAGTGCCAGCTGCTGTTATCTGCCTAATTAAAATTGTACTGTTTAATTTATTTTACTATATTTATGTAATTTTTTTATATACTCCTCCAGGTATCTCGATTCTCCTAGTGGCATATTCACTTTGAGAAGCTTAACATGAGTGCTTACCGGCGGGATTCAACGTAACACGTAAATACTTTAGCAACCCTCAAAATAATATTGGAACCAAACATCATAACGTATATTCAATTAGTGAAGGCCTTTTTTGCTAACAATACTTTGGAAATACCTATAAACAAAAAAGTGAATATAATAATAAAAAAATACCGACACGTATCTCAAAGGTTCCAAAGGTTCCAAGGCAGCCGAGATATATACGAGTACACGCGTCCTTGTAACTCTGCTTGGTAATAAACCATGAACATGTTTTTACCTCCGTCGTCGTTCAACTTAACGTGACATACCCACACGACGCTTGGATGATGCGATAATTAAAGATATTTTCGCAGTTAACGGCCATTCCATTCCGTGTCGTGCTATGTGAAATGATTTAAATCTTCAAAGTTTATATTACTTGCATAATTGCTTATTAAAAGTTGCGTTTGTTAAACTATATCTTACGATATACTTTCGTATAATCTCACAGTCCTACAGTCGTATACGTATTAAGTCATTCAATTAAATATTTTGGATAACCTTCAGCTCTATCCTCTATATTTTTTTAAGGTCTAAAGCGTCAATCGTGACCATAAGGAGGATTTATAAGAAATTACAACTATAATTTTGAGCAACTCTACATCCGTTGGTTTTTATTAATTAACTTAATTATATGGAACTGGATATTTAAGGAACTGCGTTATATGTTTACAAAAAGTAACAAATGATACACATTGTTTACTATAATATTAAAAAACTCCATAGGATAGGCAGAGGGACCTAGTGCTAAGACACTCCGTTCCCCATTTTCCGCCGAATTTTTCGAGGCATTACGTATTGCGTGGCGGAACTCACGCCGTGTGTTTACCTTGGTACCAGAGCAAAAAAATTAAAATATTTATAAATAATGGCATACCAGTCACACATTTGTGCCCTTGTGTCGCTTCACTCGACGACAGAAAAGTTATGAACTTAATTATAGCCTGGTTTAAACAAAGTTAACTAAAATAAAAAGCTTTTATAATTAAATTAACAAATGATATTATTTCAGGATGTCTAGGTGCTATCTCAGCAGGCGTCGCTCTGGCACTGTCTCCGGTGACGGTAGCCCTGTGCGTGCGCAAGTCGACCCGCGTGACGGCGGTAGTGGGCGGGCTGGTCGCCGCGCTCGGCTGTCTCTTCACATCCTTCGCTACACAGTTTCACCAACTATTTTTCAGTTACGGTAAGTTTTCTTGCTGTTGAGGTAAATTCTTTTGATGATTCTCTATGAACGCTGGCTGCACGCACGGAAAAGCGTGACTCATTGTCACGTTCCGCCTGAGCTGAGCGTGCAAGCGAGAGCCATAAGCAATAGAGAGGCACGATCGGCCAAAGCATTCACATCGATACTTGTAAGTGACTAACTACTAACAATAAGTGTAAATAAAACGTTTACTAACCAAAAAAACAGAATTTTGAATTTTTTATGAGTAAAATGTTATATAATAAATAAATTATTTTTAGATTAAAATCAGATAAAATAAATATGAAAATTGAATTGAAATATGACAAGCTGACACCTTTTGTAATGTAATACAAACAATTCAGACTGTTAATTCGCTTCAGAACAGACTAAAATATCTGACAGCTCAATTTATTCTGCCACTTTCATATCCGACACCCGTTTAAGAACATCAAAGGTAGCCGTAATTGGCCCGACGAATAAATATACTGAATTCAATAAAGCGCACGTCCTCGGAGCTCGGACGCTGGACTGGAATAAATCGCTTATTGATACCAGAGCATCTTGATGACGGTCTCCAGTACATTTTATTGCAAAAAGCGATATATTTTATTTAAAAAAATATCAGCTTCACGCTGGGTAGGCGGTGGGAACTTATAGTGTTAAGACATTCTGTTTTTTCCGCAAAAATTTTCAAGGCATTACGTATATATAGGGGGAACTCAACGCCGGTCTTTTGGCCTTGATGCCAGAGCGAAACTATGAAAATATCAATAAGTAATAATTCATTTCTCCAAGATGGAATCGAACCCACAACCTTCGCGTTAGAGTCACACCCTTGTACCCCTGCGCCAAGACGGCCTGAACACCCACGGCGTATTTATTTATAAAAATGTAATAATATAATTTTTGAAAGCTAATAAAATATTATTACACTTACTCCAAGTTCGAGCCAAGCAAATTTTACAGTTCACATGTTTCTATCTAATAATAGGTAGGTATAAATTTCTAGAGTCGTTATCTTTAATGTTATAGTATAATATATTTTTACTTATTACATTTGAGCTAAGTTAAAATGTTAATAAAAGCCACTATTTAATTCTTGAAATTGTTTAATAACAGAGAAGAATGTATCGGTAAATATAAATTTTGAAAATAAGCACCTAATAACTCCTATACGAGCAAAAACAAGAATTATTATTACAAAATTATATCCACAGAGAATCTTTATATATATATAGTAAAGAAGAAAACTTTATATATCTATAATGCAAACCAATTTGAACTCATATTAGCGGAGAATTCGAGTCGTGCGATCTTATTCGCATTCTAACGCCTTCAAATGGCGCCGCCGCAAAAATAACGCTGTGTATTGCATAAATGCACGCGCTAAGCTCGCTATCCTCAAGGATAATACTGCAGCGACCAGCAGATATCGTATTTGCATTTAAATTGACTACGTTCATACTATTTGCTGGAACTAAGTCAATAAAACCAACCGCTGGTATATGTAAGTAGAGGCCGTCGTGGCGTAGAGGCACAGGCATATGGTAACAGGTTCGATTCTCACAGGGGGAAATGTTTTATTTATCAATTAGCAAGGCCTCGAAAATTCGGCGGAAAGTGGGGAACGAGTGTTTCAGCGCTAGGTAACTTCTGTCCACCCTGGTATATACGAGATGCATCTTGAAGTTGATATATGTATGTAATATTGGACATAATATAAGTGATTAGAGACCATCAGATAAATTATGTAACTTCCACATCGTTAAGTTAATCATAAACAATGATTGTAAAATAGAGACAAATTATTTAATTCAGTATTTAGCTATAACATCGTTATCATTCGATATGTAAATTAGAGACCAAACAATTCATTATTAATTATAAATAAATGGATATTAAAAGTAGTCTTAAAAGTTATAAAGGTAACCAGAGTTGTTACGAAGTCATGTGAGATTGTTAAAAAAGAAAAACACAAGGAGACGGGTATACGTGACGAAATTGTGTACTTTAGCTTTTCATACAAAAAAGATTTTCGTTTAAAAGTTTCAAAACTGTCATGTATACTCTAGTTTATTCTGCTCTCTAAAACAAGTAAAACGAAATCTTCCATCGACTTCCAATGCATTGCTAACAAATTCTATTTTGCTGAACCGACGTTTGAAACGTTTACGAATTTAAAGTACGTAAATGTGCAAACCGATTTCCCTTGAAATATATACAATCTACGACTTTATGCAGCTATAAGTAAAAACAGACCATACTTTTTATTTTATAGAGGAATTTGCAATTCTATGACGATCTTAATTGTCTAGAGCGTAAGAAGGAAGCCCATAAATGTTTTAAATACAACAGATACATTTAAAAAAATTGATACGCTACCAATTCAAATATAAAACATTCGTATAATTATTTTTTAACCGATTTCTGTAAGAAAAGGAAGTTATCAATTCGACTGGTTTTTTTTTGGTCCAGCCAAAAATATATATTTTTTAATTTTTACTATACTGTAGTATAGTTATATTTTAGTATATTTTTACTATACTGTAAGTTGAATCAAATGTAAAACACGAATCATAAAACACGTGAAACAATTTCTGGGTGGAGATAAGCGACGATGTCCTGAACCATTTCCTCTTCCGTGTATTGTCGCCTGCCCCAATTTTACTACACCGTTACTAACCGCTAACAATTTAGTATTGGCATATTTATTAGAACAATTTGTTTTGCTAGCAAACGAGCAATGAAGTGAAGCTCTAATATATTTCTGTGTAAATCTGAATCTGTTCTAAATTGAAAGTTTGTCACTAGAATTTAAACTATTCATAATCTATATATATAAAAGGACTTGTCCTCCCTGACTGAGGTAAGACGCACGCACAGCTGTAACCGCTGATGGTAGAAACGTTAAATTTGGAGAGATGTTTACTTTCGTAATCTGGACATCCACTAAGAAGGGATTTTGAAAAATTTTTACCTTAAAGGGGTGAAATAGTATGGAAAAAAAATTAAATCGGCACCGATTTTAATAAACTTTTAAATTTAGACTCTTAAAAATATTTCATTGAACACATGTTTCGTGGTTTATTAGAATTCACCCCTAAATAAGCAAGCGAAGCTGCGCGCGTCCGCTAGTTCAATATAAACCTGATTCCTTATCTATAATTATAATAGAATTCAAACTGAACAGACATTTTCATATCTTTATATATAATTTCATATACTATACATATATTTTTATTCCAAGTTCGGTGGTGGCTGTTCGATGATAATATTAATTTCGTTTATACAAGTAACAGAAATTAAAAATATATTTCGTGTAGTTTTTGTTTCTCTGTCAAATATTAAATAAAATTTCCTATTTGAAAAACTTTCACATCATAATTTTTTGAAGTTTTTCTTTTTTAATTATAAAATTTTAATAAACTCACAAGTCTGACGAAGACCATTAATATCAACGTATGAATATTTTACTCCATGTTTTTGATTGGATATTTTATTGGAAAGCATCAAAGTGAAAATCTGGAATGGAAAATATAGGTCAATATGGATTTGATTAAATTTATCGAACCTTAAATAAAACGAATACGTATTGCAGAGCACAAATTTGTTTACTCTAACACAAACAAATACATTATTTATACATAAAATTTGCCCACGTTATTTATATATGGTTCCCAAAAATAAATCCAAACGGTACAATATAATTCCTTTTTAAAAGTTTCACTGACATTCAGGAATTTACTTTGCCAAAAGTGGAATTAAAAAGTTTTAAAAATCAACTTCTATACCAGCTTTTTCCTTTTCCTATAATTACAGGAACAGTTGTAGGCGTCGGGGTTGGTCTAACCCGGGACTGCTCAACGTTAATGGTCGCTCAGTACTTCAAACGAAGACGCGAGCTGGTGGAGATCTTCATTGTAAGTGGCAGCGGTCTGGGTATTGCTGTAATGTCTACATTCATCAAAAGTGCAATCAGGTAAATATTATATTATTCAAAAGTATGATAAATAAATAAGTTATTATATAATTATTTAAGCTTAAAATTATTTATAATGCTTATTTCAGAGCCATAGGATGGAGGCTCGGGTTACAAGCAGTTACAGGAGTAGTTTTTGTTACTTTCATACTTGGAACTTTTTATCGGTCCGCCTCGCTGTACCATCCACAAAGACGTGCTATCCTACACCTTAAAAACCAGAATAAAATTAAGAGAAAAATGAAAGATAGAAACAAAGCGGATGACAGACAACCGTTTTTCGATTTTTCTACACTACGATCCAAAACTGTGAGAATCCTGCTGATGTCTACCGGTATATCGGCGTTTGGAATCAACACGCCAATATTTTATCTTGCTTATCATGCTGAAGAGGAAGGTAAATAGCGTCACTGTATTCATATAATCGACAATATCAATATCGTCGTGGGAGGCTGCGGACAAATAAACATTATAGCAACTCATACTTTGATATTTCGATAGTTCAGTATAATATTAGCACAAAAGAATTTTCTTTTTATAATTCCTAAAATATTTAAGTATAATTTATTTTTAATATTGTAACCTTAAAGCGCAACACGTGGTGCTTTACTTTTTATTCAGCTTTTTCCAAATTATTAGCTTTAATTTTATTTTAATTAAAAATGAAATAGGTAAGTATAATATTAAAATAAATTATTGGGCAATGTTTAAATTAATTATTTACTTTTCATATAGGATTAGGAGATACAGCGGAACTGCTCCAAGCTTACCTAGGACTCGCCTGGGCAGTTGGATGCGCAGCCTTCGGCTTGCTAGTTCGACAGAACTCTGCGGAGTGTCGCATAGCCCGGCAATACCTTACCCAGGCTGCAGTGTTCGTGTGTGGACTGGCTACGATGGCTCTCACAGCTGTGGAGGGTTCTTATAGAGGCTACGTTATGTTCGCTTGGGTGTATGGTATGATTTAGTCATTTACATTTTCTATTATGATTATAATCATTATACTCGTATGCAAAAGATGATTGTAAGTACGAAATGCACTTAGATTTTTAGATTAGTCTTCGTGGAATTAAATTTTAAAAAAGTATATTACTAAATTAGGTATAAAGATATTATAGATCAGTTTGATTAAGGTGTTATAATAATAATCAAAGCAACTTCCCGCTGTATTACGCATCCAGCAGAGTAGGCAGAGAGAACCCAGTGTTAAGACACTCCGTTCCCCGTGAAGGTGTTTACTATCAAAAATTTATAGTCTACCTACATAGATAGCGTATATGATCAATATATAGATCGTATGGTTTTTTAAAAAAAAGTTACATAAAGCTTTTAAAAAATACGTTTTCTTAATTTTGCAGGTATTTTCTGCGGCGGTTACCATTACTCACTAAAAATGTACACATACGAACGAGTGAGATCGCGCAACTTCGCTCGGACTTGGGGCTTCGTGCAATGCTCGCAGGCCGTACCAATCGCTATAGGGGTGCCGCTATCTGGTAAATCTGAGCAGTATTTTTTATCAAATCATAGGTTTAAAGTTTAATAACTTAATTTTGAGCTGTAAGCTGTATTTTTATGTTATCATTTATTTTTAACTTTACGCTGTATCTCGCATATAGCAGGGTAGGCAGAGACAACTTACTATAAAGACACTCTATTTACCATTTTCCACCGGGAACGTGTTATTAAAGCGAAGGAATGAAAATAATGCATTAGTTAAAATCGAAGCCATTAAAAAATACTATGTATTTACATTACAAGCACAAATATTGATTTAAAATAAATTTTAATTATAAATAATTATTAACATTAAAATATTTATAGGGTACATAAACGTGGGTTGCGGGGGCAAGGCGGGCTACTACTTCAGCTCGACGTGTTCTTTGATCGGCTCTCTATCTCTCTTCTGCATCGACCTCCACCGACGGAGCGTTGCGCACAAACACACCAAGTAAGCATTCATATATTATATTGTTACTATTGAGTTAAAAATATTAGTTTCAACAGATGAAATATTATATTAAAATGAATTTAAAACTAACAATAGAATGACTCCGTAAAAGAGAAATGACATAAAAACTTGTAACTGATGGTATTTAAATTGTTTAAATAAATTATTTTCTCAGAGAAAACGGCGGTACAATAGGCTGTGAGACAGGCAGTGTGTCTCGTCGTGATCGTGAACCTCGCACTGCTACCGGCGCCGCCACCGCATTAGGTAAAGTATTATCACTTTTTAATGCCTTTTCAGTAGCTGAAGTACTTTTTTTTTAGGGAGTGTTAAGGCACTCCGTTTCCATTTTTCTACCAAATTACATGTTCAGTTGAAAACATGAGATATTATATTTTACTATCGGGAAAACCTTTTAATTAGATATAACCATTGATAACGTACTTATCTTATAATTAATACAACGCACAAAATAAAAATAGGAAAATATGTAATCATCTTAATAAATTCTAAGTTCTAGGAGCTGAATTAGTAGCACCAGGCCGAGCTGGACGAGATTTACTACTAGATAGCATCGGACCAGGCAGCCTTGGGTCACCACCTCCCAACCTCCCCCCGGAACTAACTTGCATCAGTGAGGAGGGAGGTCTAGACTTAGACTTAGATCTAGATATACCTGAACACTTGTTAGAGGAGCTGGACTGCGGTGGTGATTGTATCACTAGTTGTAATAAGGTATTAATATTACTTATAAATTTGTCAGAGTAACTTAGAGATTCAGAATGTGAAATAATGATGTGTACTGAAATTGAATATGGTAAAACATTTAAAAAAATTGGAATTAAAGTAATTTTCAAGCTTAAATCATGCTTGCTAATGTAAATTAGCCATTATATTTTTTATCCCCCATATAGTAGGGTAGGCAGAGAGAACATAGAGTCAAGGCTTTCGTTTTACGCTCTACGCTTAAATTCGAGACATTGCGTGTTAAGTGCCGGTAATCTACGCTGTGGATTTTTTGTCATTGCGTGGTTTTGCCAGAGCTGGGAAATGAAAATAGTTGAAATAATTCTCCTTCAATAATTCCCCCGAGTAGGATCGAACCCACAAAAGTCGTGTCCATCTATCAATCAAAAGTTTTATCACTATGCCACGATGACCTTATTAACGATTAGATAGATAGATGATAGAGTTTGGTTTATTTTAATACATTTTTTTTTATAGATAATAAACATTAAATACTAATAATTTAAAACTATTTACAGGTTGAAAACTACTTAATGCTAAGTGAATACGAAAACAACCTAATTGCTGAGCTCCCGAACTTGAATGAACGTCGCGGACGACGTTGGTCCATCGTCGTTAACTCGAACTCCCCGCAACCCTCAACCATCCAAGATAACCAAAATACTAGTCCAGAACATAGAAACTCGATAAAATGGAAGAAAAAGTGCCATACAAATAACAGACTGATAACAGTGATCAATGAAGCGTCGTTATAAACAACTGGTGAAAAATTTTAAATGAAATTCTTTAAATTTTATAACCGCATATATTTACACATTTTTGGAAACCCGGCCTTTCGTTCCATTTCACCTATCCGGGACCACTGACGACTGTAAAGTATTCAAAAGGTCGAACGAATAAACTAGTCTAAATTCTAAATATACTCGATTAATCCGATTAAAGAATTTCATTTAAAATGTCTAAAAATCGGGAAAATCAAAGATGTTATTAACTAGTGAAAATAAATTTGAGACAATAAATAGAAATAACCCGTAGTGTACCAATGATCTATTTAACCTCATAATTTATTTGTCGTGTGTGTATAGTAAGTAGCATTTGTGTATTAATCGATATTATTTATTAAATTATTATTAAAATTCTCAATGTTTACTTTTTTTATTTCACTTTACATTATGCCTGCCTTACACATTGACTTCACGAAGTACGGTAATAAGAAATATTTTAAATAACCTAATTTCAGAATCATTTAGAATCAAAAATTCAGCCGCTAAACACGTAATGTCTTGAAAATTGTTTAGAAAGTGGGGAACGGAGAGTCTAAACTCTGTCTACCCTGTTACATGCGTAATGCTGTATGAAACTAAAAAAATAACCTGAATATATCTAAAGATTCAATATAAAGTTTCGTAGTAGTCAGTTTATTAAATTATTTGCTCTGCTTTCATGAAGGGCACTCAAATGAAACACAAGTTACAAGAGGGTAATTAAATATATTGACCTTCTGTTACCTATACTTATAATAATAATAATTCGTAAAACTAGCGAATACAATACTGGACAAAAATATTTTAAAACATACATATATTATAATCTTTGTGGGGTTACAATATCTTCTAGGAATTGGGCAAAACAGCGCATCGCTTGCAAGAGAGCGGCTAGCAGTATGGATAGGGACAGACTCACCAGCTTTTGACTCTCAGATTTAACAATTTCGTTGTTATTAACAGGAACTAAACAATTGCTCGTATCACTAACAGTCGTATTGACATACGCATTTGTACCAACTTCGCACTCTATGGAATCACTATCACTGTCACTATCGTAAATATTTATCACAATGAAATTAGAATCTATCACATCATGTTCCTCCGTCAGGTTCGCATTAACATTAGAACAACTAGGAATTTCATTCCAACGCACAGCACTTTGATTATTATTTGTTAGGCACTTCTCATTATTGGCTACATTACTATCACTAACTTGCTTGTAAACGTATCTCATGGATTCATCATTTTCTCCGGACGACATTCCGCTATCGTTGTCTAATATACTTTTTAATGGAGAAATATGATTGGAACTGTTTTGATTATAACTAGATTTTGTTTTGTCAAAACTTCCGTAGCTCGCGTGTACCGTGCCCTTGGGAGGCACGGCCTCCGGTCAGGAGATCTTGCCACAAGCAATGTTTCCAGTTATAACTATAGTATTCGATATAAGCTCCTGGTTCAATATACTGTCGACGTCGGCAAGTGACGCATTGTTCAAAGAACAAGCGTCGTCGAGTAATAATTCTGACCGTAAGCCCTGAAATGTAAAACGCTATTAAAAATTTTCAGAAACAAATGGCTTTTTTGATCGAATACATGAACCTACATTCGTGTAAGTATGTTCATGTACCTACTCGTATAACAAAAATTGTACTTAAATTTGTTTGTGGACCGTTTCCAAAAGGTGCGGGTTCGAGTCCCGCTACGTTAAATTTTAATACGTTTCCTAAAACAATTATCTTTTCTCAATGTGAAATAACACTTTAAGAAATGTTAAAATAGATTGGAACGTTCTTGAAAAGCATTTAGAAAACCCAAACGCAATGCATTGCGCCGGCTCGTTGAACAATTGTTGCAATCATTACAGAATCATGTCGCTATCTCCCAATCTACTGCTATAATAAAGACGTGCCGACTACCGTTACATAAAACTGTAAAAACTTTTTTACATCACACACTAATCACAAATACTATTTATTCCATTAATCAATATGAAAGAAAAAATATCACGAACTCACAGATGTTTCTACTTATTTTGTACAAATAAATAGAAATCATCTGTCTGGCAGTGATTGCGAAATTATACAGTATGTCAATAATTGGTTATCTTTTCTGTAAATATTTCTAATAATAAAACACTTATAAAAAAATTATAGGAAAGCTATTATAAAAAGTTATCGAATGTGCAATTTGATAAAAGAAAGAATTGAATACCTCAGAAAAATATTCGTAATCCTTTTCAAATGACAATATGAATACACAGAATATTCCCGTAAGGATATAGCTACAAAGGGAAGTGACGACGTGACACACATAGACGCCTCTCGAGCCATCTGAAAAAAAAAAGAAAATAACAATAAGTGAGCGTGACACAGCGAGACTGCTTGTGAATGGGTTCGATTCCTATTCGAGGGAATGGGTTATTATTTTGCGCTGGTAACAAAGCGCGGCGTTGAGTTCCCAATTTCTAAAGGCATTGTTTTCAAACTGGATGATACGTGGGTAAAGGAATGTCTTAGTACTAAATATCTTTCTTAGTCTGCTATATGTGGGATACAGCGTGAAATTAAAAAGAAACAGTCATTGGTTTTTGTAACGACGTAACGTATTGACGTTATGTTGCAAAATAAATGGGCAATTATGTTACCATTTCTGTTATTCAACGCCTTGGTCTAGCTTTATAATATTTATACGATACTAATAATTGTGCCTTGGTTCCCTAGATTAAATAATATTTTATGAGCAAACTTGTGGCCGCCTGTAACCTCTTTTGCGTAGACCCTAAAATTTAAAAGTTTCGTTTCCGTAGGAATTTTGGGAATTTTTTTCTCAAATCGATCTCAGAGTAGATAGCGGTTTATAAATACGGGCAAAGGCCCGTGTTCTCCATTCACCAAGGGGCCCGCATAACAAATTTCAGTGTCCTGTGCGTAGACCGTAGTAAGTTCATAATCGTAGTTTAGTAGTCATTCAGTAATAGAAGAGTTTTATATACACAGGTAAAAAATATAATATTAAATAACATCGTTCCTAAAGTTCCTATAAATAATAATAATGTAATGTAATGATACCCACAATACAAAAGGTGTATTCCATATAAATCACTAGTAATTATATAGCAAAGTAGCAGACAGACAAAAATAAATACTTATTATTATATAAGTTAAGTAACCGCAATCGTTGTGAAAGGAAAATTCTAAGAATATTACCTTCAGGCAAAAATGAAGACACTGTGCCAAATATCGCCATTACAACTAGAATGGGGAAGCTCACGTTTGCAAGGCATTGCCTAAGGATCGTTAATCTTTTGTCATAGAATAGTGTGCAGATATATGTGGTTACGATGCACTGAAAAAAAACGGAGAATTGCACACATTAAGTTAAGACACTACATGGTTACAATATAAATATATTTTGTGTGTAAATAAAAAATACAATAGAAAATTTATTCCGGAAAAAATATAAAGAGCAATAATATACGGTTTTTTATTTATTCTTTACTAATAAATAATTTAATTAGTAAAGAAATCATTACGATTAACTCTCTAGCCCTCTCGGCCCACTCTACTATGTGTGTTAAAGTAAGGGAGACGGATCTGCAGTATTTTATACATGTCTTTCTCTCATCTGAACTTCGATAGGTACTTATTAATAATAGTTACCTGAACCCACATGTACAAAGTTCCAAACCCACATATAAATATATTTAGTGCTCGCAGGCATTGTTCGTCTACCTGAAAAAAAAATTGAATTATAGTATAGACTCAGAAGAGGTAAATAAAGAGGGTTATCTTTCGCTTATATCAGAAGTTAAGAAGAAAACTAAAAAAATTGTAATAAAAATAAAGTTTTTAAGTAAGTAGGTACTTTATATTGAAATCTATCATTAAATATTAATTGCTTTGATTTCAGAGTATGTATGCAAAAAACAGTAAAATTTCATTTAATTTACATTAAATAAACATAATTTTCAATTTAAACCCAATGTTCTAGTTCTCTTTATAAGTAATCGAAAAGAGAAGGCCGTTTCAAGGTGAAGTGTTACGCTCGAGTTGGTTTCATTTACTGACGCGCTTGATATAAGGCGGTATGAAATATGAATAAAAATATCAATATAATATTATTTTGTTATTTAATTAAGCTTCAAAAAAAGATGTATGTAAAACAGCTACAAACAGACTTCAATAGCAATCTTTATTAATATAAAGAAGTCTCTTTGTAAATAAAGATTTTGTTCACTCTTAGATGTTTTAGATACATCTTTTTATGAAGAAAATAATTATGTGTATCTTGCAATTTGAATATATTTATATTAATAAAGATTGCTATTGAAATCTCTTTGTTTATAAATACCTAAATATATGTCATAAATATTCTAATTGCAAGATACACATAATTATTTTCTTGATCGTTAGGTATACCTAAAATGGATATGATTAAAAATTAATATAATAAAAAAAACTATTTTGTTCAATATTATATAAAGAACAACATTTTGCAAGGAGAGCTGCCCGAAATTAGCTCTCCCAAGTTTAACTTTAAGAGTCCCATTCGGAATACACATTAACTAAAACCTCATCTCTCCTTCTCTATCTAAAGAAACTAAGTTATCATACTACTATCGCCTTTGTAATACATTTTGAATTTAAACAGGCCAAACAGGCCAAAATCTAATAAAAGATTATAGAGAACATCTTTTTTTTTACATAAGTAATTACCGAAATATGTAATACTCACATTCACACAACATGTTTTTTTTACCATCTGATTGTTAATAATCATTAAAGTTGTTATTAATTATAGATTATAAAATGTGTTAGTTGCAAAAGCTATACTTAACTATTAACCTAAATACCATAACAGATGTAAGAAGCAATGTGAAAGTATGAATTATTCAATGTCATAATCTGCTACATATATTCTTTATATCTGGAGAGTTTTAATATAATAAAGTAGTTCCATTCAATATTTAACTATTAAGTTATTTTAATATGAATGACTCACGCCAAAAGTTACGTAGATATGGAACAAGCATTTATGTCTTCCGTCTACCCCTTAATTGGTCATATCAATTACTGTAAGCCGTTGACGCCCTCGCCACGTCATGCCTTACAGCAGTTGTAAACTAAATTCCTACTAGGAAAGTGATTTTTTTTTCATTTGCTTCTTTTTTCATACCATTTAACACGCAATGTTTTGAAAATTGGTTGGGAAATCGGAAATATTATTATAACGTAGACTTACATTATGTTACGTCTCCCCAGCATAACTTTAAAAAAAAATTGTACACCAATGATGATATAAATTTTCATGCTACAAATTTTCTCTTTGAATAACAAATTAACTATATGACATAGAAAATATTTTTTATAAAATATTTGAATATAAAATTAAAATGTATTTGGCAACAACAATAACATCATTATTTTTAAAAAATAAAAAACAATAACAAGTGCATTTAAACTAACTAAATACTTTATATAAATATTAAATAACTTGATTTGGTCAATCTTGAAATTTTTAATATTCAACAGATAAATTTATATTTGTCTGATGTGTTGTCTGGATGCATCTGAACGGATTCGGAAGCCAGTGCTGTGTTATAGTCTTTAGCATAGCACTCATGCTTTTTAATAAGACATTGCATGCATTGCGGGCTGACTGGTGGATCCAACCCCGGGCTTCTGACTTGGTGCAAATTAATTTCCTCGAGTGGGAATGGAAACCACAACCATCGCCTTACAGTCACATTCTTATGCCTTTGTACCACAATGGCCTCTCATAACCTTAATCAGAATTAGATAACTATTGAAAAATATTGAAATTGCATGACTTAAAGCCGCAGCTGTGTTGACACAATATGCATCAGAATACAACATATTATTGTTAAAGCTAATCATTATGTTACATCACAACACTTGTTATCGTGCCCAACAAATATAAAATCATCAATTGTTTTCCCAAACAACAAGGTTAGGTGGTAGAGAATGTTTTCTTGTACCTTAAGCCTGTCTTTTGTACAAATATTATTTATAAATGTGTGTAATAAAGAATAAATAAACCTTAACACAGCTAGCCAATCTTATGTTTACTATCCTTACCTTAAATAGAAACAAAAAGTAGTAGACAAGGAAACCCAATGACAAGAATGAGGCTGAGAAACAAGATATCCTATTGGCAAAGGAAGTCACATTTGGATTTTGAGTTAATGATCCTAGTATGTGAATTTGCTGGTATCTGTCATATATGATTTTGCCAGCTGAAAAAATTTTTTGTTAACACAAATACACATCATATTGTTAAAAATCATTTAAGAAGACAATGGATTATTCATAATTATACTAAAATATATTTTGTATATTCCATTCTCTCCTTGTCTAACATTTCTATTAGTATTCAAAGCTTGATAATATAATCCAAAATAAAAGGTTTGATAAATATCATGGTTATATAAAATATCGTATCATATATGTGTAGTTATTTATGTTATATTTTAGTCCGATAATGCAACATGTAAAATAATTTGTTAATATAATAATAAATATCACAGCATGACAAATAGATGAATAAAAATAAGAGTTTTAGTGATATTCTTTCAATATTGTAAAGATATGAATATGAAACATTAAATGTTAATAAATATAAATAGCTTAATATTTTGTATTATGAAAGAAAATTTAATATTTGTGTTGTTAAATATTCCATTTGTCTCTTACCCAAAGCTCCACTCCCAATATACATAAAGGCCAAACCGGTATCAAAAAAGTTTACTTCATGAACAATTTGAGAACAAAGGCTGAAAAAAAATATAAATGAAAATAAAAACAAAACAAACTTAATGTACTGTAAAAAGTGAAAGGAGAAAGTTATAGAGAGTAAAAGGTAGTAATTTCAGACCACATACACTACCATAGGTTCATAAAGTTAGTGTAATCTAATAATATTATTGTTTCAAATTAAGCAAAAACAAAAATAATATAATTTCTTTTACTGTGTTATATATGTACGTATAAATATATTACTGATTAATAAAAACAACTCACGATAAAATATAAGTTGATGATAATACAATAAGCGCACATTTAAAAATTATCATATTAAGCACAAATGAAACTTAGATTAACAAAATCCAATTACTGCAAAATGTACACACAACACAACCATTCAGACGTCAATATAATTCTGTCAGCATCTGTCAGTGTCATACTTTCAGTTTTACATTTCAATTCAAGGTCCACAACCACAACTTTTTATATAGTGTTACATTATAACAAAATATATGACTTAATAATTTATACAAAAATATATATTTTATGTATTTATAAAATGTAAGTAAAATGTATACTGTATGTGTAATTTTTTATACACTATTTCTCCACAAACTTAAAAAAATAGTTAAATCAAATTTGATGCATAATTCAAAAGAATCCAGATTTCAGTGGAAAGTGGAGAATGGAGTGTCTTAATAATAAGTTCCCTCTGCTTACCCTCCTGTTTGCGGGATACAGCGTGAAGCTGATTTAATTTAATTGTTAGTTTAAAAGAAACGCATTAAAAAACAAATCTTTCTGTGTTTCTAAATTATTAATATATTTTAAAAATGTTTATAAAAATATTTTTTTATCAATAATTTACGCTGTTATAAATAATAAAAAAGTTATTTTTTACTGTGCAATAATATAGACATGGCATATATGTACATATATAACTATTATACTCTTTATTACGAAAATGAATGAAAAAAAAATGAATATATAAACGTTTAATTGTAATAGTCAAACAAATCACGCTGCTAAATGTATAAATTAAAAAATAATATATAGTGTATATCGTAAATAATAATAGGTGATTTTTAATAATATAACGTTTACAAAATAAAGCCGTTGCAAACACTTTTAGTTATGACGTATGATTTTCTAGCAACACTGAATATAAAATTATGTCAAATATTTACTTCGAATCGAAAGCGCCGCCAAATTGTTAAAATAATTGGTATTCAAAGTTTATATAAAACTTTTCAAATTGAGTACAAAAACATTAATTTTCAAAACGAAAACTACTTATTCTTCAATTTAATTACTAGGCCTAACGATATACAGCATAAGAGAGACTTCAAAAAAGAAATGTCTTCGTTACAACCAATTCACGCGTTAAACTTAGGTAAAAATATATTTTTATATAATTACTATACTATTAAAGTGAGCTAAATATTTTTTTATAAGATTTGGCAGGTTACTTCTTAAATTAAAATAAAATTGATTATAGAATATATTTATTGCAATATCTTGTTCTATTTATATTTAAGGTATAAAACATTTCAATATCTTAACATCAAAGTATTTCTCAATCACTTATATTTTGTTTTAATACTAATAATTATTATAACTTCCATATTCATAACCAATATCATGTTAAATTATCCCAAAATTCATACATTTTGTCAGTTTATATTATTCATTTTTATTTCAGATTCAATACAACAACAAGCATTCATTAAATACTTTCATTCTTTTCCTGAAGTAAGTAAATTTATAGATAAATATAAAACAGTAGCAATACTTTATAGAATTGACGAGACTCAATATAAAAGGATGTTGATGACATTTTTTGCCTTTTGTATTTAATATATACAAATACATTTGTATACAATGAGTTTCTCTAAATATACAAGAAGAAAAAAGTTAATTATATCAACAGACTATTTAGATTTTTTTTTTTATTATTTTAAGATTTAAATTTATAATTAAATCAACATCCCATTACCAAATATTTAATTTTTAAACCAACCAACTAGTTTGTCTTTTGCATCTACTGTTTTACCCCAAACTGATTTCCAAAAACCTGGTTTTTCTGTTATAACTTCTAAAGGTTGTTCATGTTCAAATTTGTCGACATCAGGCTTAGTTTCTAAATTTACAATTTTTTTAGCCGATTGATATTCATTTGAAACATGACTCTGAAACTCTAATTGATTAATATTTGATTGTGATAATACTTCCACATCTTCATTTGTTGGTTTTTGAGCCTGTTGACTAAAATCATCATTGATATTGGTTTGTTCTAAAAATTGCTGTTCCAAATTCTGCTGTTCTATATTATCAAGTGCGTGGGCAGGTCTATTATTATCCTGATGTTCATTTTTAGGTTTAATTTGAGGTACATACTCAATAGGGAATGATTGTGTGTTTAAGTAATTTATCTGATGTGGCTGTTTAGGTCTACTAGTAGTTGTAGATGGAAATTTTTGGTGTTCTAGACTAATAACATTTAAGACTTCTGGATTTTCATTTAAATGTTCTTTATCTATTTTATTATTAACTTTTGACTCTTTTGGTAAGCTGAATAATTCCCTACTTTCATCACTCTTTTCATTATTATCTTGTGACACTTGTATGTCCTCAGGACCAATATCACCACGCCCAATATTTTCTATATCAATTTTATTATTATTTTGATTATTATTTATATGAGATTGTGTTGTCTCTGTAATACTCTTCTCTGTTGTAAAGATTTTATTCTGATTATTATAGGAATTTGTAGAATAATCATTAATATGAATAATGCTTTCATCCTTCTCTTTTTTCTCAGACTCTTCAATTAATTTGTCTATCATGTCCCATAGTATTCCATTATGGTCAGATCCATGAGGGATAGATTGGTCTGGTTGGTTTGAGGGGTGTAAATTATGATGCCATGTATCAAAACTGTGCTGTTGAGGTACCTGCTCATTGCTTACCTGTCCATGCCAAAAATTATTTTGTATATGTGAACTCTCTTCATGGTGTTGTTGTAATTCAAAATTATAGTTATTATTCCACAGATTAACATGTTCTTGTGTTGAAGTACTTGGGTTTCCTCTGTCAATATTATCTTGTGATGTTTTCCCCATATTCCCTGATGTTAAGATGTCATTATTAACATAAAATATTAAATGCATAGATTGTATACACTATAAAGCTTAATATTAAGTCAGTCACCTTACAAATTATTATTGTAATAATATGCACAAGCATACTATAAAATATGGTTATGAATTGATTTTCTTAATATTATGTAAAATTATTAACTTATTTCTATATACTATAGTAGTTTATTTAACAACCACGAACTACTAAAAATTTAAAATAACATACATACATACATATATTCATTTTGCATAGACATTTATGAATAAATATTTGAAATTGCTTTGAACTTATAATTCATTAGTCAGTAATATTGTATACATCTTTTTTTTACATAGACATGGTGATATTATAGTTCCAAATATGTTTATATTAGCTTTCTTAGCAACCAGAGACATGAAAATATTTTTGAAATAATATGAAACATACATTTTACATAGACATTTGTAAGTAAACATCTGTTTCTTAAATACCTAAGTATTTTAATTAATGAAAATTCTAAAACTTACTTGTTGCTTGGGGCGCTAAAGGAGAGTTGATGTCCAATTGATTCCAGCCATTTTGTGTTTGTTGATTAAAGTTCTGTTGATCATATGTTTTACTTTCTGTTTGTGGTACTAAACTGTCTAAATTGTCCCATGTTTTTTGAGTTTCTTGACCAACTTCTCCTATATGTTCATTACTATCTTGAGACTGTTGTTGGAAGCTGTCTGAGCCCCATGAAGTCTGTGTTTGTTGTCCTATATTTTCTAATGTACCTTTTTGACTTTGGTCTTGGTGACTGAATTTGTCAATATGATCCCAAATATTTTGAGTTTCTTGACCAAAATTACTTAACTGTTCTATTTGACTATGAGATTGTGGGTTAAAGTTTTCTGAACCCCACGAATTTTGCGTTTGTTGTCCCAAATCTTCTAGTTTTTGAATTTGATTTTGATCTTGATGACCCAAATTGTCACTATGATCCCAAATATTTTGAGTTTCTTGACCAAAGTTACTTAATTGTTCATTTTGAGTTTGAGACTGTGGCTGAAAATTACTTAAGCCCCATGAACTTTGTGTTTGTTGTCCTAAATCTTCTAGTTTTCCAGCTTGATTTTGATTTTGTTGACTTAAAGTTTCTGTATGATCCCACATATCTTGTCTTTCTTGGCCAAGGTCTACTTTCCCTAATTGTGATTTATGGTCGAAATTTTCTATATTATCTTCCTTTTTTTGTGTTTGTTGTCCGAAATCTTCTAGATTCCCTACTTGAGACAATTCTGAATGATCCCATGTATTTTGAATTTCTTGGCCTAGATCTAACTTTCCAAATTCATTTTGAGTTTGTTGGCTTAAATCTTCCACTTTTTCTAATGGATTTTGAGGCCTCTGTTCCGAATGTCCGTTAGCATTTTGCCTGTCTTGACCAAGATCTTCTAATTTTCCAATTTTATTTTGGTGTTGAGCAAAATATTCTAAATCCCCCCATGAATTTTGTGTTTGCTGACCGAGATCTTCCAATTTACCAATTTGATTCTGATTTTGACCGAATGATTCTAAATCACCCCATGAGTTTTGTGTTTGTTGACCAAGATTTTCCAATTGCCCCATTTGATTCTGCTGTTGACCAAAAGATTCTAAGTCACCCCACGAATTTTGTGATTGTTGACCGAGATCTTCCAATTTTCCAACTTGAGTCCTGTCTTGACCAAATGATTCTAAATCACTCCATGAATTTTGTGTTTGTTGACCAAGATTTTCTAATTTTCCCATTTGATTTTGCTGTTGACCGAAAGATTCTAAATCACCCCATGAATTTTGTGTTTGTTGACTGAGTTGTTCTTGGCTTTGAGTATTTTGATTAAATTTTGAATAGTCATTCCATTTATCTTCCATTTGTTGTCCTAGATTTTCTAAATTTTCCCATTTGTTATCAGTTTGTTGCCCATGTCCAAATTGCTGATCTCTTTCTTCTTCACTTTGTTGAAATTGATGTGTATTGTAAGATCTTTTGTAACGGATAGGTTCTACACAATCGTCTTGAGATTGAGAATAATGGGATCCGTATTTGCTATGGGATTGTGTCCCGTAGCTTGCAGAATTGGCAACTAATTTTTGCGACATTTGTGAATTTATATCACTGGTGGCTGGTTTGATAATGTAAGGATCACCACGTCTTTCCCATGATTTGTGATATGAATATGATGATTGATAGCTTTTCGGCCGTGAATTGCTGTCAACTAAATTTAAATTATTGTACAGATTGGATTCTCCCAAGTTTTGCATATTAGCTTGGTGGACATCAGAAGATGATGCAAGTCCTGCAGCGTTTTGCGTTTGAGAAAGATATCTTAAGCGATTTGAAGCAGCTGCTGAATTTTCGTTGGCACTATAACCACTCGAAGAAGCGCTGTTCAAAATTCTTGATTGAGCACTATTTAAGCTGTTGGAATGTACACTGTTTAAGCTACTTAATTGTGCACTGTTTAAGCTACTCAATTGTGCACTGTTTAAGCTACTCAGTTGTGCATTGTTTAAGCTACTCAATTGTGCACTGTTTAAGTTACTGGATTGTGCACTGTGTAAGTTACTTGATTGTGCACGGTTTAAGTTACTTGATTGTGCACTGTTTAAGTTACTAGCCAAAACGTTTGTAGAGTCTACTTCACTTTGGTGCTGGTGTCCACTTGCGCCAGATATTTGAGAGTCTTCATAAAGTTCACTATTTTTTGGAAAAGGGTTTTCTGTTGGTACACTTGAAATTGGCTGTGTATCATGTTTTTCCCATTCTTTATGATAACTGTAGGATGATTCATAGTGTTTTGGTGCACTCACTGGTTTAATTACATAATGTCTATCACTGTTTAATAATTCTGCATCTGTATTGACAGCACTTTGCTGTTGTTGAGATAAAGAAGAAGCGTCATACGTTTGAGCCGCAACGGGTATAGTTACTCTTGTGCCAGGCCTTAGATAAATTCGGTGAGGCGTAATACTGATTAATCTACTTTTAGTGTTGACATTATAATTATTATTACTTTGCAAATTGGCGCTCTGATCAAAGTCATTTTTTGCTTGACTGCTTCCATGAGAGTAATATTTATATTGACTTGCACCTTGACCACCGTATTGAAAATTGCTAGAAGATCCATGATATTGATTTTCAGCCTGCTGCTGATCCTGAGCTTGACTATATTGAGATGCTAGACTACCATGCTGATATCCAGCACTAAGCCCAGATGCTTCCAGCTGATTGCCACTATATTGCGCATTACTCATTCCTGAATATAAACTTGCATGGTTCCTGGAATTTTGCGATAATGAAGATGATGAGTACAGATCATTGTAGGATGCACCACTTTCATCAAAATTTCTTCCTTTCAAATTACTTAGATCATAATTTCCACTTCCATAAATGCCCCTGGAATTACCTGAAGTGAAAACACTTCCGGTTCTTGTATTTGAACCTTCACCTAATTCTCCGTCGACATGTCTTACAAGAGTACTCATTTGATGCTGTGCTAAGGAATCCATATTATGTGCTCTTTCGTAGTTGCCTCCCATATTTCCTCTCTGAGCTCCGTAGTAACCAGATTTTGAACCATCGTCAGATGAACTTCTCGAAAATTGAAAGTCTTCCTTCTCTTTATACATTTCAGGCTTGGCAGATACCAAAGCCCATAGTGCGACTGTTGTAATAAACAGCCTCATTATGAATCTGAAATAGAATAATTATAGGTAAATTTAAAAAGTTAATTATAATTATATATTTTTTTATTAATAATATATTTTTCATGGTACTAAAAATTAATAAATTTAGAGATTAAAATATAATAAATATTGACTTGGAAATTTTAAAACTGAAAATCTTTTAATTTATTACACATAGCATAAAGTATAGTCAGCTTACCGTAAATAAATCGTTTTCTTAACACTTTACCGCTCTGTGGAAAATATGTACACGCACTGACGCTGTATGGGAGCGAGGCGTCAATTTATTCACTTTTAAAATAATATCTTCTTGAGATAACCCTCTGCCCGGTCATAATTGATCGTTATTCTCAGAATCGCAGTTATAAGCAAAATATTACAAACCAATATTTTACGAAACTTTGCGTAATCTTGTAAAAATATGTGTGGTCATATTTTTGGTAGTAGGTATCAAACAAAAAAATATTTATATTACATTTTATTACTTTCCATTCACAGAAAACATGCATACACACCAAATGAAATTTCATTAAACAAAATTAAATGGCCTTGACGTACCTAATTAATTTTTTTTTTTTTTACGTCTGAAATTTTTGTGAATATAGATAATAATCAAAGCTTCAATGTGTTACTTAAAATATTATTTATTTAAAATATTAATTTCTTCAAATATTAATTAATATAATTGATTTTTTTTTGCTTATTTGTGAATCATAACATGATCTCACAATATATGAAACTTGAATTGGCTGTCATGTTTACGACAACCAATTCAATGTCATCGTAGGACGGTTATGAGCAATGCTGTGGTTATATTTTTCTGGTGGTTGTGTTTAATATTTAACTATAAATTGTTTTTATACCTAATACGCATTTTTCTAGCAAATTCAGCCATTCATAGTACAAAATCAAATTAATACTTTGAGACATACCTCACGTCGACACTAGATATATCTTTGCACCTGCATACATAATATCACAAGAGTGCTAAGGAAATAATATCTACTTGTATAATGAAACTGTAACGGATCCATAGAAAATATATAATAAAAAAAACGTTATTGGTGGCATTTAATAACCAAAAATAACGATTTTTTAATTTTTTCCCTGTTTGTCTCTTCACACTAATCTCAGAAACAGCTCAGCCGATTTAATTGCAGTTTTGACTAAAGTATTTGGCAAGCTTTCTTCACCATTTAGAAGAGTTTGTTTTATATTAATCGGCTTATAAACAAAAAGTTTTATTGAATTGGCTGAAACTTTACTTTTCAATATAGGTATAGATATTGTTTTTAAAATGATGTTTTTATTAAATAACGAAAGAAATGCAGATAACTAAACTAATAATAACGTAGTGCAAGCGGGCGAAGCCGCCAACGGGGCGCTAGTATTATATACATAGGTAACTATAAGTTATGAATCATAACAGATGAGACATGTTATAAAATAAAAAAAGAACTGCAATAGGTTGTGACAAAATTTTAATAATTATATAATTTAATATACTTGCATCCTTATTTAATTACCTATAAATAATTATATAAATACATAGCAATTTAAAATATGGGGCAGCTGTGAGTTCTTGTAGCTTGATTCTTGTAATTAATGTCCTTGCTGATAATCCTGTGACGATCTTTGACATTGATGCCACTTGTGGAGAAGGTCTAGTACTTGAAGATATTTTAATAAAAAATAGGTCACTCATTTCTTGGTGTTGCTCATTAAAGATGATCTTAGCATATTGGTCATATGCATTAATTTCAAAGATGACGTACGTTATACAGTTCGTACTTGTTTGATATATGCTTGTAAATGAGTAAATAATAAATATACCTACCTATTCTCTGTCGAAAATCCAACTCAATCTAAAGTATGGTCGTAGTCAAAATATGTACATAAGAAGAGTCTACTGTATTTAATTTTGTGTAAAAATAAATCTAATTAAAACGCACCACAAATAAAGATCTCCGTGGTGGCGACAGCTGCTCATTGCAATAAATTATTATCTAATAAATAAGAATTACTATTTCCTTTATATCTACATGTTCTTAGTAAATGAAATTATTATTATTTTAAATTATAATAACGTAACATACGTTTCATTACACTTATCACTTCAATAACAAAAGCTTCGAGAAACCTCTGTATACAAACAAACCACGACGTATAAGTTAAGATTATAATAATATGTAAGTTACTATTATATTATTTCCCTAAAATTGTTTTTGCTACATCCTGTTGTTTTAAATATAACCACTGCCCAGTTTCGTAGAATATATTTGGTAAATTGGTGATAAATTTTATTTATCAATTTATGTTGATTTTGTTTCTTAAAAAAATTTATGCATGCTATTAAATAATTGAGGCCAGTCGTGGCGCAGGGACGTAAAGTATGACTGTAAACACGACTGGTTGTGGGTTTGATATCCACCTTGAGGAAATGAAATATTTACTTAAATTTATATTTCTTTGCTCTGGTGTGGCCGCAAAGAACGGCGTTGAGTTCCGCCACACAACACGCAATACCTCCAGAATTCAGCAGAAAAGTGAGGAACGAATAGCCTGAACTCTTAGATTCCCTCTGCTTACTGCTTTACTCTGCTGTGTGCGGAATACAACGTGAAGCTGATTTAATTTATTTGATTTACAATTTCCAGTTTGTTTTCAAATCTACGTTAATATTCTTAGTATATTTCTGGAAGAAATTCAACACTTGCATTGAATGTTGTAATCATTGTTAATTCTAGAAACCACCTACGACAATAAGAATTTTCGACCGCAACGACTACTACAGCGTCCATGGCGACGACGCTACAACTTCAGCTCGGGAGGTGTTCTCTTCAATTTCCAACATAAAACAAATGGGGATTGCTCCCAATCGGCTCGATTACTTGGTGCTGTCTAAAGGCAACTTTGAAATACTTATAAGAAAATTGTTATTGGTAAGTGAAGTGTCAAGAAGTGTTTTGTTCAAAAATATCGTTAATAACTTAATTCAACTCGAATTTAAAAAATGTTTTTTTTTTAATTATTGTTGTCTATAAATAAAACCAAATTTTCAGGTAAGACGTTATAGGGTTGAAATATACGTAGCAGAAGGTTCTGTTAAAGCATGCGAATGGACACTTAAATACAAAGGCTCGCCTGGTTATTTGTCGCAACTAGAAGAAATTTTAGGTGAAGGCCTAGGAACATCCAACGAAAATGCGCCTTGCTTAATGGCGGTTAACATTAAGAGTGAAGCTGTCACAAAAGTGAGTACGATTTAATTGTTTTCTTATATCCATTATAATAAAATATCAAACACTTAAAATACACTTATGCAAATTTTGTTCTTTCTTATAGAAATATAGATCTCGTGATATTGATAATTGATAGTCAAAATGTAGCTAAAAGCTCTAAAATAATCGGAAATGGAATCGAAAACCGTTAATAGAGTTACGTAACACTAAGGTCCGTATTTATAAACCTAAGCCGAAGATCGATCTTGAGATGTCGTTTTCATTCATAGATTTAATAAAATAATTTATAAATGAAAACGGTATATCAAGATTGATCTGAGTTTTGAGAACGGTTAATAAATGCGGGCTTAAGTTTTCTAAGACGCCTGAATATATGATATACAAATAAAGTTTTTTTTATTTAATAGAAATACTTCTATGAGACAGTTTTATTAATATAAACCTTGAGTTTGGTCTTTTATTTCATTAAAAGTTATAAATAATAGATTCTGTTTAATATTTTATTATGTTTTTTATCGGTATACATAGGTCATTATCGTGGAATGTACAATTATCTAAACTTGACCACGGTAGTTGAACTTTTAATATATCTTCTTATTAGGAATATTTAAGACAATATTTCATTGATGTTATTCTTTATATGACCGTCATAACTATTTAAGTTTGGAATATACAGCAGGAAATATTTGTTTTTATTTTTTTGTTCAGATTTTCCTTAAATGTAACCTAATTCATAGTTTTAATATAATTATCGAATTCGAAAAATATATAGTACATAAACTAATCATTAAAATTTTATTTATTGCTGTCTTTATGAGTGGCAAACACTAGTGCTATTTGACTACAATTGGCAATGGGGTAAATCTTGTAATAAAATCATAGTAACAGGATATTCCCCATTTCTGCAAATGAAGCAAATTCAACCTGCTTCATTACTATGTGATCTACAGACAGAGGAAAACCAGTAGATAATCTCCATTCTTCACTTATCGAATTAAGTAATAGTAATTAAGTTCACGAAAATATATATATTTCTAATTCAATTAAAGGTTCTACACACGCCGTCGAAATACAAGATATTATAAAATCAGCTTCACGTTGGGATACGCGCACTGCAGGGTAGGCAGGGGGAACCTACTGTTAGATACTCCGTTCCCCATTTTGCCCCGAATTCTGGAGGCATTGCGTTCTAAGTAATTATATTTGTTAAACTACGACATATTAAATTTCTTAATAATATTTCCAGGGTCGTCTACTGGGTGTAGCCTGCGTATCGTCCGGTGATTATGTTTTATCGGTTTCCGAATTCACCGATGACGATCTTCTAACAGAACTTGAAACTATTGCTGTGCAAATGGCGCCTACCGAATGTATTATTGTACAAAGCGACAATGAAAATGTGAGTTCTAATTTCTATTGATAATGTTATCACAGAGCTTTTTTTTACGGAAATCAAGTTCTTAAGAATTTGCACTAGTTTTATCGATCTGTTATCTGCTTTACTGTAAGCAGTCAATGTCATTGTAAATACGTATTTTATATATTTTTTAATAGATTTGGTTAGATATACATTTGTAAGTATTTATTATGGACAATTAAATATTTATATAATGAATATTCAGTTGTTATATCTGCATTATATTTAATAAAATAATTCATAAATACAAATATCAAAACTATTTCTTTTAATGTAGTGTGAATATATAATTAATTAATCATTTATTCCAAATTTCAGTACAAATTACTAAAAAAAATTATGGATAGAGCAAATATAACTTTGACCAAAGTGAAAAAGGCAGAATTTTCCACTGACGGGCTCATACAAGATTTGAATCGGCTACTAAAGTTTAAACAAAACCAGCAACAAGATGCCAATGCTTTTCCAGAAACAAGGCAATCCGTAGCCATGACTAGTTTAGCTGCAGCTATAAGATATACGTCATTGTTAAATGACAGCACTAATTTTGGAAGGTGAGGCTGTCGCGGCGCAGTGGCACAGGCGTGTGACTGTAAACGTGATTATGGGTTCGATTCCCACTTGGGGGAATAAAGTATTTAATATTTTCATTTCTCTCTGGTAACTAGACAAAGGGCGCCATTGAGTTCCACCTCTCAACACGCAATGTCTCACAAATTCAGCGGTGCGTGGGGAACGAACTGTTTTAACACTAGGTTCCCGCACAGCAGGGTGCTGTATGCGGGATACAGGACCCGATTAAGACAATTAAATATAATCCCTACTTTCCGGTAAATTCTTGAAATAACGCATTTTGTAGAGGAATTCAACGTTGCACTTTGCAGAAATGAAAATATTAAATATTTCACTTCTCCGAGTGGGAATTGAACACACAATCGTGGCGCTTATAGTCACACGCTTGTTACTCCTGCGCCATGACGACTTATTTTATTTTCCTTATATTATTACATCGAAATGCATGTTTTGTTTGGTTCGTCTTGAATAAATCCTTCGATTTTGACCTACATTATAATTATGATATAAATAAGGAACAATCATATATCAATAATTTATTACAATATATTTTATTAATATCTTATATTTCTTTACAATAATTACAAATTATGTATGTCTAGGTCATGTTATTAATTAATGGTGTCCGACTGAAGGTTCAGGTTCGGCCAAAAATCTAATTTCAGCCGACTCATCTGATAAACTGACCGACTCTTCGGCAATGCCGAAACTTCCGAAGACGTCGCTCTGCAAATTTAGGTACTACCGTAACGAAATTAGGTACTATTTAATACATCTTATTTACCTAATAACAGTCAAAGTAACCACCATCCACAATATCCACCAAATTTCACGTTCCCTGGTAGTACTTACTAACTTTCAGGAGAAACTTTCAGGTTTTATAACATAATGAAGTTCTGGCTCGTTCTGGTTTTTTGGTAGTCAAACTTCTGTAATTTGGGAAACAAGAGTAATGTAGGTAAACGTACGTGTAAACGTAGTAGTGTAACGTACGTTCTTATTTTTGTTAATTTTATAACAGTAAATTTGAGAAAAAAAATATTTACCATAATTTCAGATTTCGACTAACAACAATACAAGCCGACAGTTTCGTTCATTTAGACGCTGCCGCATTAACAGCACTGAATGTCTTACCAGAATTAGGTGATATGAACAATTCTCCTTCTAGAAGTTTGTTGGGACTTCTAGATAGATGCAGAACACAACATGGCAAGAGGTAATATGATATTTTTATAAAAATAATGGCTTCTTCACTTTGACAGTGGGTTGTAGTCATTAACATCCATCACTAGATGTTTCTTACATATTTAAGTCATGTAATATTATATTTTATTTTCTAGATAGTGTTTTGTTATTTTTTATATTTAGCTTCCGTAGCATGAAAACTGCACTGGGATAGTGGAATTAATACAATCTATTCTCTATTTGCGTTCTGTTTTAGTAACAGTCATGGCGCAGCTATCCAGCGTGTGACTGTAATACGCGACGTTATTCGATTCGACTTGGGAGTTAATGGTGGTGGTTGTCAGTAACAAAAGCTAATCATACTTTCCTGTGTAAAAACACTATATATAAAACATATATTTTTATAGTGCACATATGAAAAATATAGTATATCTAGAAATTTTTATTATTTCATTAAAAACTTTATTTGCACATATACGCCAGACATTTTCATGCCCACTCTTACCATTGTACATTTTTCTGAGTTTTTTCCAATATTCAATAAAAACATAGCTAAAACATAGCTAAAATCTTCTTTTACGTTCCGAGTTACTTATTAATAAGAAATGATTGTCTTGGTAGGATCGGTATCTGTAAAATAATATATCATAAAAAACAATCAGTCAATTCACTTTCTCTCTAGAAGCGTTATGAACATGCTAGTGTTGACAATATCGTAAATGCCATTCAAATAATTCTATTCAAATAATTTTGCTAAAAAAAAATATGCATGTTTGTTCCAGACTTTTAGCTCAATGGCTCCGTCAGCCGTTAAGAGACATTAACCTTATAAACGAGAGGTTGGATATAGTCGAACTATTAGTGGAAAATTCACAACTAAGATTGCAATTACATGAGGAACATTTGAAACGGATACCGGACTTGCAAGCATTAGCGAGACGCCTCACGCGAAAAAAGGCAAATTTACAAGATTGTTATAGGATTTATCAGGTATTTCATTTATTTATTTACTAGGTCTTCATCCATACTCCGAGAATTTAGCAGGAAGTGGGGAAGGGTAGTGTCTTAATGGGAATGAAGTGAAATTTACACTAGGTTCCCTTCCTATACTGCTATGAGCGAAATACAGCTTGACGCAAAAAATAATTAGGCCTACAAATAATTTATGCAATCAATACATGCAGATTAAACAAAAAAAAACAAAATAAATAACTTAATTCTAGCTTCACAATAAGTTATAGGTAAACATTAAAAACAGAAAGAAATTTTAATTCTCTGTAAACTAAGTCGTAATTTTTTTCACAAATATATTCTTAACAAATTGAACTAAGAATTATACATATAATAAATATTAAAATAATTAAAGAGAATTTAGAAGAAAATTCTCTATTAAACTTTACACTGTAATGTTACACTGTAAGTAACGTAGTAAGAAAGTAACTGTAATATTGCAACTTAGGCAGAAGGAACCTAGTGTTAGCACACTTAGTCGTACCGCCCAGTGACGGAACTCAAGTCGCCCTTTGTCCTAGCTACCAGAGAAAGAAAATAATTCATTCCTCAGTGAGGAAATCAAACCCACACTTACCGCGTTTACGGTCACACGCTATTCTGATGTGCCATGACAGCTCACTTTAATAAGATGTGATTAATTACTTTAAAAATAGTATAACAAGTAAAGCGTATTACACTGTTCAAGAATATTTAGAGGATAAGCATGTATGGAATTAATGTCTATTGAATGTAATGCAGGATAGCTGCCAGCAAATGTAATAGATTGTACCATTGATTTTGAAAAGAGCAACTGTTGAGTTTCTTGCTGGCTCTTCTCAGCAGAACTGCCTTCCGAATCGGTGGTAGCTTTTTGTTCATATGTTCATTCGACGATTCAAAAGTGATTGCCTATTTGAATAAAGAATATTTTGAATTTGAATATAATGTCATACATTTTGAACGTTTTCAGGCGATAAATAGATTACCACATTTATTACAATGTCTGGGAGAAAGCAACAGTCCAACTGTACACTCGTCTCTGACTGAACCTATATCAGAGTTGAACAATGATTTAGACAAATATCAAGAAATGATAGAAGCCACTGTGGATATGGATGCTATTGATAGAGGTAAGCTTGTTTTGTTACATTTTTGACTTATATATGTTGCCAAAAAAAGCTTATAATACCAAAATCGGAGGATACAGTTTGGACTTGTACCCAGTCTCGAGTTAATCGCCATGTACTCTACCGCTGCACTAACCAATCGAGAGGACTATAACACACCTATACATTGACAGCCTCGCTCACTTTCTGGTATCCTGACCGAGAGAGCAACCCAGTTGTCCGGTAAATAGGTAGTCATTGTGGTTTCATTTACCTTCCTCCTTATTTCCTATCTTCCTATCCTCCTTATTCCTTATCTTCTATTTCATTTCTCCTCTCACATTCCATGTACCTCCACGTCCCGCCGTTCGGGACATGGCGTGTTGAGTGGCGGTCTCATATCCTAGCTCCCAACCCCAGACCCCAGGCTCGCTTCGAGCTGTCCATCTAGGACCCCCAAGAAGTAGTACCAAATATTTATTTTTCACTATTTCAGGAGATTTTTTGGTAAAGCCATCATTTGACGAACAATTGCAAAGCTTAGCGGAGGAATTGGAATCATTTCAAAGTTTAGCAGAAAAGGAACTTAGTAAAGCTGCTAGGGACCTCGGCATGGACGCTGGAAAAACCATCAAGTTAGAAAACAACAATCAAAATGGATTTTGTTTAAGGTGTTGTTATTAATATTTATTTAATTACTATCTATGAATATTTATTTTTTATAGCTTATATGTATATATCTTATTGTTTTCTGTACTTGTTTATATGGGTTTTATTTTATATTTTGTTTTGTAGAGTAGAACAGTAGAAGTACCCAGACTCTCTGTTCTCTCTGTTTCTGTTCATTTTCGGTATAAGTGCCCTTTGCCTCGTTAACAAAGCGAGGAAATTAAATGATTACATATTTGAATACATAATTTAACAATAGATTTAATATTAACAGAGTCACCTTAAAAGAAGAGCAAAATCTCCGTGGAAATAAAAAGTATACAATAATAGATGCACTCAGAAGCGGAGTTAGATTTAAAACTAGTGGTTTAGATAAGATTACTGATGATTATAACCAAACTAAAAATGCTTATGAAAAAGAACAAGACAAAGTGGTGGCAGAAATTATTGGAATTGCTGGTAAGTTAAAATTCATAAAAATATATATAAATATTGGAGGCCTTCATGGCGCGTGTAAGCGATGGTTGTGAGTTTGATAGTTCGACTCAAATAAATAGTTAAATATAAATAATTTTCATTTCCCCTCTTGGTTGATAAAACACAGTGTCCAGTTCCATCACTCAACAAGAAATATAAAACTATATAGAAAACTTGAAGTTGAAAATAAATTGTTTTTAAACTAAATGAATATTTATATTTGAAATATATTAATTAATAATTCTGGTGAAGCAAAAACTTTGTATACCGTTTTAGTAAAATTATGCGGGCGAAGGAATACAAAATTTGCACGGTTATAATTTATATAGAGAAAAAGAATAGAATTGTAATATTTTAAAATAATGCTAAAACATAAATTAAATGATTGAAATATTTTACTTTTATATTTTTGTATCTTTAAATTTGTTTAAAATATTTCAGCTGGCTACTCAGAATGTTTATTCTGTCTATCGCATATACTTTCTCGTCTGGACGTATTAGTTGCTTTCGCGATATCAGCAACAACTGCTCCATATCCATACTGCAGACCTAAAATTACGGAAAGTTTAGATGAATTCATATTGAAAGATCTGAGACACCCATGCTTGGAGGTGCAGGAAGGCGTGTCTTTTATACCCAACGATGTTATATTTAAACGAGGTATTTATTCATACGTTTTTTTTACAATACATTTCTAAAAATATATTGTTTTTATTCTATGCTATTTAATATGGATACCATATAATTACAAAATTGTAACAAAAATTGAATGCAACAAAGAGTTTATAAAAGATATATATTTATCTTAATTAATATTTCTATATACTAATTGAAATACTTTCATGTATATAAAAAAAGGTATAGGAAATATTTAATATTGACAACTTTAAAAATAAAAAGAAACACCGCCCGAACAGGGACTTGAACCCTGGACCCTTGGATTAAAAGTCCAATGCTCTACCGACTGAGCTATCCGGGCTGTAGACAATATATCCTATATACCATACCTATAGTTATTATGAAAATAATACTTTTAATATTATGATATTTATGAAGTTACTTTTTTTTGAGGCCAGTCGTGGCACAGGAGCACAAGTGTGACTGTAAACCAACTGTTTGTGAGTTCGATCGGCACTTGAGGAAATGAAATATTTATTTAAATTTATATTTTCTTTTCTTCGCTCTGGTGTCGAGGCAAAGCGCGGCGTTGAATTCCGCCACTCAACACGCAAAGCCTCCAGAATTCGGCAGAAAGTGGGAAATGGCACTTCGTTTACGGGAACCTAAGCTTGCCTATCTTCAATAAAAAAGTAAAAAAAAGCGCTAAGACACTTCTTAGCGCTTAGGTTCCCTCTGCCTACCCTGCTGTGGGATACAGCGTGGAGCTGCATCGAATTATTTACATTGCGAATTCTAAGAACACGTGGAAATGTCTCAAAAGTGTGCGGCAGATGGGAAACGAAGTATCTTTACGCTATTGGCTACTCTGCTATGTGTGGGATACGGTGTGAAGTTAAAATACAAAAACTTTGGTGTGTAAAAGTAATTGTAAGAAAAACCATCAGGTTTTGTTGCTTTAAAGTAGCTGTAAAATATATTTTATTTTATTACTTAATTATTTTATTCAGAGTTTTACTTTCAAGCAGCATATAATCCATATACCTTAAAGGCCGATTACGCACTTGTAGCTGAACCTCTGAATTAAAAAAAATCATTAAATTTTCATTAAAAAAAAAAACTTTCAGACTCGTGCCTCATGCACATAGTGACGGGCGCCAACATGGGCGGCAAGTCGACGTGGATGCGGTCGGCTGGCGCGGCGACGCTGTTGGCGCACTCGGGTGCGTTCGTGCCGGCGTCGAGCGCGCTCGTGCCGCGCCTGCGCTCATTGTGCGCGCGCGTGGGCGCCGCCGACTGCGAGGACAAGGGGCAGAGCACGTTTATGAGGGAGATGGTGGAGTCGGCGGGCATCCTGCGCGTGAGTGTGGCGTGTGCTGCATGTATAGTAGTTTAAAAGCGGTACTAAGATATAGATGATGTCCTCTTTAATCGATACGTTTGTCGTTGCAGGGGCAAGAGGTACTGTGCATTGCACGCTGCTTTGTGCTGTCCCTGCAACGAGACCATTACACACCCACACTATGAATACATAAGAGCTAAGACTTCAATTCTCCATTTTCCAACTGTGAGGGAAAACCACCTTTGCAAAAGCAGTTCCAGGCTTCATATAGTACAGTCGACGACTCACAGCCGGTCTGAAATTTCGTCTTCTGAACTTTTGCGCATTTGTTTACTTGCAAAAAAAAAACAATCAAAAGTAAAAAAAATTCTAAAATCAATCTCTACAGCCATCTACTTAAACTAACTTCAGGCGGTCACTGTACTCTCGTTACCGTTGTACAAAGCCTATTAACCTAATAGGCCTGTCTAAGATGAGTTTAATTTTTTTCAGTTGGCAACACCTGATTCTCTTGTTCTGGTAGATGAACTTGGCAGAGGAACTTCTACCTATGATGGCTGTGGAATCGCATGGGCAATAGCAGAGTATGAATTTTATAATTACTGTTTTTATTCTCGTATAATTCTTACGTAAATAAAGAAAAAAAATATGTTAAAGTGAAGAAATCATAAAGTGTCTGTCTGTTCTGTGTCGAACTCTTTACTTAATGTGAGAAATAGAGTTAAACTGATAAAACCCATTCAAGTTTAAATATATAATTTGTTTTTTATTTTAATTACCGTTTACACTGTACGCAAAAGTAGTTTTATTTTGAAACCTATTTTTTAAAGCATAATAATATTCAGCATAGCATAAATAGAATTAATTACATTTTTTTTCATACAACCTTTACGCCAACAGGGTGTAAAAGTTATAATAATAGACAGATGGAATATGTGAGAATCATGTAAAACATACAGTTACAGCTATTAATATGTTTTCCAGGAAATTAGCAACAGAAAGCAAATGTTTCTGCCTATTCGCGACTCACTATCATGAGCTCACTCAACTGGCGTCTCTACATCCTAAAGTTATAGTGAACTCTCATGCTGAAGCTTCCATACTGAATGATCAATTAGTTCTTCTTCACAAGATAGTAGGAGGACCAGCGACTCACTCTCTTGGTCTACATGTTGCCAAATTAGCGGGTTTACCTGAATCTGTTGTTAAGGTATTATTTTTTATACTGTTTCTTCTTAACGCTAGGTTTCCTCTGCCTATCCTAATGTATGCGGAATACAGCGTTACGCTGATTTATTTTATTTTTTTTTAACTTCGCGTTTTGTCTGTCAGGCCGGGGAGATTAAAAATAATTGTAATATAATTATTCTCCTGAGTAGAGTTAGAACCTGCAATCTGTTTTGGTAATTTCGTATTTATTTTTAGTTCTGATATTGTATATTCAGTTCAACGCAATTTACTTGCCGCAATAAAATGGCGGACTACATTTTTTTTAAAGCTTAGCTAAGAGAATACAGCATATTTTAATAAATAGACTAAAAATCGAGGAGTGCGTGGATTTTCGACATTCTACAGTCAACTACTCTTATGCTTTAGATGCGACGCCCCCGATTTTATTATACAAAAAACAACATTACTTTTTTCTAAAAGCCTAAGTCACTTCTAAGAACCTACATTTTGTAATACACAAAAGATTTTCAACATTGTTTTAACAAAGACATTATTTTATGGTATTTGGGAATTTAGCTGACAATGAAGCGATTTCAAATTGTACCTATTAAATAAAATGTGTAGTAAAAACTAAAGTACTTTATATCATTACATGAATGTTTTTTAGAATTATTTTTCTATTTTATAAATAAAAGTGTATGAATTTTTATACCATTGTATGCGATGAAGTACTGTCAAAATAAGGTTACATAGTATATAATGATTCAGAAGTATGTTTAGTTACCATAATCTATAATTCATTACATCTCAATATAAATATATATGTTTATAAGAATAATATTATTTTTTATTTTAGTATGCTGAAGCAAAACAAGCAGAGCTAGAAGTGAACCTATTCGAAGCTGAAACTACTGTTAAATCTGAAGAAACTTCTGAAGGTAAAAAATTAATAGCAGACTTCTTACGTAAGTGCAAACAAATTAATGAATCCACCTCATCAGATGAAGAAATGATGCGGGAAATCGACAAAATTAAGCGGGAATTTTTAAATCAAAATAATAACTATGTCAAGTCATTGATTTCAGTTTTATAATTTCTTATTAAAATGTTTTATAAATTATGCTTTGTTGTTTTTTTTGTCAAATGTTTTTGTAATATTTCACAAATAAATGAATCCGTCTCTACAGATGAAGCAATAATGCCTCCTGCATTCAACAAAGTCTATTGAGAATCTTAATAATAACATATCAAATAATTGGTTTCGGTTTTAACAATTAATGTTTTATTGTGTTTTTAATCATTATTGTGCTGGATAATTATGTGAAGGAATGATAGCCACAGTATGTCTATTTAGTAGTGTAGTTTTCAACGGTTAACAAGTCTCGAATCTAAAGTAATACGCAAAATGACTATTCCAAAAATTTATCAAATGAGAGAAATTTTATGACTTAAAAGTACGACAAGGTTAAAATTTCGTTAAAGAGTGAACTTAGTGTTAAGTATTGCCATAGTCGCGAAGGTGAACCCGTCACTCGAATGTGCTACTCTTCATTTAGCGATACTATTTCTGATCGTCGGCGATATATTCTTTACATATTTTCTCTATCATTTTTTTTTAAAAAAAAGGTATGCCGTATGAATAATGAAACACATGGGTATTGCGTAGAAAAAGCGAATCGCCGATTGAACATTAAGCTACTACCGTAGGACAGGAGTCTGGTGAGACAAGGTACGAGTAGCGAAGAAACTCAAAAGTTGTTCTAATTAACATCTAAGTAACAGTTTTAATATAATAATGGCACCTTTCATGCATAAGATCCAATTTATATCACTTCCATACGTGTTTAACTATTAAATATTAGAGTGCATGATCGTGCTAGCACCTATTTTAGTCCCACATTCAGTTATGCCACTCAACACGCAAAGCTCGAAAAATTCGGCGAACGGAGAGACTTAACACTAAGTTCCCTCTGCCTACCCTGCTATATGTGATTTATTTTAAAGATTATTAAAAATATTTTCTAATATTTTTCTAAACATGTTAAGAACCTAGATAAGTTCCTATGGTTTTTAGGGATATGGCCAAGATAGACAACTTTTTTGTATATTAACGTAGTTTGTCTCAATTTTAAACAACCTTTAGGACGTCTGGCGGGAGTAAAGGCCCACATAAAGCGTCTGATAATAACAAATAGGCGTGTCTTACATTATACTTAAAAACATATTTAAATACGAGCGTTTCTACTTTAACGTAGGTGAGCTTGGATTTTATGTACCTCTAGTCGGCGCTACCTCTGAAAAGGCCTCACTTTCAAGTTAGTAAGTACGTATAGTCTTAACTACATATTAGTAATCCTAATAATCCTCAAAATTTCATCTTTGCTAAAATGACGTAGATCTGGGGACCTTGGGATCTCAGTCTATAAGAATTGCATAAATATTGCAGTTTCTGGTATGGAGTGGTATTTTTTTACATTACTCTGTCACTGAACTAATTATACTGAATAATTGTGTACAAAAAACTGAAAGTTTTTAAAATGTAGTTCAACATTACTTTTTAAGAGTTTACTTTTTGAACAAGTCATTGATGGTGTTTTTCTTTAATCTTAATAATTTGAATGCTTAAGAAAAGACAAATGTCATCGTTTCTACTATTTCTTTTTTATTATTTGATTTTTATTTAGGTAGGTAGGAAAGAAAACACGGACATAATAATTAACATTACGATAAATATATTAACAGGATGAAATAATAATTAAATTCTGTTGTTTCATAAATAATTTTTTTAGTTTATTTCAGTATCTAATGTAAAGCTAATATTTACACTTCCGTCTACAGTATTTTTGTTATAATTATTATTATTATTGAACATTAATGAACACTAGCTATCAATGCAAAATTATATCACAAATTTAAATCTGACAATTTTAATTTTTTATAATAAATTTTCAATTTCAATTTTTAATAGTATTAAAATGTATAATTTAGAGACATGTCAAGTTACATAGCACTGTTATCCCCTTCTCGTCATCGAGTCCGCCGCGAGGTACTGAGGAGCGGCGATGCGACCACGCGCGTGTTCCAGACGCGCGTGCGTATTCACTACAACCAGTGCCGCGGGGGACCAGTTCAGGACAAGTAAAACCGCACTGCATTTGTGAACGTCCGTCGGCATATGGGGCATTTGTCCGTCGAAAGCGCGCATTTGGCACAGGCCACCAGGTGGCCGCACGGCACGAACACCACGTTTCTCTCCTCGTTGTAACAGATTTTACATAATTTAGTGTCATCTATGTTATTGTCAGCATTATCACTCGTAGGTTTGGCGGGCTTCTCAGGCTGTTCCTTGGGAGCGGGGAGAGCGCACGCCTCCGTGATCACCTTCTGGACGTACTCTCGGCCTTTGACCAGCTGCACGTAGGCGCACCGGTCGAACCAGCGCGCGTGCTGCTCCCACGGCACGTCGTCGTTCTCCCAGTCCTTGAGCCCGCCGTCACAGTAGAAGCACTTAGTCTTGTCACCCTGGCCGGTGTAGAAGAATCCCGCTTCGGCGAGTTCCTCAGGCTTCTGCTTCATACTGCGAGGCCAGTCGCTGAAGCTGCGCAGGCGGGCCGCCTCGGAGGCGTAGCGCGCGTGGGCGGGGCCGGCCATGCGGGGCGCCGGCGCGGGCGGGGGCGCGCGCACGCCGCACTCGTCGTGGCCAGCGGGCGCGAGCGAGGGCGCGGGCTCGCGCGGCACGTTGCCAGAATCCGCCTGCCGCCGCAGGAAGGGGCACTGGGGCGCCCAGCGCTGGTGGTCCTTGGCGGGATCGTCGCCCGCAACCCATTTCATAATTTCTACTTTACAAAACGCGCAGCGTACTTCATCGCCGCGGCCCAGATAATAGAAGCCATTCCTCGCGAGTGATTCGGGTAATAAAAATGTGACGGGCCATCCGATAAATGTCTTTAGCCGTTCGTCTTCGCGTCGCATGTCAGGTGCGTCCGGACAGAAGGCGAACACGTCGCGCTCTCGGTTGTCGGGCTTGTCGCACGAAGACGAAGGTGACGCGGGCGTGGGCGAGGTCGAGGGTGTATCTGTGTTGGAAGCACATCCCGGAGTTAGGACCAGTGGATGATTTTTCAAAAATTGTGCCAACATTCCCGCTGCCGGTTGTGCATTTGCAGATACTGTAAAGAAGAAAAATATTATGTTACTTTATTTCTATGCATGTATAAATAAGCTATACAGAGAATGTCATCAAAATTGTTGTACACATTACAAATATGAAATTAATAAATACAAACAACATGTTTACATTCACAAATGTATGAACGAGTGAAAGGAAATCAAATGGATTATTTTGCTTTATGTTAAAATATTATAAATAGAATAAAAGAGTACGCGAGTGTCTTCGAAATATAACAAGTTCGCGGCCATTACGTTCTGCAGCCTCCTCCCATTCCGTGCCCTCTGCGTGCACTCAGTGCGCATGCACTCGATGGCCGCAATCAATTTTTTCTCGTAATAATATAAGCCTATTTATGTTTTTATGATTTCTACTAAATAGATTATGGTATAGGATGTGTTCTTATTATTAACAAAAGCAATACAGAGGTAATTTAAAAAATAAAAACAAAAAATTATAAAGATTTAAATAAAAATAAAAAGATTGATATCTAAATATACTTAATCAATTCTCATTTGTTTTTATCCGCAATAAACGAACATCTTCACAAAAACTACACGAGTTAACACTAATGGCTGCTAAAAAAGGCGATCAATAATTACCATTTCGGAGTTTATTGTCAACTAGCAAAGGCATTTTTAGGTTTATTAACACGTGTTTCACGTAGCACACACAACACACATTTTAACAACTATAGTCAAAATTTAAAACGAATTAAACTGTAAATAATATAATTTAGTGTAATTTTGATATAATGGCTACGGTACGAGACGGGCATAGTAAGCTCTGTTGTTAGTAATGTCGCGTACGGCGGAGGGTCGCGGGCAGCATCGACGTGACTGTTGCGCATGCGTGCACACTTTTAGGAGGGTTCAAATTCGCCTACGTGGGGTGCCCCGTGCCTGGCACAGCTGTGTCGTCTGTGCTGGGGTCTCACACACTCACACGCTGTTCCATTTACGAGGTCTTTCCATTATTAACAAATATATGTAGCACAATTATTTTCTTAAAAATTTCAATACAAACACATTATTTGTATACCTACCTATATGTAATATTTTTATGCTATTTATATAATATTTTTAAACAAGCCATGCATAATTTTATGTTTTGTTGGGAGGACCAACACGGCGATGGTAATTATCGCGTGTGGTTGACACATGGTAAATAAAGTATGACCACCGCGATTCAAGCTGTTGCTAGGCCGGTGCCGCATACTTATTCTACTTGATAGTAGGAACAAGCGAGAGGGGACGACGCGGGAGAGCTGCAGTTCTCAATCAGGATAGCGTCTGGCGCGGCGTTGCCGCTCCGACTGGGTTTCATTCATATCTGAGACGAGGCGTTGCCGTCCCGGCGGAAACCGCGACCACACAGCGTAAAAAGGGCCCTGTGGAATGTGGTGGTACTGCAAGCGAGCCGGTTCTAAGCAGTACCGAAAAAACGTGACGGTGAGGAATGCGGACTCTAGCCGCCTACCTATACTATACATCCGTTTATATGTACGGGACCTGTCAAAAATGAATGCATTCCATAGAGTAACGTTTATATGATTAAGGGCCTAGTTACGAAATGCTGGTGCTATTATTATTTATCATTTTTTTAAATGATTTATTATTATTGTTAATAAATTTGACTTTATGATGGATTTTACAAAATGTAAACAATGAAAAATTCTTAATTGTACTTAATATTTCTAACCTTTGTCCTTTGAATATTTCAATATACAAGTGTTTTATTTGTAGAACAACACTTACAAGATTTCGACATGTGCTTCCATTAAAATGGACAGACAAGGAAAATAAAATAAAAGGCCCGCATCCAAGGTTCATAAGCTGAGAGCAAATGAAATTCAGCATTGTGCCTTGAGAGAGCGGCGAGAGGCGGCGCCGTAGTAAGCCGTGGGGAAGGGGACGGGGCCGCGTTCTCATGCCTATGGGTGGTCGGCGCTCGGCTTTCGAATTCCAACGCCTCGCTGTAGCACCTACGCAGTGCTATGTGTACTTGTATTACATCTTCAGCAGTATCATTCCAATTACATCGCTGTAATCTTAGCACACGCTATTCCTAATCGAATATATCCCCATATCGAGCATGAGAGTTTAAGACTATTTACAATCATCGCTTGTCACGTATAGATAAAAAAACCCTAAAGGATATGGTCCGGAAACGCTATCGAAGGAAATGAACATCCGCCAGATGGGGTGCTTATTTATACAACAGCGGCATACGATAAAACTGAATGAATGGACGTGACCCATCAGCTATTTTTGAATATGAATGAATAGATATTTGAAACAGTAAACAAATATTATCCGATTAGAAGGCTAGTTAAAGCAATTACTTGAATGTAGCAATTGTAGGAAGAGATATCTCTAATAGGAAGCCGCGAGCGCCAACAAGCTATTTGGAATTACGACACGATAGAATACTCCCACGAGTATTAGACTCGGATCTGAGAATTTGCAAGCTATAGCTAAAACATAGACTAGATAGTGCTCTGTGAAACAAGGAGGAAAATGGTGTGCTGTTATATGGCTAGTTGTTTTTAACATAGTATCGATTTAATATTACAACCAAAAAGCAAAATATTTCAACTTTTACACAAAGGATGATAGGAAAACAAATTATTTTATCTTTTACGCCTTTGAGAACGAGGGTCTCGGATTTTTGAATTTGTAGAGGACTGAAGTCAAAAACAGTAGGTAAAAGTAGTATCTTTTCATGGTGAGGATGTGTAGATTTCAACTAACATACATCCTGCTTTGACTGAAGCTAATTACAAGTTTTTACTGTAATTTCAAAGCATAATAATTACCAAATAATACAGTACAATTTTGTAGAATTATGGTACTTAACCATTTGAAACTACTTTCCAACACCTCATTGAAAACATTCAATATTTCCTTGTGTGAAGTTTTATAATCAAACAAATAAATATACTTAAATTTAAATTAACATAATATTATATTGTATCGGACAACAATAATATAAATATTTAGTTAGTACTTTGGTTGTGGAACAGATGGCGTTAGTAGTATTTTTCTTTTATAATACAACAAAGTAAAACTTTAATGTTGATGTCAAGATAACATAAATAGAACAATGGATGCCAGGACAAGGATTAATGTATTTATCTTGTTTAAAGAAAAAAACAAACAAATTAAATGTTAATTACTTCATATAAAGATGTGATGTCATAGCAGAAAATTATACTCAGAGGCACAATTGGGTGATAAGCACAGCGAGGACAAATGACATGGCCATAATTTGTTAGCGAATAAACTTCTGTTCATATTGTTTTACCAAATTAAAATAGTTAAATAAACATTTGAAGTTATTCTTTAAATATAAAAACTTGTAGGTAAATTTTAAAATATTATTTCTAAAAGGCACTAACTATTATGACTTATTGTTTTAACAAAAGAAAAAGGTTATATGGTATTCATAGATAGTGCTATCTTTTGTAAATTTTAATACTTTAAGCGTGTGGATTCTGGGAAGTGATTAATGTTATCTATATGACATTTGAAATAAGGAAAACAATTATTATTATAAAATCTGACTAATAAATTTAATTACATTAATGGATGTAAGTTAAGCTAATATACTATTTAAATAGTAATATATTGTGTGCATTATTGATAATCAAAAGAATACAGTATACAACATTTTAGATAAAATAAAACATTAAAATTCTAGATTGAATTAGATATGAAATTTGAATTGAAAATTTCCGTAGAATATCTACGTAACGGCCTTAGAACGTTCACAGCTGTTCGCGAGGTTGTACTAATTTCTTGTACTTAAGCTAAATATTCTATTATCTAAATAAGATAAATAAATTAAGTAATTTAAACGAATAACCGCCGAATAATTGCATTAAGTGAGAGAAATATTAATTATTATACAAAAATGTGCTGACGTGTTAATATGACGTTTGCTTCGATGGTAATTAAAAGCAAGAGCACGATTCAATATAACTAATACACAACAGTTCCTGTTAAATAAAAGATAATTACCACAAGGCACGAGGAGGACAAAAATGAAATATACATAACGTGTGTAGTTAAATTTTCACGTTTCCTGAAATTTAACAAACAAGCAGGTAGGAAAAACATTCACCTTTTAGTGAATCCATTGGTAGTCCACAAAATCCTTGATCATATGAACACTTTTAACTCCAATGTTTCAACAGTTATAAACCCACTTTTACTTTTAATCCATTAAAAATCACAATATCCAACAATGAAGTATGCTACGACACAACTATTTCATGAGCGCGAAACTCGCAACTGTCGGCCCGTTGGCAGAATCGACTTCGACCGTCGACGATATCTACCGCGTCCACAGACTACACACAGAGCACGCCAAGTTGGCAGTCGGCGACTATACTATAGCATAGCAGCGCTGCGTGAGCGTGCGTCACGTTCAGAAAAAGCCCTTCGTGTTATTAGTTTGGTTTTAAATTCTAATGGCCGGCGCACCGCCCCACCCTCACCCCGCTACCGCCAAAAACGAATAGATAGCCAGTCCAGTGCCAACTAATTTTAAGTTTTAACAGCTGTTTTCAATTTTATATACACTTCTTTATAAACAACAACATAAACACGTTTTTGTAAGTATTTTTCTCGTTATCATTGCTTACTAGTTAGTTAGTTACTACATGATGTAAATATAAATATAGTGCGTGGTATTAATATTAAGGGATATATACTTACATTTGGGCAGGGCTCCTCTAGAGGGCCCGGCTGCTTCGTCGTCCGGTTCTTCAGATGGAATCCCATCTTGCATGCCTAGAAAAATAAGTTTAATTAGTTGAAACTGTCAATGTGTAAATATATTTTTATTTTAGTTTTATTTATTTGACGTTTGACAACTTAGATGTTTCAATCGATGTAGCACGTCTATAAATTTACTCAAATGAAATATTCGAAGAATAATCTCTTATACACGATTGTTATTGAAGACGCAAGTAGGCGAACTGATCTAATGATAAATATTGTTACGTAAAATATGACGTTATATACAAGACAGATTATTGATGTAAACAATCATGCAACTATGGAGGACCTGAATTTTAAATATGTTGTAACATTTTATCTTCTAGCTTTTTCATTCGCGTGGATTCGTCTACTACGAATGAATAGAGAATTGACCACGGGGTCAAATGGAAAAAACTAAGATTTAAGTATCTATGGCATATGACACGTTCTAAGCGCCCGAATTAACCCTGACCGCATGTACCTTAGGTTATATCGAAATTATTAATGTGAATTGTGACGCTATACAGATTTCCTTTCTTGATTCCTTGATTGGAGATATTAGTATAGATAATAAACATCAAAACATTAAATAAATAAATGTCAAACATTTTTTTACTTTTAGATAATGAATAATTCCAAAAAGTTAAGCTATAAAATATAATTAAAAAACCTTTTTATTAATGAAAACCATATAAAAATTAGAATATTCTATATAGATATATCACTTATCTTTAAGAGTACCCATAATAGATATAAAATTAACACAATGAGGTATATATTCATTGGTTTCTTATAATAGGAAAAAAACTCTCAATTCAGTAGTAAGAATATTAGAAATGTATAAATAAAGCTAATAGGTAAATAAGATGCATAACAAGATTTTCAAAGAATTTATTATTTATCTATTTCATCGACATACAAACTTTGTATAGATTAAATAGTTATCGTTTATATCATAAAATAACAATATGAGTTAATTTAACATTCTAATCTCAAATCTAAAGCATGTGAAGTTTTATAGGTACATATATTAACCTACCATCAAATGAAATTAAATAAAAAACGGAGCAGATGCCAATGTATCGTCTATTATGCTGATATAAATTGTAAAAAAATTGAGGTAAAGTTTGGCAGGTGTGTTAGCAGCTTGCTCGTGCGCGGGCGTTACGCAGCTGCTGCTCCACGTGCTTGTCAGCTGTCGCTTCATCCCCAAAGTCTTGTGTTAATATCAAGTCAGATTGTCAGCAACCCACGCGCGGCTTCGCCCGCTTAACCTTATTGTTATATTATAGCCAAATTATACAGAATCTTTACATAAATTATAGCCTGTGTGCTATTCTGGTGCTATGTTATTATAAATTCTCATCTCAATTCGTTCAGTAGTTTTTAAGATAGGATGAACGTCAAGGTTTTAAATCGTCCAAATTGTGTATTCCATTAATAATGCAGGCTAATAATAATAACGGTTAATGCTTGTGCAATTATTAGATTCCACTGAAGGCATTTCAGATGCAACAGACTATAACGTAATATTTTTTCTTTCTTAGCTAAAGTCTATATGCAATAATAGTCTGTATAAATATGAGCTCTTGTATTGTTTATGAATATGACTAGAATTTTCTTATTATAATCTGTACAGTGGATACGAAGTAGGTACATGGTGAGGTTCATAAGATAATTTCTGTTTAATTAGACGACTCTAAACTAACACGTAGCTAGTTAAAAATTTTGTTTATTAATCATTAACTTTTAAAAAAACAAATAAAGACATTTCTATATTAGATTACATATACTAATTATTATTTAAATACATATTTACAACTTTATACCGACGAACATATACATTTAATTAGTAGGTAATTAAATGTATAACACTAATCGTTTTGTTTTTGATAAACATTTGTGCATGGAATTACCTGACTGTTGTTGTACCGATGACGGTTCCGTATCGCCATTACAATTTATTAGTGAAACAAGCAACTTGGCCCAGAAATCCATATTCATCGGTTTTAACTATGTTTTTAATAGTTTAGGGCCTTACCGGCCTTTTCCGGCGTTTAGCCGAATAGGACGTGTGCTCTATGCAACATACCGCGCTCACTACCGTACCGGAGGGTTCCGCCTACTGCCCATGGTGCGCCGCAGGAAAATCGATGATCTCACATAAAATGGTGCAACGTTGTTTTTCCTCTTGTAAATATACTGTGGAAAATATATGAAAATTATTACTTATAATATATTATTAAATTCGAAGCTGTTACTTTTTCTCAACTCAACTGAGGCTACATTACACGGTATGTGATTTATGTAATTGTCATAAATGTTGATATAATTACGGTTTTAAGTACTCTCCTCAATACTAACTTTAATTAATTCATATTTAGTGAATAGAGCGAGTTAATAGGTAGGGCTTTCAAGTTACTATGTTCATTCGTGATCAGTCAAGCAATAAAAGATGAGTTTAAAATAGATATATATATATATAGCTTTATTCAAAAATATGTTTAAGAACGTAAGCTTAAATAGATGTATGCAGTTTTTACTAAAATAATAATTTTTATTTATATGTTTTATATCTTGTACATTTAACATTTTAAAATAATTACGATGTCGCTAAGTACGTTTGTAGCAATTGTTTTTGTTTATACAAATTTAAACATTTCAAGCGATATTCTTACGAACCAATGACAACAGTGTAAGTAAATTTGTTTGCGCATTTGTTCATATTTATATAAAAAATTGATTTTGGTCCTCTGATTCCGAATGTGGATTTCTAAAAAACTGTATTTGGTCTCCGGTTTTGGACTATTCAGGTTTTTTTTCGACCAGCTCCATTATAGGATAACTATATGTAGATATCAATTCATATGACTTTTTGCAACATTTTGTTTTTTCAAATATTTATCATTATTAATAAAGATAATTTCAATAATCTGGTATTAAAAGTATAAGTCATATTTATTAATTTTATCAGATTGTAATCGTGCTATGAACTTTTGTTTTATGTATACTTAAAATGTCGATGAAAAATTAAAGTGTATGTCAATCGATGTCTTGTAACCTACAAAGGATAGGGTAAGACGCACAGCTAATGAAAATCGTGCTTAAACCGCATCGCGGTCGCTATTCGAAGGTTTCGCAGCGATCACGCTTTTTTTAGACTATAGAGTCATAATTAAGAAATATCGTTTGACATAAACTCACATAATTTATTATTTTAACATCAAAGACTAGAGAGATGGTAAAAAGGCACCACAAGAAATTCATCATTATCTTTGTTATTTCAAATTACCTTCAGCCTTCAGTTTCTATATATATAAAACTATTGCTTAATATTTCAATCAAAATATTAAAACAGCATTATATATTTCTTTTTCCTTAAGGCTTTACACGTAATTTTATATTACACTTACAAAAGTTTTAAAAACTCACCACCATGAATCTGAACGGTACGGTAATAGAGTCCAAAACGGGTCTGAAAAATTAAAGGGAACTTATGAGCCGATCTCTTGGGTGTAAGCAGTATGGCCAATGGCGTACCAGAAATTGGTATGTGGCCTTCTTTTCCCAGAAATATCTGGACGGGTGGGTATTAACCCAATGTAGCAAGTAGGTAGGTAGCATTATATAATACGAGTATACTGAGGCGAAGACTCCAAATTTTTGGACGTTTACAAAATTTTGTGTATATGACATTTACACTTTTCAAATATATAACCTCAAATTAGATTCTAAATTTCTTAAAAAATATTCAATATTTGTATAATTTAATTTAACTAAATTTTACGCTGGTACAAAACTAACTTAGTTACCTACACCGTATTTAGTATAAATATAATTTCCATTTTATTCCAAATTTTCTTATTCACATAAACAAACTATTGATATACCTAACCTACAGGTAAATATCAAAATTTATATATTTTTCTTTATTGCAATTTTCAGTCCTAATACCTTACTTATCGTCATCACAACGAATAAATTTAAAACGAATTTATACACCAATAATGGGATTTTTAAATTGGATATTTTTTCAAGACTACACAATATGCTTCGACAATACACTGTTTTTTCCTATCTAAATCCGTTATGCTTGCATTCCGTTTGCTGAAGCTGTGACTTGGGCTCGTTGGACTATCTCAGCGAGATTTCGAAATTCCAAGAAAGGCAAAGCCTTATAAATTATCTCAAAAGCGCCGACTCGGCCCTACAACCAGAATACTTTTTTTACTCCACAGGTAGGCTGGCGCTAAGAAGGCAAAGGAATTTATAGTAAGCCTCCACCATCTCGCACCTTTATAACTTATGGTTTATTTCTTTGAAAAATACTTATGCTATTGGTGCTAATGTAATTTTGTATTAAGAATGAATTATCAGAAATTAGGTTTTTATTATTATAAATAAAAATTTATAAGTCTCATATTAACTATTTACGTATCTGTCAAATTATAAAAATGTATTGTTAAATGCAGCAAGAAATCTATTACAATATAGAAATGGTGTGACTTATTAATAAAATCATTCAATCAGTTTAGTCAATTTAATATTTTCATATTATGCAGTTTTAAAATGCTATTCTATAGCGACAATGAAGCCTAACATGTAGATAACATTATTACTATTTATCAAATATCAAAACGGACCCATCTGCATTTGATCTCTATACTAACTAAAAATGCGCGTTGTGCTCGCGTGCACCACGATTCTTAGAAAATAGGACTCTTGAAACCAGCAGAGAAATTCCCGGGCTCAGCCCTGAAGGTCGCCACTAATAATAGCGACCATTGTGCACTGGTGGCGCCCTATCCCAACAACCTTTCAGGTTATTATACACTTCCATATAAAGTAGACATCGTTGTGAAAACTATTTTTCACATTACTTTGATAAAATATTCCATATGTAAGCAGCCTAAACTGATCGTGTTTTTAATAAGAAATAAATCCAAATCGAACTGATTTTAAGCGCCGCAACTACCATAAAGCATCTGCTAGACGTTAAATGCTACATAGACAACCAAACTATGAAACAACGGCATTTTAGATGTAGCTCTACAGAGTATTTTGAATCTTGGATGCAGCACCATGTAGATGGTTTTCCATTGAGGCTGCTTCTAGCGGATGGTGTTCTGTGGAATTTGGGCCACGCCGCTGACTCAACGCCGATCTAATCCCTTCCCTCTTCGAGATATTCTCAATAGACTATACGGATGTGAACGGTTAGATGTTAGTATAGATGTTAACAACTATAAAATATTCTTCTATTTCGCAGAATTTGCTTCGTAATCAGTAAAATCAAGTTTCAAAGTTTTTTCTCTCCAGGAAAAATATATTTTTTGGTCTTATTTATTCGATAATTCTGGTCATGGAACATTACGGTGTCTTTTGAAAATAATGTATTAATATTTTATACCAAGACAACCAGGTCTCATTGTTTTGCCCGTATACAAGGGCGGAGTTTTTATTGTTTTCAATGTATAGTGTATTTAAACGCTTTCTTCAAGGAGATAAAAAGAGTGGGAAAAAAAGCTAAATATCGTGGCAACAACCCTAAAGCAATATAGGTACTAGTGTAGAGAGTAATAAATATTATTGTTTTCTTGAGTACCTAATGAAATATTAAAGTTAGGCTGTTTGCCTAAGGGTAAGAAATCAGATTTTTATATTTTTTGTATCCTAAAAGTTCCATATTAACAAATTCTCTTTTTAATATATGTTTCTTTCTTTAATGTCATAATTAGAAACAGCATGATTGTTGTCGTTGTCCTTTGATTATGATGTTCCGAACGTGCCAGTTGAGCACAAATCACTTCGCCAATGTCACGTTGTAAAGAGAACACGGTTGTGTACACTAGAAAAGCATGATCCAAAAATCTTCTGAATGTTTTAAATTTTTTAATGAAGTCAGTTTTCATTTAAAGACCAAATCAATCGGTAAAAAAATACAAATTTTAGAAATTACAATTGCCATTTTTTTGTCATACAAAATCCATTTGTGAAGTTAGAAACAGAATAACAAGATCTATTCGCCTTGCAAAGTCTATATAAAAAACAGGATTTATAATTAATTGAAGGAGGAGTCTTGCCTAACCACCGTGACAACGATGTTCCCACGGCTGAAGGTGTTCGATTGTGTTAGACACCATGTTTAATGTTTATTATGTCGCAATAGAAGATCGACCTTCATAATACCGTAAACGACGACGTATCTGTATCATTAATACATACCTAAAACAAACAAATAAAAGGATATAAACATAATATATTTGATTATTATTGGTACTGACTTCACCAAAAACTAAAACGTGTTTTAATTTTGGTTGTGCGCAGTTTTATCAGTAGGTACCTCTAGCAGTCACGAAACCATTACATGCTTGGAGGTCGAACGCCTGCCATTGCCAAATTTGTACGAGTGACGTCATCGTGCCTACTCTTATTCGATTCAAATGAAATTTGTATGTACTAAAACTTACAGATCGAGTGTTCATATAATATTTATTAAAGATTACGTTATTTCATATAAGAAAATTATTTTAGATTCTAATAAGCAAAAGTACCTAACAAGATTTAAGTTTTCGGTCGATGTCTTCTAAAGTTGACAAAGCACATCTCAAATTACTCTGTTTTCTAGTAATAAAAAATACTTCTCTCATTAATTTTTTATATTGTTTCTTAAATACGATGTAATATATATTTTTTATTATATCTCTACTTAGGTACATCAATATTAACTTCTATGGAAAAATACGACAAAGAGGCCTATGTCTAATTTTATTTGTATCTTAATAAATGGTTTCTAATTATATAATTGTTTTTAACAATTTAGATTTTTTGTTTTCTATTCCTTAATAATCATTATGAGAAGATTTAAAATGAGCGCTCATACTTACGTGTTAACCGGTATGAGGATCTCGTTTCCACTCGTTTGTCCGCAGAAGTTGGACAATGGACATTGTGTTCCTTGCCTTCAAAGAAGCAAAGAATGGCTTCTCACACTATGATATACACCTATTGTGTTGCTTTGCTAATAGCGAGTTTGACTTGAAGGGATTTTTTTTATAAATATACAAATTTGTATATAAAATTAACTTTATTGTCGAAAAAGAACTATTCTAAGATGACGGTGGAGTGAGGATATCGAAAGATTGGACATTAGTGAAATTTTGAAATAAATTAAAATGTCTCATTGTGTTTTCACCGCAGTCCAATGTCTTGACATAAAACGTAACATACACTGGTGGTATTAAGGAAGTCAACGACAATAATGTAAAAAGAATAATGTAAGCAATATTACCGCGTTTGCGCAATTTTAAACTTAGGAAACTCATTTTTAATATTTAAAAGCCTTTTCATTGCGTTATAGATGTTTCGAACGAAATGCCTAAAATCGAGATGGCTGATCTGAAATTTTACACGAATTTTCCCTTAATTAATATAGTTTTTATTTTGTCTCTGATCTCTTTAGTCTAATTAAAAATTACATATTTAATTTAATAGGATGTTAGTATTATGTCTTACAAATGTAACTGCAGCTTTCCAATCTTCAAGCAGTAATAGAAAAAAGTGGGTTTCGCAAGTCCGTGTAGACTGGCAATGCGGCGGTAGAAAGCTGTACGACCTCACTTTCACCACTAGCCTGATATTGATACGATGACTCGAACCGCAGTTATATCTTAAGAACACCTCCATTCATAATTTCATTAAGTTACAGGTAGACTCGGCCCTTTAACGCGTAGCGTTTGTTTAATAGAATTTATAATATAAATATAAAAAAGAAAAGAATAGAAATTAATAATATCAATAAAATGATGTATAAAATACTGTGTCCTCATATATTATCCAAATCATTTTTAAAACAATAAGACTTAGTTTCCGAAAAGTTTGTGGACGAAGATACATACGTACACTTACGAAATTTATAGAATTACGAAATTAATATATTTATAGAATACGTGCTTGAAAGCTAAATAGATAGATACATGTCAAACTAATAACCTCCTATTTTTTGAGTCGGTCAAAAATATCCATTTGCCTTGTTCAGTCAATTCGATGTCAATTGATTTCCAATAATTGCTTACAATTGAAAGAGGCGAGGCATGCGGGACCCGATACATTGTTTAATCAACATTTGACTGTTATGATTTCTGACGTCCGATTGTATCTTAAAGCAAATACCGCTTTATTATTATTTATTTATATTATCATTTCTTAGCTCTGGTTTACAAAGCAGAGCGGGATCGTATTCCGTCCGGGAAGTGGGGAACAAAGTGTTTTACAGTAGGTTCCCTCTGCTTACCCCGCTATATGCGGGATAATTCGTGAAGCTAATTATTCGTATATTACTTATTTATAGAAAACTTACATTAAAGAAAATTGGAGTCTGTATAGGGCAGGATGCGCGGTACACTGGAGCGAAACGGTTGCGCGTCGCGGGATCGAACATTCGCGATTACGATCGATACAACTCCATGTCATGAACGTTTCATTATTTTCTTTATGGTGCACAAAATAAGGTTCAATTTCATTCGAAGAAAATTTTGTCTTAGAGTTGTTTTAAATGTACCTAAGTATTTCATTTCATGGTTATGAAGCATAGTTAAGTACATTTAAGCGTACCAACAACTTTGAGCCTTTGCTTGACTAACAGAAGGCTTACAATAGGGAATTTCGTTATGACGTTTGGAACCTTCAGGTGTTTGGGTAGCATTTCCATGAACCGCTTCCGCCGCTGCTCCTTCCGTCTCGGGTTGCTGGTTGTAGACATTCTTGAGCCGGGTCCGGCTTAAGAATGCAGACTAGACGAGTACCTGGATACATGATAGCTTAATGCACCCTTAGGCGAAGCGCGCTCGTACTTGCATTCCTTACATACCCAAAAGTTGATCTTTTTACTAAATCTTCATTATATTACTGCATCAAAATATATTATTTACAAAGATATTTTTTCATATACATATGTTATAGAATACAAGACATATTACGTCTTACAGAAAATGTGGTGGGATAACTGTTATCTAGCCTGCTGCATATCGTGAGAATGTTTATGGGATACGATTTCGTATCTTTATGAACTAAGCGTTCCATTCAAGGAATGTCGCTTGGTGTTGGTCCCACGCACATTTGTGACCCATGTGTTCGTTATTATTGAAACAGGGTCGTTTTTGTCAAGTCTATTAACGAATACATATTCTACAAGAAGAAATGCAAAACTTAAATATTTTAACATTTTACACCAATTTCTTATCTTGCATGTTAAGATGAGTTAAAAAAATTGAAGAACTATTTCACATGTTTTTTCCTAACTCTCTGCAATATTTACCTGTCCTTAAGTGTTAAAATGACTGTCATAAATGTATTGGAATTTTGAAATGAAAGTGTATTTTATTTACAAAATCTTGAGTAGTTAATTGACGATTATCAAGACATGCCTATGTAGATTTGTCAATGAGATATTCAAGAATGATGGGAATATTTTTTCGGGAACATAACGGTTTTTGTATTATTTTTTGTCGTCTTTGACCGTGTGAAGGAGCCTCAATGGATAATATGTGAACGGGTCGACCAATTTTGTAAGACCTCTATGAAAGCATACAACCGAAGTTGGAAATTCTTGAAATGAAAGGGACGGAGGGGTTCAATTAGTAATGGTAATGCTTGGCGTCTTCAATGAACTGTTCCTTTGAGCTACGACGTTCTTTAAATTCATTGTTCGATGTTTTCACACGGAGAGGTTTCTCGGAATAATCGTGGGAGGAACAACAGAGTTTCTTATAGTAAATTGCCTATTAATAATATTTAAGAATTTAAAAAAGCATTTAAAGTGATTTGGTTTTTACGTAGGTAATTTTTAATTATATATGTATTGTACAAACTATAACTACACTTATATTCTTTGAATATCACGTCTATTTCAAATACGGTAATAGACGGTTACTCCTAAGAAATTGTGCAAAAACTTGATCCTCTCAGTGTGGAATGCAGGTTTGTCCGTCCTTCAAGTTGTTAAGGGACAACGACTCGGCCTAAATTACCGTAACGTGTTTGCCTCGTTATAAATAAATTAGTTAATTGGTAAAAATCCCAATGGACAAACCTATGAGATTGGTTTAGCTTGACGTAGTGAAACGTCCTAGAAATATAGATATTACCTATTACATTTATTTTTAGATTTATTCATTAAGTAATCACATTTACATTAAATGTAATAACATTTGAAAATACATATAAAAAACATAGTTATTAATTATACAAATATATTTTTTTATAAAATTATAAAAAAGATTATTCCCAAAAATTAATTATTTTTAACACCCACTACATATGACTACTCGTATATAAAATCTAGGTTTTAAATATTAACTAACACGCAATGCCTCCAGAATTTGGCAGAAAGTGGGGAACGGAGTGTCTTAACACTAGGTTACCTCTGCCTACCCTGTTGTGTGCGGGATACAGCGCGAAATTGAAATATTAACTAAAAATAAGTTCAAGTAAATTTTCGTATAAATTTTCGCAAAGCACTTCGGTGCTTGACCTTTTCACATGGCATGTGGCTGCACGGGTGTCGGTCGCGTTCTCACGGGAACGCTCGGTGATTGCACCGCATTACGCCCTGCACTGGGCCGATACAACTCAAAACCACGAACTATGGACGCGATAAAATTAATGATAAAATAATTCCAATTGAAACTTAATATATTTCAGACCAGATGTATTGAAATTAAAAAGCAATGATTAGAATTTTAAAAAATGAAAAGCTTAAACCTCAAATTTTGGCACAATTCACTTAAATTACCATGTCAGGAATTTTAGTATTTTCGAAGGACAAAGATACTTCCAGCCATTAATACAAACAACAAACATAAATTTAGGAAGTCGTCAATAGGATCAAAAACGTAATTTATACCGCATCCACATTTATTCTGTAGTCAGTTAGGTTATTCTGGAGTTCTGCGACTCCACTGCAAAGCGGCGAGTCTCGTTTGCAATCGACAATGGAATGCGTCTACTTTTTGGCCCTGCACAGCTCCTATGGCATCCACTTTTTATCCTCTTCGTACTTGTGGTGTTTCTGTCTTCGGAAACAAGGACCTTGCATTACCTTGACTAGCTGACAGTTATATACGTGAAAAGTTATAAATGATGATTTGTTCTTTTTTCTATTTCATTTTTGTTTTTAGTGATTTAAATAAAAAAAAATATCATTTCGGTAATGCTGACTTCTTTCTAGTAAAACTAGAGAACTTTTGATTAATTATTAGTCAAGACTTTCAATTTAATTTCTTTTTCTTTAATATATATTTTCGCTTAACTAAGGTACCCAAAAAAAGTTTTTGCAAATCGTAATTTTAACATAATTTCAAACTTGATCGACTTCCATTTAAATATAACTATTTGCGAAACCTTTAGAATTCAAACTGATCCCAATTTACGCAGAGTAGGTACCCTTACTAATGAATCTGGAACTGTAGTAAATATCTTTATCTAGGGTCCATATTTGGTATTTATAAACACCATTAGAAAATCATTTCATCACTCCGGTACCAAGAGTTGCGGCGTTAATTTTCGCGGTCCGCTGCTGCCACCGTTCGCAAAAGTGGGGAGGGAAGTGTCTTAGCACTAGGTTCCCTCTGCCTACCCTTCTATATGCCGCAGACAGCATGAAGCTAAAAATAAAATAAAAACTTAAATTTTTCAATAAACTTCAGGTACTTCTTCTTTTTTAAACGGTTTTATTTAGCTCACCCCGTTTATTTGTTTGTTTGGGTCAAATTTAGTAATTGAAATTTAACCCTCTTCCCGTTAACCGATTGATCTGAAATTTGGTATACGCCTTTGATTCTGGTGACAATACAATTATCCATATTCAATATTATTGTGAATCCAAGATGGCCGCCGCTACAAGATGGCGGACAACTTCGTTTTTTAAACGGTTTTATTTAGCTCACCCCGTTTATTTGTTTGTTTGGGTCAAATTTAGTAATTGAAATTTAACCCTCTTCCCGTTAACCGATTGATCTGAAATTTGGTATACGCCTTTGATTCTGGTGACAATACAATTATCCATATTCAATATTATTGTGAATCCAAGATGGCCGCCGCTACAAGATGGCGGACAACTTAGTTTTTTTCAATCCCATCAATATGGATATCAAATGAAAGGGCTTGTCAAGTAGAATTCAGTGCACTATACAAAATCAAAATCCAAGATGGCCGCCACTACAAGATGGCGGACAAGTTAGTTTTTTTCAATCCTATCAATACGGGTATCAAATGAAAGGGCTTGTCAAGCAGAATTCAGTGGACTATACAAAATCAAAATCCAAGATGGCCGCCGCTACAAGATGGCGGACAAGTTAGTTTTTTCGATCCCATCAATATGGGTATCAAATGAAAGGGCTTGTCAAGTAGAATTCAGTGCACTATACAAAATCAAAATCAAAGATGGCCACTGCTACAAAATGGCGGATAATGTAGTTTTCAATCCCATCAATATGGGTATCAAAATAAAGGGCTTGGTAAGTATAATACAGTATACTATACACAATTACAATATGAATCTCCCACCTAAGTCAAGATCTGGTATCCTGTCGAGGACTGTGTGGCTATAGGGTGCCTAAAAATGATACGTCGCTAGGGGTACCACCTAAGGTAAAAGGTAAAAGCGCGCCGAGAACTGTATGGCACTAGGTGGATAAAAATGATATGTCGTTAGCGTTTTCCCCTCAAGATTCAGGCACATCTTGTTGTACATAGCCTTGTCCCTCTATTGGACCTCTGGGGGGGTCGTTCGTAACATTCTCCATTAACCTTGCAATAATGAGGCATCGAGCCTCATTTCAACGAATTGAATAGCATGAGAAATAAAAACTAAAAACTTAAAAATAAAAAAGTAAAAAAAAAATTTTAAGTTAAACGGTTTTATATTTCAGATAAATGTACTAAAAGCTAAAAAATAATTTCATAGAAATTATGATTACTAAAATAAAATCGTGGGGACACTTGCTACTTACCACTAGGTGGGTGAAGTCTCACGCTATGTCTTTCAATTGTAGATATTGGACGTGCCCCACGATTTTATTTTAGTAATCATAATTTCTATGAAATTATTTTTTAGCTTTTAGTACATTTATCTGCAATATAAAACCGTTTAACTTAAAATTTTTTTTTAACTTTTTTATTAACCTATACAAATGGTTTTAATATTGTCCTTATTATTAACTAGCGACCCTCTTGCGGCTTCGCCCGCTTTTACTACAGGATTATTCATATAATGTATATTTGCAAAGCACTTAAGATAATGTGAAAATTAATTAAACCCTAATGCAACCCGCATTTTCGTAGTTTCAATAAGGATTTTCCAATTGTTTTACACAGCAAGGATTTTTTAGTAGGTACCGTAATTTTAAATCTGTGCTACTAATCTTTTCAAGTACTTATTAAAATATAGTTAAATGACTATTTTTAAACGGGATAAATTATAAACCAAAACCTACCTACTAATAACTACTACAAAAAATATGAAACCAAATATATCACGCTGAAATAATGCATTCAACTCCAATTATCCAATACGTGCAAACGCATCTAAGTCTTCGTTGCTATAGAGGCAGGCGGGTTTTTTTTTTCGAGCTTGTGGTTAATGCTGAAGAGGGTATTCTGTCCCTGATGAAAAGCAAGCACTATGTGGCTGCCTGTGAGGAAAATTAAATAGAATGCATCGACCAGGAATCGAACCCGGGCCGCCCACGTGGCAGGCGAGCATTCTACCACTGAACGACCGATGCGTATAAGGCAGGCGGCGCGGCGGACGCGCTTTTATAAGCAAAACGTCGCGGGGCGCGGTATTTTTTGATATTGTAACAACTTCTAAAGTACTGATTAAGATGAAAAACAGTAAAAGACAGTGTTGGTCTACATTAAATGGCCAACGTAACTAATATACTTATTTATATGCTGAGAGTAAGGGATAAGTGAAACTTGAGTAACATAGAGCTGATGTGTCAACGGCGGGATGTGTCAACAATTAAATGCGGTTTTCTCTAAAACTATTCGCAATTTCGAAATAGTGTTAAAAGGAAATTTTATCTTCGTTTAACGTAGAAATTTAATAAAGTATTTTAAAGGATAAGGATTAATACCATTATGGAAAAATATGACTCACAATAAAAAATATATTGAAATTATTATTTTTAGACAGAAAAATGATCACTACACGTTATTCTTAAAAGATACGAATATGCTGTCGCGGACTTTTTTGTAGATCTAATTAAGAGAAACAATACTCCAGTACTTTTTTTTCATGTAGTACTTACCATTAAAGCAGCGCATGCGCAAAAGTGTCTCAACGGGTAGGACTTTATACATATTTATCGTATTTATGTTAATTTACACGGTTTAGAAGAAGAAGAGTTAGAAACAACAGACAGACACGAAAAGCGACTTTGTTTTATAAGATATAGGATACGCATTAATCACATTATCAGTGTAATAGATTTGTTCTAAAGTGCATCTAATCTAAATATTGAGTACACTTACTTAACTTACGATAGTACAATACTGTGGGAGTTATTATTAATTAGAATTTTATCATGAAAATAAAGACATATCCATCGATATAATCTCGTTTACCTTGCTATATTTATTGTATAGATAAATTTAAATACTGACATCAAATTGTGACTCCCACGTACAATAACTAATATAGTTAGCAACTTTGCTTTATATAGACAATAGACAAACACTAAGAATAAGACGAGCTCGGCGTTCATTTCAGCCACTAATGCTATATCTTGAAAGTTGCGTACAAAATGAGGAACGGAGTGTTAAGACACTAGGTTTCCTCTACTTTGACATCTGCAATATTATCTATTGAGTATTAAATATAATATTTTTAAAGACATATACAGGGTGGAAGTGTCAGCGCCACTTTAAATGAAACTACAGTTTCAACTACTCTATAATAAGCCTAATATAATTCGGAAAAAAAATAATTCTCAAAAATGAAAAAGTTATTTTTTCAAACAAAACAAATAATAAAATTATCGTTTTAAAATAAAACGCCATTTGTAAAGTATAACATAGGCACGCACACACTTACCTGTCAAAGCAGCAACGTCGCATACGTATGTGTGCGTGACACGAAATACAGGTATGGATAAAAATCGTGAAATGAAAAAAAAATCTTACGTCCAAACCGTTGAGGTACCTTGATTATTTTTTTTAATTCTGGGTTTGAAATATTTTACCCTATATGCAGTTTCAGTAAAAGAAGCGCTGCCTCTTCCACCCTGTATAGGAGTATGTATGTAAACACATTCCACTTACTACAACGCCATGTGATTCAGGTAACGCCTACGTTTGACCTGAACTTATTACCTACCGTGCACAAATTTGGTTTAATAGCCCTAGCAGTTCCTACGTATGGATTTTATTGTAACTAAATACGCAATTACCGTTTTATAGCATTTAATTGGTATCGATTGATACACTCTATCAGTCACTATCAAACTAAAAACAAAATTAGATTACTTATATTGTTGCGTAGATATGAAGATACTACGGCAATAAAATCATATTTAAGTAAAAATATGATTTAAAAATAACATGACATGCTATTTTTCAATTCAAATTCAAAATTCAACTATACATTATATACTTAATACAAGGTCGCATTGGCATTTGATTATAACATTGTTAATTGCGTAATTTTAATTATATATGTAATTTTATACATTTTCATTTAAAAATAATTATTATTCCAAGTGGGGACAGAACCCTTAAGGGACCACTTAAGACACCCTTAAGGGGACAAAACCCTGGGAACAGAACCCACGCTATCGTGTATAGTGTATAGCACAGTCCTACTGAACTATATATTTTTAGATGATACATTGGATCTCTAAATATTGCAGAGCATACACATAAGGGTTAAATGAATGGGTACTGGTGTTCCTCGACCTTGATCCACCGTAGATACGACATGCTAGTTATATTCTGTATTTGAATATGATGACATCTACGGAGCGCCTACGCCGTAAAAACCTACACCTACTTCAATAATTATTGCAAATATTATAACCCATTTATTCCGCATTACAACATTATAAATGATATTTTTGTATTATTATTATCTTCAAGAGCGTCAACGTGAGAACATAGTGTTAGGTCACCCCGTTCCCATTAAGACACTTCTATTGCCCATTTTCCGCCGAATTCTGAAGGCATTGCCGATTTTCCACAATACGAAAGCGAGGAAATGAAATTATTAAATATTTCACTATCCCTAATGGGAATCCAACCCCGAACCTGTCACGTTGACAGTCGTGTACTTGTGCTCCAGCGCCACAACTAACTGATACTTAATTTTGAAACAGTTGTAAAAGAAATATAGCTTAATTGAATTCTTTATTACTATTGTCTATTACTATTTATATTTATTCTTCGTTGTATGTCTCTCAGTACTATATAAATAATTCAGTCTTGGCATGCCTTCTATTTTAATTTTGTTTTGTTATTTCCAAGTGATATGTTGATAAGTCAAAAAGCTCATAGTAAAAACATACAAACTTATGTATAAATATTGTAACATACAAAGCATCCTATCGCGGTTTTATTATTTTTAGTCTGTATTTTTTAATTACAATTATATACATATAAATGATTTGATACCTTTACTTTTCTGTTATCAAACTGATTGCCAGTGTTCCCGTTTACTAGGCGTCCACTGTTTTTCCGTCAAAAAAAAATGTACCACCGTCTCTTCTGCAACGGTCTTTAAAGGTAAGATGAGAAGTGGAGACTACCTGTACCCTTATTTCTAGATTTTTTAAGTGGAAGTCTGCTAGTTTCTCGCTTATAATATTATAATATTAATTATAATATTATAAGCGAGAATATATCAATGTTGGATATATATCCAACATTGATATATTGAAGACAACTATAAAAAATAAGACGTTACTATTTATTCGAATACAGTTTAAATACCAACATTAAAAAAAAACACAACTGTAAATCCACTAAACGTTCATTCACCCACAAAACTGTGTTTTACTAATTAACACTGTAAAGAGAAGTTAGTTCTATTTGAGAAAGTATGTGACTAGTAAGTACATGAGTCACAAGAACTATTAGATTTCTTCCAAAATCTCTGAATCGAGTAAACAAATGCTTTGGTAAGTGTTACGTGAATTTATAGTCAGTTCAATGCACTGTACCCGTAACATGTTTCTCCGAATTGGTCATTTTAAATATGTACTTCGATGTATTGATTGTACATCCAGTTTTGGATAAGACAGAACACGGAGTTTACAAAGAAATTAAAAATTGAGTATAGCACCGAATGTCTCATATTTTTTGAGTATTTATATTTTTCCATTGCAGAGCAATTAAGGTTAGGAAAGATATTGAATTTTTTGTCTGAACCTCTTAAATTTTTTATGCGGAAAATTAAATATCTACAAAGATATTTTTTATGTTAAATTCATATTAACGTAAGCTTCAAAAATAGTTATTACAATTCCCCTTGCAGAACTAGTCCATAACAGAGTAGTGCTCTCCTATTTACAAAGCTAGCTGCTTAACAAATGTATCTATCTAGTCAATATGAAATTGGCCTATATTTCTTCCACTCGAATCTGATTCGGCAGTTGCATCAGGGCACGGCTGGCGGTTATTTTGGTCCGCGTGACTGCTTAAAGACATGACGAGGCGCCATGAGATCACCGATTCTCATTATTGGCCAAATGGGGATATAGGCGGTCATGACAAAAAAGCAACTGTCGCGTGCATGCAATTGTCCCTCTGCCACGGCCGCTGTATTTATTACTTTTATGGAACCTAACGAGTTGTTTTCAGTTCATTTTTTTTTGTATTGGACTCGTATATTTCAATATGTTGACAGTTCCTTTATTACGTTTATATAGGTAACATTATGGTGTAAGGTATTATTTAACATTAAAAAAGGATGAAGAATTTACTTGTTACTTATTCTCTCCTATTAGGACAAAATAATTAGGTATATCAATTTAAATTTAAAGTTTCAAAATTTTATTGTAATATATATTTTAAATGTTTCAATATTAATAACTTTTGGGAAAGAAAAAATCGCAATGAATTTAAATTAAAGGTTATTAATTTAATAATAATAAAATAATAATTAACTTAATCATAATAAATAATAAGAATTTTAAATTCTGTAACATCAATACATTACTAAAACACAAACAATTATATTCCTCAAGCACTGTTCGATTGGTGGGTTTTTATAACGTTTTCCTAATTGGAATCGCTTACTTCCGTTTCCGCGTCTACTTAAATGGACTATTATTTACTGGTTAACATTCACTTGGCAAGTACCAATCCGTTTGGTGTCAGTTTACTGTAAATTAAAAGTTAAATCAATTTCACGCTGTATCCCGCACTGTAGAATAGGCAGAGGGAACCTGGTGTTAAGACACTCCGTTTCCCACTTTCTGCCGGATTCTAAAGTCAGTGAATTAATAATCCTGGTGCTACATGAATAAAGATAAACTTTTACTTATTTTAGACTTGTTCAAACATTGTTTCGTAATGGCCGGAAAACAAAATCTTGGAAACTTGCAATTTACATTGAGAAATGGGGTCAAGATGCCAGCTGTAGGATGTGAGTATGCTCTTTTAATATATACAGAACGACACATTATTAATAATGTTAAGCATATCACTTTCTTCAATAATACTATAAGGTACTTTTATGTGAACACTTATTAGGTACAATGTTAAATTTAATTAATTCATTAATATATAAATAATTTTATTGCAAACGAAGTATAACGAATAAATAACCAATTGTTTTAGTGGGAACGTATCGTGTCCGTGATAGTGAAGTTATATACAAGGCAGTGGATTATGCTCTCGGTGCTGGATACAGGCTTTTTGGTAAGAGAACAACTAAAATAAGTTACAACTTAATCAACTTATTAAAATATCCTTCTTGAAATTATATATTTTTTAGACACTGCTGCTGTTTACCAGAACGAAAAGTTTCTTGGAAACGCTTTAAGACAGTTACTACCAAAATATGGACTGGTTCGTGAAGACATATTCGTGACGACAAAGTTGTGCAAGTATTTCTGATGTTTATTTTTCAAAATATTATTATTAGTATAGATTATTAATGTTGTTGTTAATAGTTTATACCATTCATAACAGTTAGTTGATTATTCATGAAAAAATAATGTACCTAATAATTTTTTTTTAGCACCATCCGATCTTGGAGCTGAATTCGTGCAAAGTGCGTTTGATACATCCCTGCGAAATTTAGGTTTAGATTATATTGATTTGTATCTCATTCACTTCCCTGGTGCAGCAAAAATAAATGCACAAAGTCCTAAGAACGCGTCACTGCGCATAGAAACTTGGAAAGTATTCACAAAGCTTTATGACGAAGGTAAAGTCCGAGCAATTGGAGTATCAAATTTTACAGTTAAACACTTAGCACAACTGATGGAATCAAGTGACGTTCCACCAATGGTAAACCAGGTAAGATGATCAAAATCTAAAATTACATATTTTTAGCCTGAAATAATAACGGCTAAAGAGATTTTTGTCAAACATTTTTAGAAGTAACTAGGTGGTATAAGAACTACCTTAAAATATTGCAGGTTGAATGGCATCCGCATTATTACCAAAATGATCTATTAAAATATTGCGAAAGTAACAACATACGTCTTCAGGCATATTGTTCGTTTGGGGGTCTGGCGGTCAGCAATACCTCATTAATAGATGATCAAATAATTAAGGATATAGCGAAACAGCACCAAGCGTCTCCGGCCCAGGTTTTACTCGCGTGGGCTGTTGAACAAGGAGTTGCAGTCATTCCAAAGTCAACAAATCAACATCGGATTATTGAAAATATTCAGATTAATTTGAATCTCTCACCTAAAGATATCTCGCTCATTGACTCCCTTGGATCTGTAAATTGTAAATATGCTTGGGACCCTAATCCCATTGCATAATTTAGAATAAGCTTTTTAACTGGATATTTTCATTCTATATTTTAACTCTGTTGCAAATTAAATTAAAGAAATTTAAATCACTATATTGTTTTTTTGTCGTTATCATATTTTGTTAAATGATATTACTGATAAAAAAATATTTCTCCTCCTCGAGTGGGGATCAAACCCACAACCGTCGCGTTACAATCACACCCTTGTACTCCTGCGCCATGACGGTCTTAACGAATTTCATGATAACAATTGAATTTTAAACCATTTTGAAAAATGAACAAAAATCTACTGTATATTCGCATATCTAGTCATATAAAACAAATAATATAACGTCCTATATATTTATTTATAGTGTAATATTTGTTTTGATTTTTTTTGGATTATTTACAAGTTGCAATGTGTATAGCTGTATATAAATAAATATCACAGATGTGGGCTTTTCCTGTTGTGGTCGATACGTGGTTTGAATAATATGTATGGCACATTTATTATATCGATATCGATGTTACTATGCTGCCCCTATTCACCCATAGGTAGTACATAACGAACGGGTATACCTAAGAAAAAAATATAATCGGATATAAGGTTGCTCAAAACAGGTTGCTCAAAAGTTCTTAATAGATATTGACTACACGGAAAAATATAAGCATATAAATTATAAAATGACTCATTTCACACATATATACATATCATAGACAAAGAGCTGTGAGAGTTTTTATAAACAGGTACTATAGTAGGTAGACTGTTAAAATCAACCGGTTAGACTAATAGGTATAACGAGATGACAAAAAGATGATATTATAACGTATCTTGCGAGATTCAAGTCGAAACAAGTTTAATTCTAGCAATTAAACAGGGGGCAAGGGGGCCGAAGTGTTATTATTCACAGATTTCGCTACCTTTTATTCTCCTCCCTAATGCAGGGCCCGTACCAAATTACGTATTAATAAATTCAATCCAGTTTCTATTCATATGTAATTCGATGTTTTTGTAAGAAACTCTTTCTGGAGCGTCAACTGGGTCGCAGATGTGCGCTGGATTGAGAAATTAGAATAATATAATCGTGTGAACTCGTATTTATGATAATTGAATTGCATGACCAAAAGCGTTATATAAATAATTGAAAACTCCACATGAAGGAAACAATGTAAAGGGTATGAGGGATGATTAAGATCGAAAATACATACAAATATCAATAGGTAGTAGGTACAAGCTTAACTCATACTCGTGCGCACGACTCTACTATTGTCACCCATCACCAGCCATTGTTTATGTTGCGTGACTTAACAGTGCCTTAAAAGTAATATTAATTAGATACATGTCTTCGTATCTATTACGTTATATTTATAGTGAGAATGGTTTCCCGTGCGACAAACTTATATTATAAGAACAGTATATAATATTTTAAATAACATCTTAAGGTTCTGTACGTATACAAAAAAATGTATTTTTTTGGCAATTCGGAACCCTAAAAAGCTAAAATGCGGTCGTTCACTTTTATAAACAAGGTTCATTTGCTTAACATTTTAAAAATTTGGATAACATATACGACAAAGGAGCGGTGAGTAACACTTTGTATGTGTTTGACATTTCCTCGAAGAAGACAAAAATTGACATATTAAAGCTAATTTGGAAATGTTTTTCTAAGACTTATTTTGCAAGAACATCAAGTTTAGCAGTTGCAAATGGCGAGTGATTTTTTCCCTCTTATAATTGTTTTAAAATCAGATCTTTGCTATCCAAAGAATATTACAAGAGCATTTTTGAGCATTTAGTGGAACACCATGGAATATATTTATTTTTTTATTTTAAGCCAAAGTAAGTTATATTATAATCGAATAAGTATCTATCGAAATCATAAGGGGGCTTGAACCGATAGAGCGGATGGTCCCATTCCAGTCGGGTAACGGTACGAACGCCGAGCTTGCAAATATACTGCTATAACTGACAATTCCACTAACAAATAATATATAACAAACAATAGTGCGGCAATTGTATAGAATAGTATATATTTAAAATACTAAAACCAATTACTGTAAAATGTCCTTAAGAATTGAGATTTATTTTCCACGTGATATGAGAATGTTACAGAACAGAGATTTTTATTTGATTCTCTAAGACTTGTCAAAAAACCTGCCATCTCCATACCGGGTGTGTGTGAATCTCTCAGACGCAATATTCCCAGTGCAAGCGATGCCACTTGTGGCTGGCGACATCCACCCGTTTAAGGCGAGGACGATCGCTTAGGAATGCGGCCGTACTTTGACTCCTCAGCTTAGGTTACAAGCGGCAATGTCTGTTCATGTACTGGGCATCTTATAAGATTAATAATATTTGATTTTGTCTTATAATATTATAAATAAAGCTGATAACTGATACTTAAGAAATGTGGCGGAAATTTAAATTCTTGTCCTACCCTCAAATAATAAATGTTCCTGTTTTATTAGGTATTATCGCTATATCTATGATAAATGCTAATATACGAAATCTATGTAAAGATTGAATGGAAAATGGGAAAGCCTTAACATTAGGTTTTCGCTGCCTAATACATAAAACAAATAATAAGAACTGTCGATATAATTAAAATTTAATGTAAAATATAGCAAACAACATATAAATTTGAATTTTACATTAGTACTTTTCAAGTATTATGGATTTTCCTAACATATAAAATAATATAAATTAAACATAAGAGGAAATATCAACAAGAATATAACTATTGAGAGACATAGTACAAAAAACTAAATAAATTCTTGACTCTTGTGACTCAAGCCAAATTAAGTATGAATCGACTCATCCTTGCCAAGTACCTACCTAAATGACATTTATGTTCTAAGATATATAAATAGTTATTTAGTTTTATATCCACTTAGTGCTTAGACTTAATTTGAAAAGCGGGATGTTCGAGCGTTAAAATCGACGAGAACTGTTTAACATGTTATCGCTATAGTTGATATTCATAGAAATTATAGAAGTTAAATTTGTATTTGCTATAAGAAAAACCAAAAAAAGAGGCCACTAGTGGCGCAGGGGCACAAGTGTGTGATTGTAAATTCGACTGGTTGTGGATTCGATCTCCAGTCGAGGAAATGGAATATTTATTTAATTTTTTATTTTTATTTCTTCGCTCTAGTATCGAAGCAATATACAGCGTTGAGTTTTGCCACTCAAAACGGAAATGGGGAACGAAGTGTCTTAACACTAGGTTCCCTCTGCCTAAGTACCTAAGTGTCTTAACACTAGGTTCCTTCTCCCTGTGTGCGGGATATTGCGTGAAGCATTTCCTATAAGGAAGGTGTAATTCATAGTAATTCAAAGGTTAAGATGATATCAATGTTAGGGAGCTGGTCGCTGCTCCGAGCCATGTACGGGTCAATGCACAAAGGCACCGCCAACCATCTAGGGAACTGGAACATAGCATTAGCTGGCAGTTCTAGCCTAACGGTGCTCTGCTCAAATATTTTAACTCAGCACTATAAATCAAACTGTATTCAAACATTCGATTATAATCCTTTTGTGTGCTATATAAAATCATCATATATAAAATTAAATGACATTTTGTTTATGTATTTAAGGAACTTTAATAATATTTTGAAATGTCACTCAGGCACTAACAAAAAAAAAAGGATTACCTTGAAAATAACTTTATACGATACATTTATACCTTTTTGTTTTCATAGTGAAGAATTACAAAATGGTCGTGAAATATTATATTGTTTCTAATTTTATCGCTTTCTATATACATTTAAAATTTCATTTATTTTATGTCAAAATGACTGAAAAACAAAGATAAATTCGATAAAAATAACCCACACAATTTGAGTTCAGTTTTAGATTGACCAGTGCGTGCTGAAACGCGGCCAATCGATTGAGAACAAATTTAGCGTTAGCAAACAAACTTGTTGCTAGTAGGTAATACGAGTTTTGTATTGTGAACTAATTTAAACATTTGCAATCCCAAATAGAAATTGCCATTTCATAGCTCTAGAATGTGTTGAGTCATTCAGTTCATCAAAGACGATCGCTTGGTCTTGATTATAATACTTTTTGCTGGAAGCTATTGCTTGAAAAAACGGTATGTAATAGTTTATAAAGTTACTATAAATACATATTTGTATTATAACTGTTATCGTTTGACAAAGGTGTAACACCTAGGTACACGTTGCAAATATTTTCATAGGTACTTCCTTTTTACATTCAATATTTAGCTTGTTTGCAAGTATTTATGCATATTATTATTAAGCTTAATGACAATTTCTTTTTGAACTATACTGCTTTTGTAACTTTAAGTGTAAGTGACAGCCATTTATTTTCTTGTGGCCCCAACGCACGAGGTCTGTGACACACGGCTCGCATACATCGTCTTTACAATTTTATCTTATTGCGAATATATGCATGACACAAGTCATGACTATATTTTAATAACAATGAGAAGGAAACAAATATGTACCACGGGAAACCATTATACTTGAAACACCATTATCCTTATTTGTAAGCATTATTAGGGCAAGCTCAGTATTTATCGATAAAAATAATTAGTCTATTACAATTTATATGAAAAGCATAAATTTTTAATTAACTATTGTTAGAATAACAGAACCATATCAACTCGCTGTAGTTAATAGCTGCGATATCAACTAGTACATTGACCGCTGAGTAACACTACTACGATAACCCGGCCCCGTCCGTGTTGCTTTATTTCTGCTCTCCCTGGAGGTAAACACTTGTGCGTCATCCCCGAGTGGTCCTCGATCCACAAATACTTTATGTATAAGTTGTTATTCTCATCGTGTGGCGTTAAAATCTCTATACAATAAATATAATATTTCGAGAACGTAGAACGTTTGTACCGCGTACAACGATCGATAATACTTTGTAAGGATTTATGCGCGGACCTTCTAATGAGAGGACACGGCGCTTTAGATTTTACACCTGCTTAGTATGCGAAGGTTTCTTTAGTTTAGAGTAAACCAGAGAAATTGACAATATAGCAACGAGAAAATTTATGCACAGTCATTTTATGCAATGGGGTTAAAAAGCTTTCTGTTTGACGATTTTAAAACAGCGGAGTCACGATTTCGTAAATGTATTATCGACAATTCTTATCAGTATACTGCTATCCATACCTATATTATAAATTCGAAAGTAACTTTGTCTGTCTGTCTGTCTGTCTTTTACGCAATCAGGGCCAAACCGCTAATTTAATTGTGATAAAATACTCATATAGAGATACTTGAGGGTCTCGGGATGAACATAGGATACTTTTTTTTCTCATATTTGTAATATTATCGATATATACCAATATATTAAAATACTTATTAATTTGACATACAATTTATTCCGCCATGTTTATAACAACCGCCGTTGCTAAGCAACGATTTGCAAAGTTTGTTGTTAGAAAACATCACCCAAAATGAGCTTGCCTAGCGCATCTCTCTATTGAAAATTGAAAATAATTTCATAAATATATTTAATAAATATTCGTATAGTTCAAGCGGGCGTAGCCGCGTTCGGGTCCACTAGTATTAATATATAACAATTAAAATTTAAAAATTCCATTCATATTGAGTATATAAGCTTATATTTTATAGGGAAATATGAATTTGTTTACAAACTTTGTATAAATGTGGTAGTGGCGCTTGAGTGGAGCGAGTCATTCGCAAAACAAAGAGGCAAAACGCAGTCGAAATAAAAATATTTACGCTGTACCGCTGACTCAGGCACAGCTTTGTTTGGATGGAGAAATAAACTCTTGTAGAGTTAAATAAATTAATGTGGAACAGTTCATATTTTATGTAAACAATTATTCCCAAAATATGTTTTTGGGTTGGAACGGTTAATGAAAGTTAATTTAATGTTAAGCAACTATTACTGTCATGCTTGTTTAAAAATAATATTATAATTATTGCATAAACCTAACTACTTTAAAAATTCTAAAATTCACGAAATTGGAGAACGGAGTGTTTAAATACTAGGTTATTAATAGTTATCCGATGTCCCTCGTGTCAAGGACTTTTAAAAGTTAGATATTTACACCAATACAATGTTTTCATTATATTAATAACTACTAGTGATTATATTCGAGACAATTTTAAATTTTAATATACAAAAAAACATCAAAAATCGTTGAATTTATTTTGTTGCTTCTTTCTATAACTTTATACATGAAGTCGGTTAAAAATTGATAGTAAATACGTGTATTTATAGTAAACAAACTTGTAAAGTTTCAACATTTTTCTAATTATGGCGACTTATTACGTAAATCACTTAACACATGCAAGTACCTAAGTAGTACGAGTTCAACAATAACATATACTTTTAGAAAAAGGTTAATTTGATAGCTTGCTCTGTGACATGAGCATAACTAAATGGTAAGTAAAGTAAATGCATAAAATAATCTAATTCCAGCCAGTCACGGCCAGTCGTGGCGCAGGCCAAAGTGTGGCTGTAAACGCCAAAGATTATGGATTCGATTCCCACTCGAGGTAATGAAATATCTAATATTCTGCTTCACTCTGGTGTCGAGGCAGACATGCAATCTCAACATATAATTAGCCTCCAAAATTGGGCGGAAGATGGGGAGTAGTTTCTTAACACTAACTTCCCTCTGCCTACCCTGTTGTGTACGGGATACAATATGACACTGAAAAACATATAATCTAATTAAATTCTAGTACATATTACATATATATATATATATATATAGGTATAAAATACACGTATATAATAGGTACATGGAGTAATTGGCACTAAGCACTTCCAACACGAGGCGACAACACGCGTCTCGGCGGACGTAAGACATTACTTTAATGAAATAACGACAATTTGCATCAAATAGCTCGCACTAGCTCCCTTCTAACTAACTAACTCTCAATGGACGGTGACTGACTCACTCAATGAGAATAGTCTTAATTGATGTTAACCGACCTTAATGCTTGCAATGTCGGTACAGTGCTGTTCCTATATATGTCACCCATTAAGCTTTTTTAGACAAGTTGAGTTCCGCCACTCTACATGCAATGCCTCCAGAATTAGGCAGATAGGGCGGGCGGAGAGTCTTAGCACTGTATTTCCCTGAAAAAAATTGACAAATGAATTGAAAAATTGCTACATTAATTCCTTAGTCCTGAGAAGTGTATTGTTTAACATTGAAGTCTAAAACAACAAATAGTTAACAAACGCGATACTCGTCATCGTTGTTTGTACAATGATGCCTATATGTGGCAACAGACCTAATTGTGAAGTAAATGTTATTTTAAAACTTAAAAGGTTGAAGTTCAAAACCATTCAGTTATAAACCTAATAATACATTTACTATGACTAATTATGAATCATGTTAAAAACAAGGATTATTTTTTATTATTTGTATATGACGCTAAATATTCTGCCTGCACTCGCCTTAACCAATTTAAATAGTTTTTTTTTTCGAGCTTGTAGTTAATGCTGTTAACCCTATTGGCTTTTACAGCGACATTGGTTGGGTAGGGAAGAGCGTACTTTGTTCTTGAGGAAATCCAAGCACTATGTGGTTGCCTGTGAGGAAGTCGACGACTGACGACTGTAAGGGCGCCCCCGCAGGGCTCGAGCCTCGGCTTATGGCCGTCGAGCGGGCTGTAAACAGTTCCTATAAGATCCTTTAAAATATAAATTTACCATAGAGTTAATATCGAAGTGCCTAATGTTTTATGTCACATAGAAACAATTCTTAGAATGCTGTAGATTGATATACTTGAGATATCAGTCAGCATCTGGATCTATCATCTGAGATAAAGAAGTAATCTTGGACAGTGAATGGCACTCCTTCAAGATAGCGTTGAAGGCAGCTGATTGCAAATGGCAAACGTCATGCCTATTTATAAAACAAACTTATACCTAATTGTTAACATAAACGTTAGACATGTCTCTTGTAAGAGCTAACCCATAAAATGTATAAGCATTAGGATATTATATTACATGAACAAAATATTAGGTATAATATTTTGTTCATGTTTTTACTGTTTTCTATCTAATATTTAATTAAAATATATTTATATAAATAAGTAAAGTAAAATACTCTTTATTGTACACCAAACATGTATCACAATCAGGAGAGATAATATTGTTATGATAGTACAACAGGCGGCCTTATTGCTAAATGAGCAATCTCTTCCAGGCAACCTTGGGGTAGAGGAGATCATTAATTAAATGGGAAGAGATGTCATTATTTATTTATTTATATATTAAATATTTTTTGGAAAACATATGGCTGCATCTAGTATATAATTCACAATAAAATTTATACTAACACTTATAAAAACACTTTAAAGAATATTTATTATCTTTAGACACCTACATTGAAAGATAAGCGACAGACGTCGGCGCCAAAAATTATGTGGAATATATCAATGGAATGTAAAAGTATTTACAGAAATTATACTGATAACAGCGATTGTTTTCTAGAAAATTTATGTTTCAGGGAACAGAATTATGAATGGTAAATATGTTGCAATATTAATTTTGTTTTAAAAATCAACAGTATTTAATTATGTTTTAAGTAAGTCTCCTGCGTATTTATTGATTTGATTTAACGAATTTACTTTTTCAACTTTTATTAAGGCTCACATTGGGCGCCAAATTCATATGGCTTAAAATAAATATATTTTTTATTTATTAAGATATCATAACGTAAAATTATTAAAGTATAATCGTGGCATTGTTGGTTCCAAAATTTGGTGTTCTAAATTCCAGGGAATCTTTCTGACAATTTTACTTCGTAAACGCAATTTAAAAAAATTAAACCATTATAATATGGTAACCACAGTTTAACAGTTACAGAAGTTAACATTTAAAAAGAAGTTTAAGTATATCTATATAGACCTAGATGTTATCAGTGATGTCATCTAATGAATCAGATAAGGAAAAAGACAACTTGGCACGAGTACCTTTTATGCCATGGAGTATTTGCTGTAGATGAGTGGTTGATACGTAACTACTTTTGCGATAAATAGTAGTTTGATGATAGCCGTACCTTTTGTTAACCTCGTGTACATATATTATACAATGTACTATATACATATTTGAATTATTAATATAAATGATTATAGATATCATATAGGCGACAAGATGATCCTCTTACAATCATGGGCGTAGGAATAGGCCCTCTTATTTCTGGGTGGTTCGGGAAACGTATGAGATTGGTAAAATATTGTATGTACGAGTACTTGCAGTTAGTATTGAACTAGTCCGAATCTGCTTCGAAAAATAGACAACTTATGATTTAATATTTTCACCAAGTAAATATATATGGATATATTTTTTACTATTTCTCATAAAGGGTTTTAAAAGTACAGTTCATGAAACATACTTGTTTCAAAAAATACAACTTAACGGAGCGAGATTTGAACCCACGCCTCTTAGGTGGTTATATAAATAAATGTTTTTTTCATTTCTAAATGTGGACTGACATAACACACACTTTAAAAAATATTTTAAAAAATTTCAATAACGTTATTAAATCAAGAACAGAATATAACAAAAGAAGTTCATTAACCTGAAAATAGAATTACACAAGACACAAGTAGGTACATATATTTCACAATGTAGGAAAATAAAGGGGTCTGTAACTGATAGTGTACGGATTCACGGACTGAAGCACCGCAAGTGAACGCATCATTGTCTTGAGTATACTTCGCTTAGTATGTACCTATGTGGGTATTTCACGTGTTAATTACACAATTATATTATATAGAACATTGATTATAAATGTTTCGTTTGTCTAGCAATTAGTATTTAATTTACTCCACCTAAAGAAAAATATGTGTCGTTTTAAACTGCACTGTAAGATTATGCAAGTATATGTATGTAATGTACCCTACGTATACAAAGACCCATTCACCTTTTAAAATCATAGATTAATATTACACATTAATTTTTCAAAAAAGCGTTTAACGTGAAATGATCGTCTTGCGTGTTTTTGGGACTTTTGGAAAACACTATAATACTAGGAAAACTTCGGACCAATGATGGATTCACAAATTTTAGGCATGTTTAAAGCAAAAAAAACGAGAGCTACATAAATTTACAGCAAACGTAGACATAAAATAGATAAAATGTAAAAATTGACAACTTATCCTCTTTGGACTTCATGAGCAAGGCCTTTATATAAGTCAAAAGGATGTGGAAATGGCATCCGTCGTCCAGGCCACATTATCGACACTAGCGATGGCTAATATGAAAAAAAATATTATGTCAAAGTTTCTGGATTGTTCATAATTTTAAGCGTTTTAATACATTTCATAATTACACTTTTTAACTCCCGACGAAAAAAAAGGGCCTTTCAAAATCATCAGCTCCTTGCAAGTTGTTTCTTTAATTTTTAAAGATTTTTGTGTCGGGGGTTTTTAATCAAGTACCTATTATATATACGAATCCCAGTAAGGTAGGTATATCTTACGTAAGCTTTTACGATATAAAGCATACAAATACCTACAAGGCCGCCGGATCTTAGTCCTGACCGCAAAACATATTGTATAACTATCAGTTATATAAAAACGTATTTATTTTTAAATATTGGAAAATGTGAATCACTTCAATTGCAAGAATCTCTAAAGTAAACTTATATTTAACCAACTTCATAAGAAAGAATGGTCTCAATATATGTATTTACATATTACGTACTTTAATATATGATATTGTTGCCATAATATTAATTGAGTATTGTCATCTATTTAGTGTTAAATTTCATAAGTACATATTTGTTTATATGTTTGTCTACAATTCCTCGCTAACTCAAAACCAAATCCAGATCTAATTGAAGAATCACGTTTTTTTATTTAAATAATGATATGCCAACTTTAGAGAACAAATAAGTTTACTAGTTTTTGGGATACTTATTATAACTAATCATCCGGTATTTGAATTTGATATTTTTTTTATATAAACAACGTAAACTTACGTAGGTACGTACGTTACGTATTTGTAAGTATCTACGTTATCTTTACAAGATACGCTAACGAAGTTATAATATGTTTATTTAAAATGTTTTTCATAATTAAAGAAATTATTTTATATAAGTTAACACGGCAATACGGCAACTAATTACACGTGACTTAATATGTTTATTAATTTAAACTTAAATTTCTCAGAACTTGGTAGTTTAGCGTCTCTATAACGAAATTAATTACTTAATGTGTTTGCTCTCCATGACCCAGAAATCCAACAAGTTCTCATATCAGTGATTAGCTAATACCTGAATGGTACCTACCTACCTACCATATTTATTATTTACTTTAGATTCGAAAATCTAGGGCACATGTGTTCGTATTCGTAACGTCGATAATTTACAAAATCGTTATGATATGAAAACAAAACCGCATTAAATTGATATTAATATAATATCTAGAAGCAATTTATTTAGGGCAGTCGTGAAGCAGGGGCACAAGCGTGCAACTGTTATCGCGACAGGTTATGGGTTCGACTCCCACTCGAAGAAATGGAATATTTATTATTTTAATTTCCTGCCTTTACTAACAGAAAAAAACATGGCATATTGAAATACGCCAATAAATGTTTGGTCCGCAGTAATTTTACTTTCTTTACTAAAGTCAAAGATGAAAAAGAAAGAAGGAAAAAGTATGCATAATTGCATACTTTGTCCTCTTAAAGTTTTGGCTAACTGTGGATTTTTATAATATAACTGTGTATTTTAGCATCAATCTATTGAGTTAATCATTACTTTAATTATAGTCTTATTTAAACATGGTAAATTAAACCATTTGACTATTTAATCTTAACGTATATCAATATCTATATCTTAATTACAAATATATATCGTATAAATTTACCATTACGCATTTCTTGTCTCGTTCGAATTACCAGTAGTAAGTAGTTGCAGTGTTACCTGAACTCTTTGTGAAGACGAGTTCTTTTGGTGGCAACAACCTTAATATTAGATTTTTCTTTTTTTTATTAATTTATTTTCATTCTCCTTGATCGATACACTGCTTGATTTCATTCGAATGGTATCAATAAAATAAAGCTGTCTATTTTAGTCCTAAGCAATTGATGCCAATTAATTTTCTAACAACGTTAACAATATAAAAAGTGAATATAAATTGGCCCAAAACATTTCAGAAAAGATAATGTACATATTTTCTTTTGACAGACCATTGAAATCCAAACTATTTGACTAGCCACGTTTTAATTAACTATATCTATTTGTATTGTATCTTTGTCTATTTGTACAACTCCAAATATTTCATTTTTTTTGTATCATAAAATATGTTTCCTAATTTTATGAATCGAATTAATAAACTTAGTTTTTATAAAATTTTCGAAACTTTACTATTCCTTCATATGCCATGATATACTTGAAAATGCTCGAAATCGATGCAAAAACTATAGGATAGTCGATTAATTATCAAGAAAAGAAAGTTAACGAAATTAATCGATGGATATTCAATGTGTCTTAAAACTTGCATAATTTTAATTTATTTTAATTTTGAAATAGTGGAGCAGCTCGTACACAGTTATTATTAATTTACCAACCTTTCTATTATAAGAATAAATGGTTATTGTATATAAGACATCCATTTTACGATTCATTTATATTATTTCAACCAATTCTTCAAAGACTCAACTCTAATAGTAAAAAATGCCTTTTCAAGTAATAATAATAGTTTCCAATGTAGAATGGTAAATATGTGAAAGAAACAACTTATTTATTTACTTACGATATCTATCAAGTAGATTTTGTTCGTAGAACTTGGTTATATACGAGAATGCTTAGGTAGGTAGGTATTTAGGTAAGTACCTGTACATTGGACTAGAATATAACAACAACACTCATGCTTTCGTTATTGCCTTTACGATCCTCTCAAAGATAAAACAATCCACGTATATAGGTAACATTTTATAATACGTGGAAAATTTTACGTTGCAATAATATCGTGTTTCATATTATGGTTCCTTTCGTATATATTTTAAAATATTTTACAAGAATTTGTACTGACGCCGCAAAATTTTTTTGCGGTTATAGTTCTGGATACGGGTAGGAAGAAAGCATTAGCTAAAACTAGTGTAGTTCTTACAGTGCTACCAATAAGAGTTATAACTTATAAGGCAATGTCTTTCTTTGACGCCGACATGGTGCAAGGACGCAAGGATGTGACTGTAACGTGACGGTTGTAGGTTCGATCCCTACTCGGAGGAATGAATTATTATTTATTTATATTTTCCTTATCGCTCTGGCACCAAGGCAAAAGCCCGGCGTTGAATTCCGCTACTCAACGTGCAATGCCTCGAAAAATTCGGCGGAAAGTGGACAACGGAGTGTCTTAACTTTAGGTTCCTGTCTACCCTGCTCTATGCGGAATACAGCGTGAAGCTGTTTTTTTTTCTATATATGTGTTATGCTTCACAATACATGATCTGTTTTGCTATTACAAAAGGCAATGTAACAATGCCCACACATTTGTCACGTGTGTAGATCTTTGGACGCGTCCCGTCGACTAAGCTTTCATCTTAGCGCTGACTAATGACTTGATGGACGTGGGAACTATTATCACCTCGTCGTCTTCACAGTCAAAGGTTACCTCTTCATTGGGAAACAAAATGGCGGCCTTATCAAGAGCACAAATATCTCACTTAGGTTAGTATTGAATTGCGTTTATTGATTGGTGCAGTGCGGAATAAGTTATAATATTAATCTTAATGGATTTGTTTTTTGCTTAGTTTTTCATTTTTTTATACTTATTTGTTTGGGTTTTCTTGTAAAATGCTTAGTTTCCATTATGCGTGCAATAAAGAGTTTTATCTATCTATCTTACATATATTAATAACCTGTTAAATAAATAAAAACCTAAGTACATACCAACATAATATACGTACTAATTTTTCTATTATAAAATATAAATATTATAAATAATAAAAACTACAGTAGATACTCTCAAAACATAAAATATACCACAACAATGGAGGTTGAACGAAGTTATACATATTATAACTTCTTTATTTCATAAAATTTAGGTCTTCATTTAAGGGCAAAGATTGATTGCATTGTTAGAAGTGCATCGACCCCTTTGCGTACGTTTGATTGTTCATATTCGCGTGATAATGCTCCAAGCCAATTATTAATTTAATTTATATTGAAACGTATACATACATAAACATGGATTGAAATCGTATTTTTTTACGAATATGACATAGATACTTCATCATCAACAGCCATCTTTTGTCCACTGCTGGACATAGGCCTTCCCCAATTCTCGCCACCACACTCGATCCTCAGCTTTTCGGACCCATCCGCTTCCCGCCAACCTCTTTATGTCGTCGGCCCATCTGGTAGGGGGTCGTCCCACCCGGTGCTTTTGTACGGGGATATTTGAGATACTTGTTTATTACTAATTATTTTAACATACAATTATTACTTACTAGCGGCCCGCTCGCGGTTTCACCCGCGTGAACAATGTTATTATTAATTTCTGTCTTCATGACTACGTCCTAGTGACGTCTATGCAAAATTTGAGACTTCGGCATTTGTAGTAACGAAGTTTCATACAAATTTTCGACCCCAAAAACAACCCCTTAGAAGTCGAATATTGCAAATTCCCGTCTTAGCGAGCACCTACGTCCTATAAGTAACTCCTATGCAAAATTTGAGATTCCTAGCACTTAGTAGTTTCTGAGATTTCGTGATGAGTGAGTGACTTTTCGATTTTATATATATAGATATAAAATCCAAGTAACTGACCATATATTTTAAGTTAAAATACCTTAAACAGTTTATGTATTTAATATATGTAAGTATGTATGTACATATATGGTCGTAGCGGATGCTCTTTGACCCTTTGTTTGTGAGTCGAGCTCCGGATATGCACAGTTGCTGACGGAAGTGCGTCAGCGAGCTACAATAATGGTAGGGTTGTCAGACAAGACATTGAAACCAAAACTATATACTTAGCTATATATCACTATATAAATACTTAGATATTGTAGATAGAAACTAAAGTATTATTTTGTATGAAATATAACATATAGATTTTAACAAAGATATTTTAATGTTAATGGGATATTTATGTTTTTTGTTCACCTTCATGCTAAATATATATAGAAAAGGATATTTTTTTGTATTAACTATAAAATATTTTTAAGCACTTTTTCATATGTGCCAACCTTAGCTAATTTTCAGCACTGATAGTTCGTCACGATCCAAATAACCTATTCTATTAACATAAATAACGCCTCACTCGAAATAGAAATAACTGTATGAGATAATGTTTTTAATAGTAGATACGCGGGTTTTACATAGCTTTTACATTAAATTTATCTTTATAAGTACATACGTAAGTTCTCGCTTATATAAATATAATATGTTTATACGTAAGCTACAAATATAATAACAAAAAACAAGCATATTTCTCAATGTTTTACGACTCAAAACGACTTTAGTAAACAACAAGTGATTTTGTATAGGCTTGGAAACTTTTAATAGTAATGCTGACATACAGCATTCTTCTGGAAGCACACCTGTATAGGTACTCATACCACTGTGGGATTAACCACAACCACCCACTAGAGAACAAACACTAAGATTACACGAACATTCGTGTTTTGTTTACCTTACAAACAAGCTGGTAGGAATATTTCGCTATAAAACAAACAACGCTTCTGTCCATATACAATGTGTGTTTAGGTAATTGCTTCATACTTGTACTAGATTTGCCTCGCACTTACTCGTAGGTACAATGTACTATACATTTGTCATAGTTTGGTTTAACGACGTTTTGTAAGAGGAATAATATTGTGTTGGGAAATTTAAATTTATATTTGTGTTTCTTCGGTAGGAATTTACCGACTTGTAACCGTTTGAAACTTGGGATTTATGAAAAATATGTCTCTTTCAGCGTTTATTTATACTACAAAAATATATAATAAGACTTATAATACGAAAGAGGAATAAAAGTGTCTTAATACTAGATTCCCAGGTTCCCTCTACCGACCCTGCTATGTGCGGGGATATAGCATGAAGCTAAAAAAAACAATGATAATGATTTTGAACTTTACAATCACGTATTTTAAGTAAAATCGTATATAATATCTATAATAATATATACAAACTTCCTGTCGAATAAATGAATAAAATATGTATAAATTTTAGTTCAGAATATTGTTTTCTACCTTGAAAATTACAAGTAGGTGTTTGTATGTCTCTATACAGGTATGAAACTGTAAAGTAACAGAAATACCCAGGGAACCTAAACCGATGTCTTCATATTCTGAATCTGCCTAGACTTGAAATTTTGCAGATAGTTTCTTTGTGGGGCGAGTGGTAAGGGAGTGAAATACAGGTTAAGGAAGTGAAATACATTGTGTAAAATATCTTAATTTTTAAAGAAAGAAACATGAAATTTAAAATTAAAACTCATCGTGGCAAATATAAAATGTTTATTGATTTTTGAAAATAGTCGGTCATTTTCTATTAAGAGAACCTTAATTGAGAAGAAGGAAGGAAGAAGGTTGAAAACTAACCTGACAAAGTCACTAGCAGAATGTTATTTAATTTATTGGTTTTAAGTAAAATATAATGTTAACTAAAAAATATGCCACTCACGTTTTTTAATACCATATATGGTGATCATGCTAGACGGATGCATTGCAATTATTTGTACTTTAATCGATCGGTTTTTCCTACGAGTACCTATGCTTCTTATAAAAAATATATCGATGATTGTCATATCCGGACAGCTTACACAAGCTCTTTAACAATATCCTGTAATATTAATATCAAATAATACAACACATGCCGTAGTGGTGAATGAAGTGAAGTCAAGTAGATATGCGTATATAATTTTGGAATATTTAGTACTGAAGCCATTTCTTATTTAATATTTAAAAATATTTCTTTAATTTACTTGAAAAATGATAAACTGCTGCTTTTGGGACAGCGCTATTGTTATCCGCTATTAACGATCCGTGGCGGTTGATAAAATCTCATCTATAAATCTAGAACTCTAGGTACTCTTTACTCCCGCTTCAGATATAATTTTATTAACTAACGAAATTTACTATTTGAACGCTACTAAGCTATAAGTAATGGGCCTAAGGTTTTCGCTTATTTGCTTTCAATTTCAACTGCATCCCGCCTCCTTTCTCCTCTTAAACTAACATAAAAACCATAAAATAAAAAAAAAAAATTAAAAGCCAATTGATAATTTACACAGGTTATGTCTAATTATCAACTTCCTGTCGCAGCCAGAAAGCTGGCCAAAGAACCATGTAAATCATTTGGACTTGGACGATAATTACTCCAGCCACGTTCAATTAGTCTCTGCGACTCAAATCATTCATAACTTGCACCATTCATCTGTTACGGCGCCTTTGTGGAACCTCGCCTACCAATTTTGTGTTTTTATTATTAAACTTTGAAAACACTTTGAAACACTTTTTTGAAAACACTTTTTTTTTATTTTTTTTTTATATTGTCATAAGAAAAATAACTATATTACCTATAGTTTTTGCGAAGTAGAATAATTTCCATATCACAGATAGCGACTCAATGTGCCTAATAAGTACCCACATTCAGGAACAGTGGCAAAGTATAACATGGATGTTATACTATTTGAATATTAATTCATACAACACGTAAAATTTATTTTATACTTACATAAATGTGAATTCAAATGTAAATTGTTATTCTTTGTATTCTTTCATTTGTGTTCTCGGAAAGGGATTTTGAAGGTCATCCTATTGAAGATAGAATGGGAAACATATTGTATGAAACACTCCAATTTACATAGTCCAATTGATATTCTAAAAAGTGTAAAGGTGGCTCACGTATGAAAAGGGACGAATTAAAATCAGAACAGAACCCCACCGTTGAATATATTATTTATACATTATTTGTGGGTCAAAGAATACGTAAATTGAGCTACTATTAAATTATCATTTAATTCAATATAATATAAAGGTTGTAGATTACAATAAAGATTAGTTAATAATAATTGTTATTTGTTTGTAGATAAATAGTCCAAATGCATCACAATGTTATATTTAATTAAAAACGAGTATTTAAATATTATATAATAGTTGAATTTTGATAAACGTCATGGCAGCGCAGCGGCACGTAATCACGAAGTTTATAGGTTCAATTCCCATTCGGGGGAAATATTTTGATTGTCCCGCTCTAGCAACAAGACAAAGCGGGACGTTGAAACAAAAAAAAATAACCATCACCAACTATCAGACGCTTAAACAAAAGATTCGCATACTATATTACTATTTAAACAGTCGCGACTCAAAATGAGCGTCATAGGCGCCAATGCTATAGATACCTACTATACTTATCAGAACAACGGAACGGGCCAGTTTTGAAATTCCTGCAGATATTACTCAGTGAGAGGATAAAGCACGTTGCAGCAATATCATTGAACAAGAGTCTTAGTTCTATTCACAATACTTGCAAGTTGCAACGGCTGCGGTTGAATGTAGGCGCATGTTATGCAACACGTAGCTCGTTTAACAACCGTGGCATACCGTTGGTATATGTGTATATAGGATTTGAATGTACATATATCTAGGATTATGTCATCGGTTATAGTAAATTATATTTTTTATATTTAAATATGATTGAAATCATATTTGAGGCTTTGGTGCAGGTGCGAAGGTGTGACTGTAACGCGATGGTTGCGGGTTCGATTGATTTGGAACGAATTATTATTTTTTAATATTCTTATTCCTTCGCTCTGGCACCAAGGCAGAGTCACTCAACACGTAATGCCTCGAAAAACGGGGAATGGTGAACGGAGTGTTTTAACAGTAAATTCTCTCTGCCTACCCTGCTGCCTAGAGCTGATTAAAAATATGATAATAATGATTAAGATTATTATTATATTTTAGGAAAACACTTATTAATTGAAATCTACATACATTTCTAAATAAACGAGTTTTAGAACGGCGAAAATTTTGTTTGCTTTCATATATTGCTTTATAGAAGAACAACAAAGCAACATATCTATACGCACATAGACTTTTTTCCATATATGGGGCATGTGAACTAACTTAGAGTTTAATTAGCTAAGCAATGGAATTAACATATTTATGTTAATCCAAATGGTTTAAATCCCGCTTAGTCTGAAATATTTATATTAATCTTAATACATTTTATTTTATTTTCCACCTTTAAGTAAAAACCTAGACCAGTCGTGGTGCAGGTGCACAAACGTCCGACTATAAACGCGACAGGCTCTAGTAACGAGACAAAGAGCGGCGTTGAGTTTAGCCACTCAATACGGTGAAAAGTGATGACCGGAAGTATCTCAATGGAAACCGAGTGTCTTAACACTAGATTGCCTAGAGTTCTTACACTACGTTGCTTACTGGACACAGCGAGAAGCTTAAAAAAACACTAACCGCGATACGTACCAACATGACGTAAGCTTAATGAAAAGCGTATTTACATAGAGATTTAATAGTGAAAGCTGAACATTGTGCTGGTTGAGAGTTGCGACACCAGTAGGTACCTACTGCCTACTGCGGAAGCATTCGCGATTGGTTGGAAAACTAACAAGCAATTGCGTCTGTGTAAATATCACCATCACGTCGTGTGCTGACATCCAGCTCTAGTTTCATCATTTCTGTACCAGTACCAGATGACTCGTAGATCTTGTGTAATTTATTAAGTACGGGGAACCTTTTGTTAGAATTTATCAGTGGTTATGTAAAATATGAATTAGTCATTCTAAACTTTAAATTAATTAATTGATATTGTATGTTATTTTATTGTTCGATCATATTTTATCATATGGGTATAGAGTATAGAGGATGATGAATAGCCAAAAAGATCTGAGGTGTAATAGAATGTTGAGTAAAATCCTTCATTTTACTCAACATTCTATTACACCTCAGATCTGATAGAGAAATGACTATAAAATATTTATATTATATTTAAAAATAAATATGTTCTTATATCTATTGTTTGTACCTATTTAGAAATCTATGTAGATATAAGCATGTTTGGTGTATTTGCAAACGTTGATTGATAAATATTAAAATTATCATATTTCATCAGAAAATACATATGTTATAGATAAAAGTATTCGATTTTATATGTATTGTAGGCATGACTTATAACAAAGAAAATCCTTCTAAAATACCCACTATTGAAGATATTATTATATTAAAAATGATTAATTTATCTTCTTGTTTTATTTCAATGCCTATAATATTTATTCTGTGTTTCTTTTAAAAAAGGGAGAAGTGTTATATTCGATGATTATAGCCCTCAATTTTTCCGTCACAAATGACGAGTATTAGTTGACAAATCAACCAATTTTCATAGTTTGCCCCATTGCCACGTCCAACCAAGTCGTAATCTAATGATGGAATCTCAATGGAATTGAAGGTTCCCTTCAAGTTTTATACGCACGCACGTTGTGTTTCTTATAATTTCTTATAAAAGTTATATATCTTGGCTTCTTATAATCATTATATGATAATACAGAGCTGAAGATAATGATGAAAGAATCTAACTCCTCATCGATTAGAAGACATTACATGAATTCTGTGGTTCTACAAAGTAAGCTTGCCAAGCAGACATGAAAATCAACAAACAAAATATAACTTAGTTTAACCCTAACTCGTAGATCGTTATTCATGTCGTAAACGCTGTTTTGTAACATCAGTATTAAGATTTGATATATTTGCAGTAAATCTTTTAGAATTATGATTTATATTTTATATTGTTTTAATAAGACTTGCTGTAGAAGTTTGCATGTTAGACATGTACATTTTAAAGCCAGTGCATAATTATAATTTTTAAATGCTTTTAAATAATACGTTTTCGTTTTCGTAAATTAGATTATATTATAGTAGTTTATTATATTTTTATTTATCTATATCTATATGTGTTACTAAAACTTTCTCGTAGTCGTTTCTAATATATATTTATGAGCTAGGCATAAATTTTACTATAGTACTAATGTGTTGATGAAAAATTGGGTGAACACGAATGAGGAAAAGCTACTTTTAGAATACGCTATGGGTATCCCATGGGGACTTGGAATATCCCATGTGTGAATCAGCTTGGCTCAGTTGCGCGTGCGCTTACTGTATTATTTTACTAACAATAGCTGACGGCTGATGTCATACGACGATCGTATGTTATAATTTCAGGGCACGTTCAATATGACAAAATGATTTCCCTCAGGAATGTTTCTCCGAATAAGATTTAATTTTTCATGCTTACCATAATTTTCATATTTGGATACTTACTCTCGAAAAAAAGAACTAAACATTGTATGACAAAATATTGCTACGTATATTTTCATAATTCCTTAAAACAATGAGTGACGCAATAAATAGCAATAGGAAAAAAATATTATTAATAATAATTCCCACCCAATTATACCTAGTAATGATATCGTAATAATAATATAGAATTCAGTCAACATTTTTACAGTCATGAGAATCAGCTATAGTCAGTAGGCATGCCTACAGAAATGGAATGCGCATACGATACTGCGGTTATCGGGTGACCCGCTGATAGTCTGGAATGCAGATGTCGCTTATTATAAATGGGTTTCATTTTACTACATGTTTACCAAATAAACTTACCGTAAATTATATTATAGTAACTAATATTGAACGAATATCACCACTACCACAACACCACCTACCACCACACCACCAGTCATATGTTGGTACCTAATATCAGTCAGGCTTTGGGTGTAAATCATAAGTTAAATTCTTTTATTCATTCACCACTACCACCACACCACCAGTCATATGTTGGTACCTAATATCAGTGACGCTTTGGTGTAAATCATTACTTAAATTCTCTTATTCATCATTAAATTGTACAATATATCTTCGAGCGTTCGTTACAGTTGATTCCACTTATATAAAGGTCACATGGTAAAATCTGTTCTATATTCCCTTTCACTATGAACTAGCGCTGCCATGTAAGCGACATTTGAAAGGAATTTTGCATTTAAATGTAACAAGTGGGTAAGGTTAAAATATTTTTTTATAATCATTAGTATGGGCGCCAACGTGCGACTGTAAACATGACAGGTCCTGGATTCCAAATCTTAATTGAATATTTAATATTTTCATTTCCTCGCTCTGGTAACGAGGCAAAGCGCGGCGTTGAGTTCCGCCACTTGAGCTGAAATAAATATAGGCCATAGTTAAACATAGGATTTTTTAATATGTCTATCTGTGTAGGATATTACTAATTTTTCCCTTCATTTAACAGTCGGCTTTCAACACTTATTTCCCATATCATTTACTATCAAGGCATGATAAAAATAATATAAATACAAGATAAGTTGATAAATCAATAGATATGGCGCTGACGCCGGATTAGTTTAAGTGCATGTACTACACACGTATACCTACATAGATACCTAAGTTGCCATAACTGGCTTAGGCATTCTGAGGTCTTAAATCGGTCTGCATTATATCTAGTGATGAATGACTGCATTGCACATTGCACATTGCACACGCCGACGCGGGTAGGCTAAGTAAGGAGTGTCTGTGACTCACGGCTGTGGCGCCCACGCTTAACTTTAAACATTAAATTCCATAAAGCAGATGGCGCCACTGCGCTTATTTACCTTGTGCTGGTCATACAGGAATTACAGTTGCCTGTATAATTTCAGTGCTTTTACCAACAAAGTTTCAAAACACAATACATATGTATGTGTAAGGAATATTTCTGGTACAATAAATAAAATACATTTCTGAGAAACAATATCGTTTAATATTCATATGTGCAAAAATATTCAAAAATAGCTGTGACGGCGTCGGTCCTTGATTTGCCACGCTCCCACTTCATCTTCTTAAGACTAAAAGAGCAGTGGGTGGACAGTTTGTCCTTCGTTAAGTATTATCTTTTAGGTTTCTTAGAAAATATAACTAACACATATAGCATTTAAATAACCTACACAACAAGTTAACTACTTATATCCGGCTCGAAGGATCAAGGTGACCAATTCTTGAAAAGTTGCTTTACTCAGTGCGATAAACATGAATAGACATTCCAAAGGAACGATAATGGTTCAAGAGTGGTCTAACATTTGTGTTTTTTATTGTAAGAAAACAGAAATGCATCATGCAAAGTGGTCATGTCCTTGCATATTTAAGATTATGTTTAATATTTCTATAGCATACCTACATATAATTTAAGAAACATAGCGTTTAGTTTATTAACCCTCTCTCTCTCTCTCTCTATCTCTACACACACTGAAATTATATCCAGTTCGTAAAATCAAGTAATTACCTTTACATAGACAAGTACATCAATGACATAATATCATATTATAATGGACATACATACATATATACATAACGAAAGAATAGAATGTATCATAAGTCAGAGAATCGAGGCTCAAGCGCACGTTAGCTCTCAGTGCTCAGTGCAGCCTTGCAAGGACGTTGCGTCTAACCCGACTGCATCTATCGTTAATTAATTCCACCTTAACGCTGACTCACCGCTCACCAGCACGTTAAAACTTATACCTACATCTAGTCTCCGCCTATACAGCACTAGCGACATCTAGTGTAGCTGTGAAAGTATTGTATTATATTATGAGGAAAATCGTTATTAATCTAGGAAAATGAAGTAACAATGTCTATTATTCATAATTTTAGATGTTGGTGATGGTTATTATGCTTTTAAGATGCTTAATTGCTTAAAAGTTAATAGGATAGAAATTATTTAATAGTATACCAAGTACTTTAAACGTGTAAAACCAAAACATTTTATACTTTTTAATGTACCTAATTGTATTATTCACTAATAGCTATAAAAAAATATTATGTTTCTAAGAAAAACTATACCTAAATGGATTGTAATCCTAATTCTAAGTATTAATAACTCACTTCCCTTTCGATTGCTAAGCCTATCAGAAATATAAATAATGTAACAGAATTGGTATTGGTACCTAATATCGATATAGTTACTATTATATGGATAAAAGTATTGATAAGTGATACTTTAAACGAGTATTTCTTGTCATTCTTATCATCCAACACCGGAACTCAAAGGGCCCTACGACCCCAGCTTTTTAACTGTGACAGTGTTCGCATGAATGCGTCATGGCAAGATAATATACACAAAGTTCATAACAATAGCTTTTAAAAATATTCAATTATAAATAATTAAAATATGTAAAAATGTGAAGGCATTTTGGTGCATTATTTAATTGTAGGTACGTACACAGGTTTGATGGTAGGGAATTCGATTTCTTTCCCAAAGCTCATGATTAAATTTTGCTACTTAATACCAAATGTACATATAGGTACTTAATGGGCAAAAAATTAAGAACGAAATTCGTTAATAACGATGATATTTAAATTAGTATTTGTAGTAAAATACGTATCTAATAAAAAAATATTATAATTAGTTAAGTCCTATGCGATTCTATGTAATTTGAATTCTTCTATAATTTTAATAAAATTTATTATAAATATTATGTAGATATATAAGTGAATTAATATAGAATATATGGTATGATACAAAATTAAAAATTATATTAGTTTAATCTTTTCCTTAAGCTACGTAATAAAATTTCAAGAACTATAAACAATAATAGGCCATTTTCTTGAAATTTATAAGTACATACCTAGATACGGTTAATGACTAATATTTGAATTGTAATACATCCTGCGAGCACCTATATGTTGCTATACGTTATATATTTACTATTATGTAACTATGAATCTTATTTATATTATTTATTTTCTATTACGATATTAAATAAAAAAATATATTCCTATATTTATAACTCGCACTTCCTGCTAACTAAATTAGGTATTATAACGTAAAAGTATGAGCAGCTACTGGAATGAGGAATAGAAGGCAAGTAAATGTTAGAGAAAACATTGACGATAGCTACAAGTACCATGTACCGGGAAAAAACCATGGAAACTCGCTCCATTACCATAATCGTGTCCTCACATCCTGTCACACGTGATCCTATCTCCACAAAGTAAATTAAAATGTTTATTTTTATAATCTTAGCACTACGTAAGATTTACATTTAATTAAAATGCAAATAGGTGAGTTGTTATTAATAGGTACTTAAATATAACGTTTTAACCTAAGTTATAGATTGAAATTCTGTTCATCGGCGTTTGGTTCATAGATATCAGGTTTACGGTGCATTTCGCATATTAATATAGTTCCAAAACCGTCATGTCGTCGTTTGGCGGCGTCTGCGCTATTTTTGTGCGTGCTTACATTCTATTCTCGTCCACACGTCCAGACAGCGACTTCGGCGCCTCTCTGCTAGTGATGTGCTGACTAATGTTTACTATACTTACTATAAAATCGATTTCGATCATTGCCGAGCACGAGATTGAACGTAGAATAATAACATAGTAAATGTATTTGTTAAGCCTTAGGTTTTAAAGGGCTCTAAGATTCTGTTTTAACTTAAATAAAATAAACATTACAATAGATATTTCAATAAGTATAAACTATTATCGACATATCTAATGTTATTCTCGATGTTAATACAGATTACACAAAAAAATGATCAAGTGCGAATCGGAATCGCAAACCGCGGATTCTCTATTATTCTTTATGGTAACGGGAAGTACAACTTATAAATGTTGATAAACTTACATTTGCGGGCGTATGCACTCATTTTGTATGAATCATTTCATTTAGTTTTTTTTTTATTAAATAAATATAAATTTGCAGTTTTCGGACTTTTTTCCTTTATTTGTATTGTAAGTTCTCAATTCTTATCAAAATTTATAGTTGTTGATGCACGGGAAGTACCGGTTTTGATGACGTGATGAATTTCACATGAATTGCAGCAAAAACGGTGCAAAACCTCCTATCGTTTGATTGCATTGACTTAGAAGCTCAATTTTTTCTGTTCTCCCAGAGACCGTAGACCTGGATATTTGATTTTTTATAATATATAAGTAAATGATCTTGACAGACGGATAGAGAATAAAATTGATCCTATATCCTACAAAGGTTTCCTTTTTTAGTGTTCAGATAAGAATATACAAATAAAAAGAATAACAAAATCCCCCCGTGTGTCATATACTAAATTTGTTAACGGCACGCGGCACTAACATTAGCTGCATGGCGAAACCGCTCTTCACCTTTATGCCCAAAAAAAACATACCTTTGATCTAAACGCGAAACGTTTGAAGCTCTTAGATCTCGAGTTAAGTACAGTTTTTTAATATACTGTTTTTAAACATAGTTTGAAATGTTAACTTTGTTTAACGAGACCCTCTTACATCTGAGTAAGAGAATGAAGTCAGAGCAGAGAGTAAATTAACGTTTAAGATTGCACACTTAAACACAGAGCCGATAAGCATGAGAATTGTTTATAAATACGACGCTGAGTTCAAGAAACATGATGATATCATCGCATGCCTTAATTAAAATGAAATAGGATGACGGTGATGATACGCGCCTGTTCAGGGTGTGACGTTTATGGTCTATGACAAGATTTTAAGCGCGATATTTTATACTATGAGCAAAATGAACGAGGCAACATAAGAAGTTGTTTTGTATTTTGTATATAAAATAAAAGTTAATATTCTTACTTATCGGATATGTAGTGATTGCCGAGGCGAAATAGAAAATATTTTTATTTGTACCTTAATTTGATTCTTTTTTGTTCTTACTAGTCATTAAATATTTTTATAAAAACATATTTAGTAGGTTACTTTATGACTTGATCATCTCGTCTGTTTTAATATTAAGCATTATAATAAAGCGAATAAACAAAATTATGGATTATATGATAAAGTACTCTATTTTACGTATTTAATATTCTTTAGAAGGGATATCAATTTATTATTAAACATGTACAGTGATGGAACAAAAAATGAAATTGGACTAATGAATAGTAAATATTTATTATTAATGACCATATTACCATCTATCATCAGTTTCTATAATATGTATCAACATATTTTTTTATTGTACAATTAAGAGCTTTTCTTTAATTAACATTTGATACAAAAAATATTAATTATGTTAAATATTACTATATTCTTAATATTTTCTCCGTTTACTATATGCACGCCCCACCCGTATTTAGTAGGTAGTTAAAATAAAACAGAAATAATAAATTATTAATATTTACTTTACCTGTTAAATGCTATGATAATAATACAAGCCACAACACCATCCTACTTCACATTACATACATACAATTATACTATATATTATAAACTATATACATTTTTTTTATTCTGCCAACAATTGCATCGTTAAACGAAAATAAAAATTTCAATTGTCTTTTAAAAAGATGACAACTCAAAAATATTATTTAATTTAAACATGATCAATTAAAACAATGATAAGTTTTACTATCATTTAATTTTTTTTTTCTTATAATATAACTTAAGAGATTCAAATATAATTGATGTTTAATATCTTAGTATTTTAAAATTTTGTTTAGTTTTTTTTTATTATTCAATAGTTTGACTAATAGTAAGTAGATTTATCTAAAGTAACTATTACTTTTTTTATTTTTGGCTTCTTTGTTTGCGTTTACTTTAAATGTTAATGTATAATTAACTAATTAATATTTTATTATTACTTATTGCATCTAACAATTACATTACAAATATCAATTTTATATGCAACTAAAAACTTTATATTTGATCAAGTATCACTTTAGCCCAGACATTAAATGATTGGCTGTAAAAGTATTATTGTTTTTAAAAAATCTTATACTTTTGTAACAATTTATTAATGTTGTTAGCATATCTCTAGGGAAATTGTTAAAAAATTCCGCTACCCAAAGATTATTGCTAAGAATAATCAGATGGCAAGAATATTATTTATTAAATATTTTAAAAATGTTTGTTCCACATAAAGGACACAAAATAGTTTTTAGTATTTTAAATATATACTTAAAATACTAACAACTATTTTGTGTTAAATATATACTTAAAATACTAACAACTATTTTGTGTCCTTTATGTGGAACAAACATTTTTAAAATATTTGTTTTTGTAATTTTTCTTTAGTATGGAATTACACTTTAAAAGTGATAAAAAAAATATTTTAGCAATTTCAGTTAATTAAAGGCTTTACATGTATTAACATTTCATTTTATTTAATTCTTTTATTTTATTCACCTTACTTTTAGTTTTTAATATAATTATGATCCAATAATATAATAAAACATATTTGTGCTTGATAATATGCACTTTAGATTGATATTTATTAATATAGTATTCTATACAATTCAAATTTTAAATCATTATTATCGTGTATAAACATTTGTTAAGTGAAATAATTTATATATACACAATATACTTAACATGTATGTTTAGAAAAACACTGTCACAAAATCAATTGACGAACTATGAACATTAATTTCCAGTAAGTTTATGAATCCAAGATGAATTATACAAATTGATACCTTAATTCGCAAACCAGCTAGTTCCACCTCCGTGATATTTATAAAAGACGTAGTGATGCGTAGTAAAGGCGCGATTGTAAACGCGACGGTGGGTTCTGTTCCTATTCGGGGGAATGCAATACTTAATATCTTCATTTTCTCGCTCTGGTAACGACGTTCATATCTCGGGTATTCGGCAGAAAGTGGGAAACGGACGTATCTTAATGGCAACGGAGTTTCTTAACACTAGGTTCTCAGAAGACCTCTGCCTACCCTGCTATATGCGGGATACAGTATGAGTTAAACAATACGTGAGGAAATATTAAGATGTATATTAAAGACAACACCATCAATTATTTAATGGCAGATGCGAAAGTGAGCTGGCTTGCGAAGCTTGAGATATCGAAATAATGAATAATCGAAATAATAATCTAAATCTAGATCAGAGCCTAATTTATACATTTATGTATATAAAACCATACACAAAAAAATTAACTTTACATAATTTGTTCTTTGATTTTCAAACCAGAAATTAACTAAATTTTTTTTTATAATCTAACATAAAATAGTATGTAATACAATATGTTCCAATCCAGTTGCAAAGGTCACATCTTTTCTTATTAACACATTACAAGCCAGTCATACAAGCAATTCAATAAATTACAATACAAATGATAAAATATTGTAGAAAAAAGTGATTTTAAACTAGTTTATATTAGTAGTTTTTCTTGTTTATATTGGTAACTTTAGAGTTTAGTTATGTGTAATATGTAATGATATTGATAATTTCTTATATAGCTATTATATTTATAGACGTCATATCCAAGCTATATATGAAAAGGAAACAACAAAAAAATACATTATTGAATGTGGTCTGTTTAGAAAAATATTAATAATTTTACAAAAATCGATGACGTACATAACATTAATATTAGAAATAGTTTTAAACTTGCACCTGTAACCCGATTGCATCGAGTCCGTCATTCTTTTATGGGACAGTACGCTTCTATAATACGATCTCAGAAAACGTCCGAGAATATTCTTTATCACAATTTAAAAAACGTTGTGTAATGACGTTTGTGTCTTAAAAATAATTAATTTATTACCAAATTAATGATTTTATAAATAATTATTACTAGTTTTAAATAATCAAAAAAAAGTCCAGCTGAGTTTCTTGACAACTTTCTAAACAATTTGCCTTTCAAATTCAAAATTCAAATTCAAAATATTCTTTATTCAAATAAACTATAAAAGCACTTTTGAATCGTCGAATGTACATGTTAACAAAAAGCTACCACCGGTTCGGAAGGCAGTTCTGCTGAGAAGAGCCGGCAAGAAACTCAACAGTTGCTCTTTTCAAAGTCAATGGTATATTTTACTATTACATTAGCTGGCAGCTGTCCTGCCCGACATTCAATAGACATTAATTCCATACATGCTTATCCTCTAAATATTCTTGAACAGTGTAATAAGCTTTACTTGTTAGAATTTTTTTTACAGATATTTTAAATTTTGGTAGTGGCAAACTAAGAATACACTGCGGAATTTTATTATATACACGTATACTCAGCCCCATAAAAGATTTATTAACTTTTTGGAGGCGAAAACTTGGAGTAACAATCTTATCTTTATTTCTCGTTCCTATCTTATGACTGTCGCTATTTTTTCTATGACAATGTATATTTTGTCGGACAAAGAGAATATTATAGTATATAAATTGGGAAGCAACTGTAATAATACCTGCATCTTTGAAAACATCTCGCAGAGAATCTCGAGCTCTTAGATTATAAATATATCTCACGGCTCTTTTTTGGAGAATAAATATTGAATTGATATCTGAAGCACTGCCCCATAGCAGCATTCCATAAGATAAAATACTATGAAAGTAGCTAAAGTAGACTAGTTGGGCAGTTTCAACGTCCGTCATTTGTCTTACTTTCTTAATTGCGAACGCGGCAGAGCTGAGTTTATCTGCAAGTGCTTCCAGATGAGCGTTCCACTGGAGTTTGGAATCTATAGTAACACCTAAGAAAATAGCTGATTCCGACACATTAAGAGGTTCTCCTTTAATTATTAGATTAAAATTATGTTTTTTAACATTTGGTAAAACAAACTCGATGCATTTCGTTTTTTTTGCATTTAACATTAGATTATTAACATCACATTATTTCAAAAAATGAAGAGTGTAACTTATTGTTTTGAATAAATAAAATAAAATAAAATTATTTGACTTTGCCAGTTCCACGCACCACCCAATTCATCAGATATTGCGTGTTAAGTGGCAGAATGCCGCGATTTGTTTTGTTACCAGAGTTGATATATGAATATAAATAATAATCGGTAATCGAAACTACAACCGTTGGGTTTATGGCCTTGTGTAAATAATTAAATATTAACATGATAACAACACTATATTATTATTAACACAAGATAAAAATAAAATTAGACAAAATCATAAATATAAAATTTGTTTACCGGCGAATTTGAAATAAAAAAATCTGTCATATTGTTTGTAGCTACTCTTTAACACGAATTGATATCTAACACGTTAAATAAAAAAATATATATAAACATGTGAAAATATGTAAAATGATCCACTATTGCTTTATTAGGTATTATATCACAAACCAGGCCCTACTCTAGATGTTATTTCTATAGACATTTTATATGTATATTAATTAATACTAATATTACTAAAAGAAGGCATTTCGCTCAGCACGATGTTTCAATTCCACGTTTACAATGTACACTGTGAAGTAGCTTACCTGAAAATAAAATAATAAAAAATTATATACCATATCCTACTAGTCCTGCTAATACACGTATTATATCTTCAATTATGGCGGAAAGCGAAATGGTGTGCTTGGACATTAAATTGTCTCTGCTCTCCTGCTTACGTTTGTGAGCAAAGGTATATTTAAATTCAAAATTTATAAATACGAAACACATAAAAATTTAAACATTGATTGATAAATCACTTATGTCAATATACTACATAATACATGAGCCTTGATACAATCTTGATGTATTGTGAGAACTGGAATATATGTGAATAGTGTAAATAAAAATAAATTGCTGTCATTATTTTATTAATTTGAAAAGAAAATAAAATAACAACACAAAAAAATGAGTACAAATTTATGTATGATATAACGCGTGCGGATGTGAGTTAATGTATGTGGATATGAGATCACATATGTGGATGTGAGATTACCTGTTTGGATGAGTGATCACATATTACGTGGATGAATGACCACATGTGTTGATATGAGATCATATGTATGGATTTTCATTTCCACATTACAGAAACTATAGAACGCACCGGTCAAGCGAGGTAAGCGCGCACAAGAGCGCGCACGGCCGCGCGGCACAAGGGGCAAGCGCGCAACGCTGCGCCGCACCCCGCGCACGACACCAAGTGACCGCAAGGCAGGAATACTACGCTCACCTGTTAAGTTTTAAATGACATCAGAATGTGTGGTTTTATACTCGCAAATAAAAGAACGTTTAGGGAATCCTTCGACACCTTATTATTTAATCACAATTAATATGACAATACTACTTATATTGTGTCCATGATTTGAAAAGGATCCCTTCTGTGTTACCAAATGATAAGATATTCCGTTACGTTCTTTCCGTCCAATACAATTATTGTAATTTTCGAGAAAGTAGTTTGTGGGCAACCCACACAATATACACAAATTAAATTCAATATAATTATACTTATATATACACATAATATATACACATTATATATACACGAATTTAATTCAATATATACTTATATATACATATAATATATACTTACATAAAATATTAAAATATATAAATAATAATACGCGGATGCGCGAGCGCAGCGTCGCCCGGCAAGTCGCCGTGCCCGCCGCCCTCGCGCCCCTCACCTCAGCTAGCGTCTAGCGACACATTCGCTCCGGATCAGACCACCAGTCACAACCTAACCGTCTGACGCGAAGCCTGTATCGCTTAACCCTTTCCGCCACGCTATTGCCACGTGTTAACCTATATCCTATATTTCTGTCTACGCTTACTCTTCCGCTATCTTAATCTATGTGCACAGTGCTCTTGACTTTCTCCTTCTACATTATTGTAATTCTGCGCATTTATTGTGAAGTGAAATATACGCTTATATACTATAGAGACTTATTCATTATCACACACGCACCCTTACAACTGGTGACCCCGACGTGATAATGAATAAGTCTCTATAGTATATAAGCGTATATTGATGTGGGCAACCCACAAGTTTGTAAAATAATATTATTTATTATTATTATTTATTACTTTGTTAATTGTTAATGTATAAAAAATATATGCTTAATATATCTTGTGAAAATAATGTTGGTTAAACATAGGCATATACATAACATTTACCTCATTGTCCATACAGACTTTACACATTCTTGCTTCTTTGAGTTGTCTATTTTCTTCTTCGAGGGTCAATTGTTTTTTCTCTTCTATAGGACTTTCTGCATTTTCACTATTATTACTAATAACTCTAGAACTTGGTTCGCTCTCTATAGATAGGTTGGACGTTGTGGGTTCATTTCTTATTGTGAAGGAAGGACTGTCAGTTTGCGATGCGTCACTGTCCCCGGGCTCACTATCCATATTTGTTGGAATTATTCTGAAAATTAGTGTAAAGTTATGATTAAATGCTTGACGTAATCCTAAAGATCAAGATGAATCAATGATGTATTTAAAAGTATTTTTATAAACGTTCAAACTGCTAGTGTGGCAATGTAAGAAACATACATACGCGCGCGCGCACACACAAACATACAAACACACACACGCACTCACTCACCCGGCTCGGGGTGCGAAGTCCCGCAGAGTTTCAGCCAGTATGTCCCGCGCGAGGCGTTGCGAGCGCGGCGACACCGACCACGCCTCTTCGTTGAGCTGCTCGTCCAGCACCGCGTCGATGAGCGCCTCCGACGTTGTGAACTGGAGACCTGCGGGATGTAGAATTATGGTAACATGACTGTTTACGGTACAGTCGGCAAGGCGTGAACTCGCATTTTGGGGATCGATTTGGTGTAGAGCAAAAACAACCTTAAATTTTTTGTTCTTCATATCAAACGGGTTTGCAAAGTGCACCACTTCAATTTTTTTGTATTCATATTTTTTTCGCAATTATTTACCAACGGTAAACTATTCAGTAAATAGTACGGTAAATATTTAAAAAAATAAACATTAATAATGAATTTTGAGTTTTATTGTGAAAATCATGAAAATAAAAAATCTCAAAAATAGGTAAAATAAAATCTGAGAAAACCACTTGAAATAAAGTTTTTTGTATTTTTTTCTGGCACTACTTTCGGTGATAACTCACACAAATGCAAAATACAGCTTAAGTCTTTAAACACAACGGTTGCGGGTTCATTTATCACCCGGGGCATGTAATATTATCATTTCCTCATTCTAAGAACAAGCCAACAACAAAGCGTAGAGTTCCTTCACTCAACACGCAACCTTCCATCCACCATCAAAAATTGGTATGTGGGAAATAGATTTTTTAACACTAGGTTTCTTCACACTACCCTACTATATGCAGATACAGTGTGAAGCTAAAAGAAAATAGCACCTGTAGCCCGTAGTCTTCTAACTATGGCGCGTCTAACTCGCGCCGCGTCCAGACCTGCACCGAGCGCTGCCGACGCCAAACCGTCCTCCATACATTCTTCTATCTATACATAATTAATTATAAAATATTGAGGCTGTCGTAGCGTAGTGACACAAGCTTGTAACTGTAAGCACGACGGTTTGATTCCCCTTCGGAGAACAAAAAAAATAACTAAAACATACCACTACTCCATTCTCCCTCCCGCCGCTCTCCATGCGCATTGCAATGAAACGCTGTGCTTTGTATTATCACCCAAGCGAAGAAATAACAAAATAAATATTTCATTCCCCCAAGTGGGGTATATAACAAGAAACTAAAATAAATTCAAAATAAGTAAATCATACAAGGCTATTTAAAAAAAAGGAAGTTTAAGTTTCAATTTAGTTTGATTTGCAATTAAATCTTTTTTGATTAGTCATTTGAAATTAACGGTTTTTTTATCTGACCTGACTGGGTGTAACTGGAAAATTGACAGAAGGATTTCGTGTCCTGGAACTAAGGCCGCGGTCTGCTGAAAACTGTAATGAAGAAAATTAAAATAGAATAGAATATATCTTACACATTACTTCAAGCAAATAAAAATATCAATAACATGAAAGTAAATGGACTTATAGTAAAAAAATCCATATTGAATATTCAAACTCCACACTGCCCCTTATCTTTATTGTTTAAACGGGGGCATATCTTACAGTTAACTTAATCCACTTCATACATTTCGATTTTACTTAAAATCACGCCACGTATCCAAAACTGACGACAATGTTACCTTTTTAAATGATATCGTTATCCAAGATAACTCACCGTACGTTGCACTGACACTCTATTACGACAGGTGTCCACAAACTCCTGCCCCTTGACGAGCAGCACATACCCGCAGTGAGGGAACCAGTGCGCATGCTCTGACCACGGCACGTCCCCAGCCTCCCATTTGCCTAAACCACCGTCGCAGTAGAAGCATCTCACCTGAAATGGGTTATAAGATTAAAATATATTAAAAGTAAAGAACAACAAAAAATGCTTCCTACTTCAAAAAAAGCCATATTGTTATAAAAAAAAAATACCTGATCATCAATCCCCGTATAAAAGAACCCAGCATCTGCTAAAGTCTTAGGCGCTTGCACTCTATCGGCCGGCCACTGGACGAATGTAGAGAGGCGGGCCGATAGCGCAGCCCTGGACGGGTGTTTCGCCCCGCCACCCACCACGCCCAGGGACTTCCATTCGCCACCAGCTTCTATGACTCGGGCATTGTGTTCTGCACCTGAACTGTATTCAAATTGATACACCTATAAAATATTATTTATCGAAAATAGTTCTGAAGTCAATGCTAAACTGGATGGGTGCTTCCTAAGCAGTATTCAAATAACAAATACGGGTCTGTTTTAAGACAATATCCAAATATAGCACATGTATGCTATTTAGATATTTAAAAAAAACGAAAATGGTAGAGTTTGAAGACAATAACTGCCTGTATGCACTGTATAAATTGATATTAATATGTTTATTAGTATGAGAACATAATTTAAATCAAGTATCGTTTTTTTAGTTTCAAGTTGAACTCCGCACAAATAAGATAAGTAGAGGGAACCTGGGTACCTACTGTTAAGGCATTTTGTTCTAAATAATATACTTCTGCCCCCTACTTTCCGCTAAATTCTGGAGGCATTGCGTGTTGAGCGGCGGAACTCACCGCCGCGCTTTACCTCGTTACAAACTAAATTCCAATAAGTAACTGCATAATGTGTACTAATGTAGAGTACTAACTAAGTAATACGTAGTAGACACTGGTCTATAACAGAATTTGAAACCACAAGTATAGTACGCAATTACTTTTGGTATGACATCACTATCTATAAAATTCCATCACTTACATTATGTTAAATGTATTTTTCCTAAAACGTACAAAAAAAATAAAAGTCTAAAATGATCATTTAAATTTGAATACTAAATTACTCTATTAAAAGTTTTCATTTGCTTTCATTATTGTATACGTAAAATTCTTGAAATAATAAACGTATTTTAAGTGTGTGTTTATATACTAATAATTAGGAAACATTGAAGCCAGTCCTGGCGCAGCGGCACAAAGTAAACGTAACAGGTTGTGGGTTCGATTCCCACTCAAGGAAATGAAATATTTAATATTTTAATTTGTTCGGTATCGAAGCAAAACGCCGGGTTGAGTTCCGCTACTCGACACACAATGGCTCCAGAATTAGACGCAAAATAAAAAACGGATGTGTGTACCCTGCTAGGTGCGGGATACAGTGTGAAGCTAATTTAATAAAATATAGGCTGTCGTGACGCAGTGTCTCATTCGTGTGACTGTTGTGAGTTCGATCCTACTTGGGGGAAGGAATTATTTAATATCTGAATATCCTCGCTCTGCCTACCCTGCTACGTGCAGGATACAACGTGAAGCTACAATACAATAAATACATTAATTCTCACGATTGTGGTATATTTGGTACTGCGGGGGACTGGATAGGCGGAGTGTATGAAGGAGGCGAATCTGGAGGAGAAAACTCTGTCGTACGTCGTTCTTCCTCTAAGGCTAATGCGTGCTGACAACGTGGAAAGTACCTGGAATAAATAATAGTAAATTGAGATTATTTCTTAGATATTTATAATTAATTTACTTTTATGTTTTCTCTTTAAAATCTGGAATATACATAGTAAAACTCTAATGTGTCTTGCAAACCGTTTAATTATGAAATTAATTTTCTTTGAGATATGTTAAAAATGTTGCTAATGCTGCCATTAAGCTTGCTGTGCTAAAACTTTGTATATTTGTAAATATTAAATATTTATTATTTTAATTTACAATAGTTAATGTGTTTTAATTTATGAACCTTAAAATTTTCCATAAATCAAACTTAATGAATCACTTTGTTGGAGAATTATACTTTGGTAACAATTTTTATAGAGGTCATAACACATCATGTTTATTGTTAATAAATAAAGAACATTGTATGAATTGAGGCCATTGCGGCACAGCAGTCCATTACCGGATTGTAAAAACGACGATTTTGGTTCGATCTCCACTCACAGGATGAGTTATTGTCATTTCCTCCCTCTGGTAATAACAATAAGAGTGATGTCGAGTGGACACCAACATGCAATATTTCGAATATTGGGTAAATATAGGTGAGAGTCCTAACAATGGTCTCCCTCTGCCTGACCTGATATATACAAATTACAGCATTAAGCAAAAAATATAATAAAGCGTGATTGACCTTAAAATTGAAATGATGACTGAATTATACTTAGTTTGTACTTAACACCGCTGTAGATTAGATTCATTCGGCTAGGGACAGAACTAAGTATGCAAAGTTGACTGCCAACCTTCACTAGTTGGAGAGGCACATTAAGAAGAAGAAGTTGGTACTTACATTCTATGTATTTCTAGTGGTGTACCAATTGATCCTAAATTTCTCATAGGTGCAATTTCTCCTCCACACCAAGCACATCTGATTCTTCCCTCTCCCGCATGATAAAATCCAGCACTAACCAACTCTTCTCTTGGCACTGATGGATCCTATAAATTTTATATACATTTAATCTAATTCTTTAATATTAAAATTTTACATAGCAGTATTAAAACCCATGTAGTATTCAAAACCATTGGAATGCTCTGACTACTAAGCAATATTTACATCACAACTATATTCCACATTTTAAAGAGCTTAATATATATAAGATTTAATTCTTATTAAGCTATGTTGAAACTCTTATATAATTGTTACAACTTATTTACATTTTACAAATTTACCCAAAGAAGATACTGCTAAAAATTATAATTGTTTTCAAAACAATGCTATTACTCAATATATTAAAAATTTTCAAATGTTATCCCATACTTAAGATAAAATAAGTCTAATGTTTGCATAATATTAAATAAAAAATATTTATTACAGCAATAAGTTATTTCTAACTTTCTATATTAAATTATTTCTTTGAAAGTAATAGTGGTATATAGAGTTAATTTTTATAAAATATATTCTATGTAAAAACAACCTTCAAATATTAATTTAACCTCTAAGGTTATTTGCTCTTTGTCTTAAAGGTCATGCAAGTGTTTCAAACATTTTTATTTGTTTTAATATAATAATGCAAATATAAAAATATTTCATATAATATCTTTTACCACATGAATAAATTACTACATGTTAAAAATAAGCATTATAATCTACTTTACTAAGAAACAAAAAACCACTCACATCCCAATTCACAAATGATAATAATCGCAGAGCATTGCTTTTGTACATTTCATCATCTTCAACAAGACCATAATCAGCAGATGACTCAGTATCTCTTTGCTCATTTTCAAGAAGAGGTATTTCTTCAGAATTTTGGCTATTATTACATTCTCGGCCATTAACTAAAGGAACATTACCTGACAGTGAAGGATTAGCAACAAAAGCACAATTTGGCTCCATTTGCCTATGTCTCCACATAACCTGATCACCGTAATTCCAACTGGATATTTTGCCTCCACAACTAAAGCACTCAACCTCAGTCCCGTAACCTGTATAAAAAAAGCCAGCTTTGGCTACTCTTCCAGGATCTACAGGTGCTGAAGAAGGCCAATTTGTAAATGTATTTAATCGATTAGTCTCTTGATTCATTATTTTATATTGTATATGCACTATATATTTTTTTTGTTATTTTATCACAAATAAGAGTTTATCTTAATAACAATTGTTCTAGTTATAGTAAAATCAAATAGTATTTAATAAGATTGTTTGACTAAAAATGTGAATCAATAACTTTGACAACATAAAATTCTATTTTGATGGACCACAGATGAAGAATACATATTATAAATATTGTCAACATAGAATACAAATACTAATATATTACGTTCATAATTAAGCTCAATTACATTGCCAGACTTAAATATAGGTAGTACGGAGTACTATTTTACTCTTTATACTTTGTAACTACTTTGTACGCACGTTTTATAAAGATTCCATTTATATATTCCATGATTTGAGTATAAACATTTTCATTTTAAAAATATAATAATTCAATAAATTTAAAAAAAATCACAGAAACTTCTGTTAGTCCAAGATCCCAGAGCTGCCAGACCAACGTCATTTTAGCAATGCTGAAATTTTTAAATACTACTACAGCTGTTACAAAATATAACGCATAATATTCTTTAATATATCTGAATTGAATTGAATTCTTGGTATATGGAGTTTCGATTAATATATCTGTGGAATTTACTATCAACTGTCACGTTGACAATGCCAATGCCATTTGCCAAAGTCAAATCATAACTACTAATCAAGTAATCAGATTTACCGTTTCCTTTCCGGTAGTAAAGTGCATCAATTTTTTGCCGGTGTTTTTATATTATAAAGCCAAATAAAGATACCCCATAAATATAAATAATATACAAAGCAAAAGGTCTAACATTATAGTAATTTTCAGTTAAACCTTAGTTTAAAATGTTATTTTTCATTGGAATAGGCTTTTTGATAGTATTAAGCATTTTTATGTTAGTGTTGCATCTATTATTAGAGAAGAAGATTGTCTACAAAGATTTAAAGAAAAAACATGTTGTTGTAACGGGTGGATCTAGTGGTATAGGTAAAGCAGTAGCAATTGAAGCAGCTAAACTAGGAGCCCATGTCACTATAATCGGTCGCGATATACCGAAGCTTATTTTGTCAGTAACTGAAATTACAAGTCACTGCACCCCTTACAGTGGGCAAAAGATACAGTATGTTGCCTTGGATATAACATGTGATTATAGTTCTATAGAAAAAGCTCTGTCTAAATTAGAAAATGATGTAGGACCAGTATTTATGCTTATTAATTGTGCTGGAATGTGCATATGTGGTCAATTTGATAAAATGTTAGTAAAAGACATAAAACAAATGATAGACCTTAATTATTTTGGAACTGCTTATCCAACAAGATATGTTTTGCCAGGAATGAAAGAAAGAGATGAAGGAATAATAGTATTTGTATCTACAGAAGCTGCCTTGCTGGGTAATATTTTTTTATAATTTTAACAATTTATATCTTAACATTTATAAGTAATGAGTATACCATAGAGCACTTTGACAGTGTGTGAGACAACAAATTACCCATTCAAGACAACAAATTACTTTCCTGTTTTTGCTTTACCAAGTCTGATAAAGTATGACACTAAAAAAGTAATGCTTCAAATTCTTGCAGAAAGTGAACAATGCAATAACCTGACAATAGTTTCTCTCTGCCTACCCTGCTATACATAGAATAAAGCCTGAAATTGTGAAACTAACAGTGATAAGTCATTTTCTTCTTATACCTTTTAACAAGATTGATAATGTTTTTAGGAATATATGGCTACAGTGCATATGGCGCTGCCAAATGGGCAGTGCGTGGTTTAGCAGAATCTGTATTTATGGAATTAGTGGGCACTAATGTCAGGTTGACTCTTGCCTTTCCACCAGACACAGATACCCCTGGATTTAAAAATGAGGAACTGACTAAACCCAAAGAAACAAAACTTATCTCAGGCTCAGGGGGTCTTCACTCAGCAGAAGATGTAGGGAAAAAACTTCTACAAGATGCATTGGTAAATTTTAATCACTTTATAAACAATATTCACATACAAAACTAGATTTTACAGAAATAATCTAAATAAGTAAATCTACTAACCTGGAACCAAATAAACAAAAAATAATATTTTTAATGTAAGTGAAATTTAAATAAAAAAATAATACTTAAAATATATATTTTGAGTATAACTTTTTAAATAATAATGATACCTACTATATTAAGTAGAAAATTGCTTGACTATTGCTGATCAATGACCTTTGCCCTCATTTAAGTTTTTTAGGTTGTTGGTGCATACCCAGTCATAGTGGATCATTTCTTATGAGAAAATAGGATATTTATCTCTGGAGTTGTTAGTAACTTATTACAAAACATAAAGTTATTAAAAAAGAATCATCTAAGTGTGTAGAATAATTCATGAAAAGTAGGACCATGTCCGGCAAGTTTGAGATATTTAAATTTGGGGCTAAAAATTGGGATATCTAGTAACATTGTCCCCATCACATGTACCAACTTTTCAACTATTAGTCGAAATTTCTTCCTGTAAAAAATAAAATTCTATTAAATTAAATATACAAATATTGAATGTAAAAATTGTATACAATTTAATTGTTATTATATATATTTTATTTATGGTTCACAACTTTGTACAAAGGAAAAGTTATACATATAATAAGATTCCTTGTTTAGTCTCCCATGGAATGTTATGTTTGTAACAAACGGGTATGTTATATGTGTCCAAGAGACAAGTGTGTATCAAAGAAACATTGGTTTTATTGCTACTTAGTTATAAGGTATATTATTTTTAAACTTAATACACATTAAATGCAACAAATGCATCAATCAATTTTAAGTAAAAAAGAATCCAATTTAGATAATATAATGGCTACCACATGAAAGAATATGCTAACATAGATCTCAGGGCAGGAATTTTCTGGCTTTTTATTTGTTATAATTAAGACAAATCTATAGAACTTGTAGCATATGTTCTATTTTGATGTATAAGTCTAAATAATTTACTTTCGTTTGCATGAAAGAATAATGAACAGTTGGATGTGCGTATATGTATTATATAAGTATGATTTGCAAGTCATCATGACAGTTGTCCTTATCAATATAAAGATCAATTTGAACTATTAAAATAAATTACTGAGAAGTGTCTCTCCATAATTCTTATTTATAGTCTTTGTTAGAAATTATTATGATAATATACATTTAGGTATGTTGGCATAATATATGATGTACACTGTACAGTTCGTGATTGATCCCCAAAAATAAGGATTAAAAAAAACTTAAAAATCAAATTAATTAATAAACAAAATATATTTTAATTCTTGTACATTCAACTTGCATCCTTATAATTTTCACTATAATCAGTTGTGTTAACGACGAATTGCGCCATTCATGATTTGTATAAAAAAAAAATGCGCCGCGCGCCTCTGGCTGGTAGATGAAAAGCATTTTGTTACCAGAGCAAGAAAATAAAATTAAATCATTTTCCAGAGTGAGAATTAAACTGGCAGCCGTCGCGTTTTCATTCAGTTGCTGTGCCACTGCAACATAACTATATATGCACCATAACCGTAATTATAAAAATATTTTCTTTTTACAGAAAGGAAAGAAATACTCAGTTTTTGGATTCAGTGGTCATTTATTGTCAACTTTGTACTGTGGGACCATTGACAGTGCTACGCAAGTTCTTTTACAAGTATTATCTTTGGGAATTATTAGAGCAATTATGGTTGGAGTTCAACTTTCATTCCACAAAATTGTTAGAGATGGCTTAAAAGAAAAGGAAGAAATAGAAACTATAAAGAACAAAAATTTATAATACTAATAATTCCTATCTAGTCTTAGCATTTTAAGATATGTTTATCTATTTCATATTGTTATTGTATCTATTTCATATTGTTTGTACCAAATGTAGAAAAATAAATTGGGATTTGGAAAACAGTGGTAAACATGTTTGTCACTTGTAAAATATGTGACAAACATGTTTGAGGAAACAGGTATGAGTTGAACTAGTGTGCATAATCTATTCATATAAAATTGTAATTGACGGCGTATATGAGGATATATATTATTGGGGACGGTTATTCAGGTAATTCTGATCAATTATATGTATATTGAATATGAAATAATGATTTTTAAAAATATTTATTGAAAGATGGAGGAAGAAGTACAAACTTTCTAAACATGTAATGTTTGTGTTCGTTATGTGTATGTGCTGTAATCTATTCTGTTAAAGTGCACTGTAAAAGTGCATACTGACAGTACTTTTTGGGTCAAAGTGGAACGAATATCTATCCTCACAAACTTTCACAATAGATATTTAGAAGGATAACACACAGTTACTATGTTGTGCATTTTTTAATCTTAGTTGTCTTGTTAAAACCATGTTTTTAATTACACAATAAAAATACTGTTATTTAAAAGGTTATTTTATTATTTTTTACACATAAATATTTATATACTTAATAGAGTTTATTAATATTTGCAATATAAAAATTATGCAGTTTGCACGCACATATTTTGTTGGTAGTGCAGCCGGAATCCACGTCCTGTATAAATTCCATCAGATCTAAACCATACTATAATAGGTCCAGCTGCGTCATCTGTAAAATATAACGTGTTTAAAAATTAAAAATTGTAATTGTAAAAATTGTTAACCAAATACTTAACGGCCTTATATTTCCATAAAAAGAGTTTGAAAATGTGTTATTATTTAGTGGGTTAAATTAAGATATATACCTGTAATTGGTGCATCTAAAGAAAAGTCTTGAAGGACAGAGCCGTCATTTAAACGTTCACCGCAAAGTCGTAGGGCTGATATTAAGAGCCAGTCGCTTGGACAATCGAATATCTCAACCCCAGCTTGTCGGGGTGGCAAAACTGGAAGACCCTCTATAATGAAAAATAAAAAAGTTATTTTTTTTGTTAACAGAAACATTAACAAAACAATAGGTGTCCCACTTGTAGAGTCTTATAAAAGGATGTTATGCAAAGTATATTTATTTTTGAATTTTTTTATGCCTATTTTATGCCTTTGGTTGCTTCTCGATAACATGTCATTTTAAATCTGTTGGATTTCAAGCAGCTCTTTTTAAAAGTTATTTCATTTCTGAAATTTAGCAGAATGGCTAAATCTTTTTCATTTGTTTGCAATAATCAAATATAACCTTAATGAAAAATTATTTTTTAATCTAAATTTGTATAAAAAATATGTAGATTGAGGTAAACGTAGATATTTTTAAGACATCAGTAACACATTTAAAAATATGTGCATATATATTGTGAGTTAATGAATTTATACTCGTGCATGTATAATTAATATTGATACGATAAAATCATATTACGTGGCTTCGCTATAATGATAACCTTTTATCATAAACTAATGCGCTAACTCGTATCTTTTTATCATATTAATCTGTTAAATTTGTAATTTGTGTGCTCAGATATGACTTATTAAATAATAAGTACGTATACTTTTAATTTAATTACATTTCCCCGTTCTGGTAAGACAGAGTGCGACGTTAAGTTACGATGTTCAACACACAATAGCTCAAATGAGAATGGAAAATGAAGTACGGAATGTCTTGGCATCAGGCTTTAGCTGCTGGGAAAATCATGAAGCGGCTTTTTTAAAAAAATACACAAGTAGGTATATTTACATAACAAAAATTATACCTAATCAATATCGTAGTCTTAATAGATTGTTACGTTTACATAATTATGGACTATTTTTACACTATATTATATTAGTTATATTTTTTTGGCTTTATGCTGTATTCCGCACATAACAGGGTATGCAGAGGGAACCTGTGAACCCAGTGTTAAGCCACTCCGTCCCTATACTTCCATTCCCCACTTTCCGCCGAATTCAAAATTCAAAGCTGCGCTTTGCCCCGTTACCAGAGCGAGCGATTCGAACTTACTCACACGCTTGAGCCCCTGCGTCACGACGGCCTCATTTACCTATTTAATATTAAGTAGGTACATGTTATTCACTCCTAGCAAAAATATTTAGCCAATTACATAATTTCAAAATTGGAAACTAAGAAAAAGGCTAGTAGTTTACATAGGTATCTCATACCTGTGTCGTAGTTGACTATTTGCATATCTCCGGCGTTTGTGTACGTCACGCTGCATGAGTCTGCTTTCCGATCTATGCACATGGCATAATTCATATTATTCTGAAAAATATATTACAAAATATTATAAATAAATTTTATATTACAAAATAAAATGGCTAAGTAGGTATATAATATATTTGAGGCCAGGCCAGGCCAGAAGAGGCACAACGCGTGCGACTGTAAACGTGCTGTGTATACACATTCAGTATACTGAACCCTTCCACTTCAAATTAAATCTAAAAGGAAAGTGTAAGAATAAAAAATATTAAATTTAATAAAATTTTCCTTATCCTTATTATTTTCTATATACCTAAAAACTATGTAGGTATATAGGAGTACGGTGGACCGTGGCCCGTTGAACATAGCTGAAGATTTCATTTTAGGATGTATTCTAACTTTACTAGAGTCTAGAGAGTCTAGAGATTTATTCTAACTTGACACTAGAGCGAACAAATGAAAATATTAAATGTTTCACATTTTAGTCGAACCCACGACCTGTCGCGTTTATAGTCACAAGCTTGTGCTCCACGACTAGCAAATCAAATCAAGTGTATACTATTTATTTTGACGATTTTTTGTGTACGTGCATATTTTTGTGGTACTTTAGGTACAGGCTATACCTACAGCATACAGGTGTAGCTTTGTAAATTCTCGACATACATACATTACATGGAGTGACCCTCGTTCACCAGCGAGACCTAGCAACCAGTCCACATTGTTCCAATAAATAGTAAGTAGACCAATAACATGCTTAGATAATATCATTTATGTAAATTTTATGTTAACCTCAATATGTAACAATTATTATATGAAATATAGTATACCAAGTATGACGGCGTCCTCGTTATTCCTATTTCAGATGTGTCACGATAGTTAAATGATTCCATATGTCCCTGATCTTCCTTATAGTATTGTAGGCAACCAGCAGGAGCTGATAAGGCATCAGACAAGCTTAGTTGAGTAATCTGTAGTAACAAATATAAAAAAAATATTTGGTGTAGTAAACAATACTATCTCTCACGTACGCTTTAAAAGTAATGTTAAAACCTTCGTAGATTGTATTGTATTTAATCATAGTTAAGTCTTAAGTGTAAACGTACCGTAGTTATAAGGAAAGACTATAATCATATATTTACCTAATTACTAGGCCAGTCGCGGCGCAGGGGCACAAAATGTGACTGCAAAACCGACTGGTTGTGGGTTCGATCCCCACTATATGAGATTAAATGTTTATTTAAATTTATATTTCCATTTCTTCGCTCTGGTGTTGAGGCAAAGCGCGGCGTTGAGTTCTGCCACTCAACACGCAATGCCTGCAGAATTCGGCAGAAAGTGGTTAACGGAGTGTCCTAGCACTAGGTTCCCTCTGCCTACCCCGCTGTGTGCGGGATACAGCGTGAAGCTGATTTGATTTGTTTGACCTAATTACTTTATTAAAAAAGTTTTTTAGCTTTACATTGTATCCCGCACATATAGCAGCAACAGCAGGGAAACCTGGGAGCCCAATGTTAAGACACTATTCGCCGCGCATTGCCTCGTTACCAGAGCTAGGAAATGAAAATATTAAATATTTCAGTTTCAGTGGGAATGGAACGGACAACCTGTTGCATTTACAGTCACACGCTTGTGCCACTGCGCCACTACTATTAAAATAGTATTTATTGATTTTTTATAAGAATAAAAATAAATGCTATATTTATAAATAAATAGGTACTTGCAGATAAGGTAATATTGTCTAGTTCGTATTTTTTATTGTAGTATACCTAATAAAAAGATATTTATTAGCATATTTTCCTGAATATATTATTCTATGTTGACACCTTTTATAAATGAATTAAATATTTAACATACCTAACTTTTTATTTTTCCTTTCCCTTCCCTTCGTTATTACGGGGATTCATTAAGACAAAGTACATGGTATTATTTTTGAGGCCAGTCGTGGAGCAGGGGCACACGTGTGTGACTGTAAACGCGACTGGGTGCGGGTTCGATCCTCACTCGAGGAAATGAAATTTTTATTTCAATTTCTATTTTCATTTCTTTGCTCTGATGTCGAAGCAAAACGCGGCTCCAAAACTCGGCGGAAAATTGGGAATCGAATGTCTTAACACTAGGTTTTCTCTGCCTGCTGCTGAGTGCGGGATACAGCGTGAAGCTGATGGTATTATTTTTTTGAGGAGTAAGCAATAAATGACACACAATAAACGTTTGAAAATATAATAATAATTACCTTAATAGCAAACAAACGATTTTCAGAAGATATGGTTTGAAACGCAAACGTTATGGGTTCCATTGATTCGGAAACTTCAATGTACACTGAAATAAAAAATATCTATTCTATAAAATTACCTTAAAAATATTCTTTGTACACGAAGTCCTATAGAATGTTGGCGGACGGAAAAATGATAATAATATACTCGTATTTTGACAGTAACTTTTCAATCCAACAATCGAAAATTTATGTTATTAGCTAGAAAAAAAATTGATGACTGCAACTATATATTTTACCAAATTTAAATAATACATACAATGTTGTCCTGAATTGATCCCGCATAGTATGGGTACAATGTTATTTATATTTTGCCCTGTAACCACAAACTGATCTTCTTCACATGTTCCAGCAGTCGGTGGTAGAATCTAAAATATTTATTAAATTAACAAATAAATATATAAAGAGATACCAATAAGTAAATTTACAATATTTACTGAAAGTTTATAACTTTTGAGATGTATAAAAACATCAAACTAGGTAGGTATCCATGCGACTACTTATATGTATGTTTTATACATGTAATGTAAATTTATAAGCTTGAATTTAATAAAATAAATTGTTAAAATAAATATATATAATATTATTATTTTTTTTTAAATATTAAAAACTGGGGTCGATCCCCACTTGGGGAAATGAATGGTTATTTATTAATATTTTAATTTTTTCGTTCCGGTACCAAAGCAAAATCTCGAAAAATTCGGTGGAAATTGGGGAACGCAGTGTCTTAACATTAGGTTCCCTCTGCCTACCCTGCTATGTGCCGAATACAGCGACAGCGAGAAGCTGTTTTTTAAGAATTTAATTACCTCAAAATTCATGAAATCCAATCGTAACTGTTTAATCTCAATGGAAGCCTTATCCAAAGTCAATGTACACGACAATCTGTCTGTACTCGGTCCTGGATAGTTGGGGTTTGTAAGCCAGCCGACAGGAGCAGATGAATGAGAGTCACATTTCAAGAGAACTGAAACATACAAATTAATTAGAGTGACAATAATACTATATTAATTTCCATTTTATAAAAAGCCAACTCGGCATATTTGGACAGCATCTGAATGTAAATATGAGTGAAATGGATGGGGTTCGATCTCCACTGAGAGGATTGATATTTTAACAATTTTCATATTTGCTGGAGGGAAATCTATGAAGCCGGTTTAATTTATTTAATGTCTATATTTATTATACATCTTATAGTAAGTAGTAGGTATACCTCCATATCTATACAAATCCAACGTCACAATCATTTCATTAAGATTAGTTTATAAAAGAACAAAATGATCACACAATCTACGTACTGACACAGCATATCCCGTAACCATCAGCGCAAGTGCCCATAGAAGTTCCATTTATTTTTTGACAATCATATTCGTGAAGGCAGGTCCCTTCTAGACCAGTGCTGGAGAAACATTTCACGTGTTCAAATTGAACCACTTCAAAAACTTCCAAAAATCTACTTTTTATATCAGTATGTGATTTTGAATACTTTTGTCTTCTTTCAGGACTACGTCTTCTTATTTTTTTACGTTTTGGTTGAGATATTGGATTCAAATATTGTACCTCATTTAATTCAGTTCCTGGACCACTCTTAGATGTTTTGGTAAAATTTAAGGCTTCGAATTGTGTTGTTACAGGCAATTTTAAGGAATTAGATGTTTTCAACTTCGAAATCTGTGTATTGGCGTGAGAAGGATAAAACACTTCGTCGGCTTTCTTTATATCTGAAGCTAAAAACCAGGTTTTACATTCGGTGTTTATGACACTAGCTAGAATTAATAAATATTTTAAATATTCCATTTCCCACTCAATACAAATACAACACACTACTCACGTAAACTAAGATAGTTATGGAGACTAATAGTTTTGCTTATAGTTGCTGGGGACAGCATGACGGATCTAATTAAATGTTATAGAAACTGTAATACTTATTTGACCTACTTATGAAGTCAATTTTCTTTAACAGTTATAATAATTTAAGTGCTATATAAAATACTACGATTACCATAAACGTTCATAATTTATTATTTTCTAATTCTTGTTTAGTTAAAAGTTATATCTAAATTTGGTCTAAAATTTGTATATTTTTTTTCAGCTTTACACTGTATCGTGCTACGCTACTTCTGTTCCCCACTTTCCGCCGAATCCTGGAGGCATTGCCAGTTGAATGGTGGAACTCAACTTTGCCTTGTTACCAGAGCAAGGAAATGATAATATTAAATATTTAATTTCCTCAAGTGGGAATTGAACCCACAACCTATCGTTTTTTGCCTATGACTGGCCTCACTGGCCTCATGTCCAATTAATAAAATTTAAAATGCATCGATGCATTGTTTTCGTTTGGAACCAATTGGAACCACATAAACATGGGTGCGTGTAGGTAGGTCCTTGCTGATGCAACAGTATAAACCATTGCAGCTCTAATATTTGGCGAGGAATGAAATAGAATACATACTTATACTTGTATGAGTATGTACCTATATATGTCTTAATTTACTTATTTGAGAAAATGAAAAAGAGGTACCTAGCCATACCTACCGCAGGTTTGATCGTCCCCGACATGCAGATTCGTTCATTATAAAAGAAAGACACTTTCTGAGTTTCAATTTTAAAATACAAACATGAAATGAGATTAATTTATTTATTTATCATATTAAAGAGAGTTTTATTTAAATAAACGTTGTCCTTGTTAAGCCGCACCCATGAGTTAGTTACTTTTCCCAAAGCTCCAATTGAAATATGCGTCATATTCGTATCCACACACGTGTCCTATGATAGGTAGGTCCACATATATTAACGGAGACTTATATAAAAGGCAATTCGGACCCACTGGTACAGTAGTGTGTTAACTTTAGAATCTCTAACAATCATGTTTAAGGTAAGTCCTAGATTAAGGCAGTCCTAGAATTTTGATACTTAAATTTTGATACTTTTAAACATGTTAGGAAATTTCAAAATATATAATTAAATTGTTAAGTGAACGCTAAGAAGTAATACGTGTATTTTCTTTATACGATAAAATTCGCTATACAATGATAGTAGTTGAAGGTTTGAATATGATATTCGATAATAAGTAGATACCTACCTAATAAGTAAAAGGTTGTGTCCATAAATATTCAGTTTTTTTATATTAAGCATTATATAAGGCGCACACGTTCGATTGTAAATGCGACAGTTTTTTGGTGTGATTCCCATTCGAGGAAATGAAATATTTAATATTTTAATGATTTGATTGTCATAACGAGGCATAACGCGGCGCAGCGAAGGAAATATATTTATTTATTTGTTATTTATTATAATACTCAACGAGAACATTATTTATAAGTATGAATTAACTTACTCAACTTTATTCGGACCCTGACAAAATTGCAAGATTCAAGACAATTTTAAAATTTGCAGGTAATTTTATTCGCATGTGCAGTAGCTGCCGTACAAGCAGGAGGCTTAATCGCTCCTGCCAGCTACTATGGCTCGTGGAATCCGTATAGCTCCTACCCCGCGCAACCCGCCATTGCAACACAGCAATCGAATATTTTACGTTCGCCATTTAATTTAGGACAGGTTTGTCATTTTTTAAGCACAATTATTTTTCCACATAATAGACCGGAACCCTCTGTCCGCGAGTGAGCTGCCGTATGCTCACTCTGCAGCCACTTTATTTAAAATACCTTCATGCTAACTATAGGCTTATCCTTTTTTTTCTAATTTACAGGTATCGACCTATTCAAAAGCTATCGACACTCCTTTCTCGAGCGTACGTAAAGCAGACGTAAGGATTAGTAATCCAGGGTACGCTGTCGCACCTGCATATGGGAGTTATGCGCCTTTGGTGTCCCAGGTTGCTGCTCCATTAGCTGTCCCTAAGGTAAGATTAATATTTAATACATATATTTAGAGTAATTCTTTTTTTTTTGTATATTCAGATTAAAACAATAATTACGAGCTGATGTACGATTATATTATATACTGATATATACTGACGTATTCGTTGCTGATTTAAAATTAAAAATATTTACTTTTTAATTAGTGTTACATTAAAAGTCCTTCTATTGTTATTAGAGTATAATTTTGTAATAAATGGTATTGTGGCCCTTATTAACGCTATTTGTTCTAAACTTTAGAAGTCTAGAAGATACGAGTCTAGAGAATATGTAAAACTACCCAGCAAAAATATATCTATATCTTTGTTTATTCTATAGGTATATGTTTTGTAATTAAAAGAAGAATAAAGGTGCCTTTTTAGTTTTAAGCAATCTAATTATGTGATAAAATAGAAATACAGTCAGATTTTGGGACTCAAGCAATAAAAAAATATATAAAATAAAAAAAATAAAATCGATAGTGATTATAAAAATAAAATATAATTTTATTCATATTTCAATAATAAGTACTAATTGCTTAATTTTAGGTTGCAGCTGGTCTCTTAGGTGTGGCTTATTCTGCTGCTCCTGCCGTATCTCATATGACCTATACTAATGGTCTCGGCTTGGCGTATGGGTGGTAGACTTTCACGACTATTTGTTACTTGTTATACTCTATTATTTTAAATGTGTTAAAGATTCCTCTGTTACCTGATAGTTTTAACATAAGTACATATTTATTTTAATGTTTATATAATAAATTTATTTCAAATATTTTAGCATTTTTAATTTCAAGGCACATTGATGACAATTACCGTACCTTTTTAGATTATTTATAATGGCCAACTCTAAGAGTATCGTTCGAATAATTTTATTTTGTTGATGTTCATTATTTTATTCGTTTAGACAATTTAAATTTTACAATCAAATCTACAAAAAAAATCTTATTGGTTTAAAATTTAAATACATTTTACCTTTATGACTGTACTTTTTACCTGTATAATTAGATCAAAATTCAATATTGAATACAAAACAAGATATAAGGTGTGTGTATCAAGGTCAGGTATGTATATCACGACAGAGAGTATGAGTTATTTACTTGCATAACTTATTAATCGGTATTATATCGATATCAATATTATATCGACTTTCAATACAGTCTTTTTATAAGATTACAAAGTGGTGGGACTTTTAATCAAGTTAAATCCTAATCTATTAATACGGCATATTAAACTTGTCATCGACAATTTCAAGTTTTTTTTTATAACAGCTTGATTCTGCGAAGACGTACCGCTACAGTATAGAAAACACGAATCAATTACTATGTAAATAAGGGTCATTATTATGCCCCTTATTTAAACAGTAATCCATTTATTAATGTCAAAATTAAATAAAGACACCTGACACTTGACAGCCGTCATCGTAATCTTGCACTGCAAAACTTGCAGTCACCCTGTTACTAATTATACTGTTGTGTATTAATTTAATAATGCCAAGCTATTATTCATATAAATTGTAATGTTTTATGACTAACCACTCTAAATTCTGACAAATAGTCTATGCTCTGCCAAATGCAAACAAATCTTATAAATAAGCTACATACAAATAATTAATAACCTCGGCAACCTAGATAATGTTTATTTAAGGCTCTTGCGTTACCTTGGCTGATTACTGATTGCAACTGTAAAAGACATTGAAAAGTAGCAAATAACATTAACAAGTTTAGTTGAACGGATCTAAAAAAATGTCTGACAGTGGTGATAGTGATATATCTTGGATTTTTTATAAAGATAGACCAGATTGGAATGATGTGACTCCTGTTCCTGAAGATGATGGCCCTACACCAGTTGTTGTAATTGCTCATTCGGAAAAGTGTAAGGATATTAAGCAATAATAATACTTTCACTTAATAATACATTATTCACTTCTATTTTATTTATTTATGTCTATTTTTAGTTGAAGATGTATATAATTACTTTAGAGCGGTGCTACAAACTAACGAAAAATCAGAGAGAGCTTTGCGTCTCACAGAGGACGCTGTTGAATTTAACTCTGCAAATTATACTGTTTGGCAATATAGGTATGTTTAAAAAAAACAACTATTCTTCATCAAAAATTAAATTAAAGTAGTAGTTTAATTTCATTATTTTTTATTAGAATGAATTACTAGACACAATTATATTTTAAAAAGGCTTTTTGTTATCACAATATTTGTTAATTTTATAATGTAATATAGAAAGTAATAATGCTCAACATAGACATGTTATCAGCATTACTTTAGCTTAAATCATTTTTTTTTTCAGACGAGACCTTCTCAAAGCCTTGGGGACTGATTTGAGATCTGAATTAGATTATGTAGAAGGTGTTATAAAACAATCACCAAAAAATTATCAAGTAAGTTACAGTTGTTAATAAACAATTTAAAGTAGTCAATAAAAGATATTTTTAATGGCTGCAAGATATTGAATAGTCAAAGTCAATGAAATGCGGTAATAATTTAATATTCTCCACTTTCCAGAAGCATTGCATGTTGATAGGCGGAACTCAACTATATACATATATTTTTTAATTTATGTGTTAATATGTTAAGCAAAACATTGTATCCTTCTTTTCTATCACTAAACATGGAATGCCCCTAAAATGCCTTAACACTGGGTTCCCATAATGTTTGTGGGATACATGTGAAGCTAAAAAAACTAAAACAAACTATAACTATTTATCTACTCTGATTTTCAGGTCTGGCATCATAGAAGGGTATTAGTTGAATGGCTTCAAGATCCGTCCCTTGAATTGGATTTAACTGGTGATGCTTTAATCCAGGACCCTAAGAATTACCATGCATGGCAACACAGACAGTGGGCCATCAAAACTTTTGGGTAATTTGCTATAAAGTATAGATTTCACTAAAATAATTTACTAAACATAACATTAAAATCTTTTATAAAAACTACACTGGTAGATATTAAATTAACAACCATGATTGTTACAGTTAGGTTTTCGTATAATTCGTGTTTGGATAATTCAATAAGTAAAGAAAATGTTTCTCCTATTATTACAAACTATTGAGAAAAGTCTTTGAAATATATTCTAGAAATAAATTAATGATATTTTTAAGCAGACCTCATTTTTTTTGTTGTTGCAAATTTTTTCTATAGTTTACCTTTTTATAAAACCTTGTGTTTACCTCGTTTGTTGAACTGTAATGTAGGTCTCTACTGTATATGTATTACAAAAATGATTGTAAAGAACTACTATTTGTATTATTTAAAACCATAGAGCATATAAAATTAAGTTACAAGAAATAAACGTTTTCTCTAAAAATATATTTTTTAGGCATTTCATACTACAAGTAGATTTTAGTAAAAGGTAGATTTTTTGCATAAGGATAAAACATTATTTTTAATTTTATACCAATGTAAAAAACTTATTTTTATCATATAACGTATTTTAAGCATACATTACTTTTTTCAAATGCAATTAAAAATGACTTAATAATTAATATATATTTATTTAAATTACAGTCTTTACGAGAAGGAAATGGATTTTGTGGATTTACTGATTATTGAAGATGTTCGCAACAACTCTGCTTGGAATCAAAGATATTTCGTGATGAATAATCACCAGGGTTGGTCTGATCTGAACGTTCAAAGGGAAATATGCTATACTTTAGAAAAAATAAAATTCGTTAAAAACAATGAGAGCGCTTGGAATTATCTAAGAGGTGTTTTGCTCCACGACAAACGCGGTATCAGCGGAAATGCTGTGGTTCTTTCGTTTTGTGATGAACTGTACAGGAATAGATGTCGTTCTCCGTTCTTATTAGCATTTATTATAGATATTTGCGATGAGTCTATTAAAAAGGAAGATATTAGTGGATCTTACAATGCACATAGAGCTATAGAGCTGTGTGAAGCACTAGCAACGAAATATGATAAAATAAGATCGAAGTATTGGAATTACTTAAGTGATAAATTTAAGAAACTGCTAAACACTGATGATGAAAGGAACAATGCAGACCAGTAATATTATCTCACCTTTGTTTTGTTGCAAAAAAATCTGAAACATAAACACATATTGTTTTCTAAATATATTTTTTTCTATAACAATTTGATTTTAATTGTAATTTTATGGTCTTTGCGCTTGCTTTTATGCTATAAAATAATAAGTGCCATTATTACTATCAACTACAATTAAATATGCCAGACGGTTTTTCGGTACTCAACGCCGCGCTTTGTCTTGTTAAAGGAAAAATATGTAAATAATGCAGTCTTCCGATTGGGAATCCAACACACAACCACAAGAGGCGTAGGTTCAAATCTCGCTACGTTAATATTTTTATGTTTTCTAAAAAGTGAAAATGTATATTTTTTAATTACTTACGTACTTAAGTACTCTTAATTACATGAAACTTGGCTATATACATACGTCAACAATTTACGCACAAAAATTGTGGTGTTAACAAATTTAATTTAAATAAAAACAATATTTACAGACTACTTTCGTCACTATATTATTAAATGTTTAATATGAGCAAGCATAGTTTATTTTCATTCTGTGTACATATTGACACAATTGTCAGCTTTAGGACAATAAAAGTTAATTTTACAAGTAATTTTGATATATACGAAACATTGATCCATTTATTATATACTAAACATACCAAAAACATTAATAAAATGATAATATTATTGAATCGATAAGCGTACTTATGTACGAAATGTTGTTTTCATAAAGTAACATTCGAATAATATTTTATGAGATGTGGAAACAACTAAACAAATTCAACCCCGAGTCTGAAGAACCAATAGCGTTGCAAAATTTAAAAAGATTATTAGCTATAAATGTCTGTAAATGTAAAATATGTGATGATCAAAAGCAATCCATTCATTTTGATACTAGCAAAAAAACACAAGTAAAGGAAGATCGTACTACCAATGTAGCTTCGTCAGTTACAACCCCTCCTTATACTGAGTCTGGTAACCGATTAATTGATATTGATTCTCGAAAAGGCATGTGCCCAGGTTGTTATATGGCTGTGAATCTTCTACGCCACAAAGAATCAAAATATTTAAAAGATGAAATGTCGGAAACAAATCCCTACATGTTCTGTTGTGATAAATCAACCACTAAATTGTCATTTGTGTTGGAAAAATGTACGTCGCCTACTAATACTATCGTACCACGGCAAATCAAACCATCTGTAAATAATATTATAAGCGAGTTAATACCCGTATCGCCTATAAAAAATAATGAATTAGAGGAAATTAGAGGAGTTCATTGTAAAGAGTGGCAAAAACATCATGAAAAATCTCGAATGCCAAATTATGGAAATTTATGTATGGAAAAATATGTTAACTCCATAAGAACGACATTGCCAAAGTTGGATAATTCATAATGTGCATCGAATTATAGTGTGCAGTACATTAATAATAATATGTATATAATAGTAATCATAATTATCCATTGAAATTAAAAGGTAAATAATTTAAGAGTACCACAGATTGGAAATAAATGAAAAGAAAAAAATCGTTCGTGTTTTATTTATTTATTTCGTAAAGATGACAAATGTTTTTTTAAAATAATTTTATTATAATTTAAAATATCTGAAATAGTCAATGTTATTTTGATATTGATTCTTTAATGTAGCATTTGAAAGTAAATTGATACTTGTTATAAGTCAAGACGACCTTGATAAATTTTTAAATCTAGATTTATATTTTATATTCTCGAGTATGTTTTTCTTACTCGACGCTGCACGTCTCCGAATACAGCAGGATCGGCAGAGTTGACTTATTGTTAAGACCATTCCACACGCATCGCCCAAATTCCGAAACATTATCATGACATAATCGAACCTTATGCCCCTGCACCATGATGGCTCTTAATTTTAAAAAATCAGTTAATTTCATATTGAAAATATTTTTGTTTAGTTACTTGCGGTGAAGTTTTATATATTTAAAAATACTTACTATTCAACACTGTATATCCTATCTCTATCTTATTTGCTCTTAGTGATATAAAGTAAGAAATATTAGATATAATAGTAAAGGCAAAATTTAATTTTAAAGGTAATGAGTGGCTCTTCACTTACAAAACTAAATTTTGCCGTTTATACTTTACCTTATTAATGAATTCTATTATAGATAAAATATTCAATAAATGCCATTTTGGGATCTCGATCTATAACAAATATAAAGTACTTACTTATTGTATAAAGCTTCTAAAAATTAAATACCACACTAGTTTGAACTCATTTGACAAAATTCAATTAAGACAATATTAATTTTAAGAATATAATATGACACAATTAAATTACGGATAATGTACAATATACATTATTTAAGCGGCAGCGTAATGTTTAATAAACCTTGCTGATGGATCCGTAACCTGTACCCATTTAGGCATCCAGTAATATGGAGTGAAGTTGTGTTGTCCCGGAAATGATTTTTCAAATATGTATCGGTAATATTTAGATTCTGCCGTTGTAGGTTGGAGACCGGGGTAAGAAACACTAGCTTCCGGTAGCCTCTCTTGAATAATTTCATTGATTGTTGTAAATAACGATTTTTTTACAGATGCGACTCCATCACTAAATGCCTCTTTATGCCGGAATAATATTGAATCCGGTAACAGCCCAGTACCAGCAAAACTATGACGTAGTAAATGCTTTTCAACTCCATTTTGAGGTTGTCGCATTGAAGGATCAATGCTGAGATAATGATTTGTAAATTGTATATCTAAAAATGGAACTCGAAGTTCTAAACTAAACGCACTTGTCGTTCGGTCTGCTCTTAGGCCATCGTACAGATATATATCCGAAAGGAGCCGTATGCTTTCTTTATGACCAGCTTTAGCATCAGGTGCATCTCTGAAGTAGATGTATCCCTGCGCGACTTCGTCAGCTCCTTCCCCGCTAAATACTACGGTAGTATCGGTGTTTTCCTTAATGTACTTCGACAATAGATACATTGGTATACTAGCACGAGTTGTAGTAATATCATACGATTCTAAATGATATATAACGTTGTCTAGCTCTTTTCTCACATCATTTTCATCAAATATCACTTCATGGTGCTCCGTACCAAGGTGTTCAGCCACCGTACGAGCTGCTATAAGGTCAGGGGAATCTCCCATTCCAATTGCAAATGTTTGAATTTTGTATGGCAATTTGTGTATTTTAGCCAATTTTACAACCAAAGCAGTAATTAAAGATGAATCGAGGCCTCCACTCAATAAGCATCCCACTCTTCTATCAGACATTAACCTCTTCTTACAAGCTGCTTCCAATAAGTAAGCAGTTTTTTGGTATACACTCGACAATCCTTCAAGTTCGGAATCTGATACGAATGGCCGGAAATATGGCGACATTCCAGGTTGAAAATATCTCTCGATACATTTCTGTTTTACATTTCCTCCTTCTAACATATCCCATTCTTCATAGTGTCCAGGAGGAAATTGTCCCAATGTAGAGTTTTCATTACATTTTTGTTTTAATTCTATTAAGCCTTTGGCTTCTGAACAAATTCCCATAGCATTGTTTTCTTCGTCATGTAGTTTATATAAGGGTCTTACACCGTAAGGATCTCTGGCAATATAAACTTTACGTGATTCTCCGTCAACCAAGCAAAACGCAAATACACCATCGAGCATTTTAACAGTTTCTGCTATCCCAAATTTCTTATAGCAGTGAATAATAGCTTCTACGTCGCAGTTAGTTTCATATGAAAAATCATATTGGTCTCGAAGTCTTTTGCAGTTATAAATTTCTCCATTACATATAAGAGTTATTCGAGGAAATTGATGCAACCTCATCGGTTGCATCCCGTACAATCCGTCGACAATAGATAATCTTTGGAAGCCTAAAATAGCAAGCGGTTCTCTACTATCTTGTTCAATGCGCCATGCGTCTGGTCCTCGATGGGCGATACAAAATACACATTTAAAATACATTGAATGGCAGTTCGGATCCATTCCAAATATCGCCCAAATTCCGCACATGGTGATCTGCAAAGAAAAACTAATTTTAACATTGATGCAATTTTATCTATAATAATAAATGCAGTATTTTACAATAAGTGTATTAAATGAAGTTTAAAAAAATATAAAGAATAATAGCATAAAGACACTGAAAAATTGTTATTTATTAGTTTTACCGTAATAATCTTCAAATAAAAAATAAATTAAATTTAAATATAGCGCGAGCGTGCAAATGATGTCAAAAATTTTGCATTCAATTGACTACAATACAATAATATGATTATTTTTTAAAGTAGTAATAAATAATAATATTTCAAACTGTCCCATATAGGTACGGCGAGACTCAACGCCGCGATTTGTTATTCTTTTTATAATGTAAGTTTGTAAGTATGGTATTATATTGCTTTGTATTTATTATTTCAATAAATTTAATACGAATCATAGAAACTAATCGTGATCTGGTACTTTTTTCATTTTAACGATCACATTATCATAATAAGTTTGAAAGCTGGTGACCCTGAAGTTGTGTTTCCACGTCAACTATAATAAAATATAATATGTGAAGTATCTTTAAAAGAACCTAATAGAATATCAATAGTTACGTCATTTTAATAAGCGCAACGGATTGGTTAAAAGAGAAGGCTGACGAAATGAAACGGATATTTGCTTCACATTACGTTTATTTAATAATGTTACTAGTTTAGTTGATTAAAAGCACGAGAAAGTAAACTAAAGCATTATTTCAATGTAAACTAACAAATATATTCAAAATATATTAAATATATATTTCATAAATTAAATTATTCGACACGATAAGATATTATTATTACGAAATTATTATATGAATATTTTAATAAGACGTCTTAAATAATAAGCTACTTAAGTAGTTGTCTTAAACCGAGTGGGATATTACTAAAATTCTAGAAATCATTTCAATTTCAGTTTAATGTAAGTAGATCTTTCAAATGAACATCATTAAAAAAACACAAAAGTAAAAAACGAGTTAGAATGCAGCAAAAAATTACCAAAATATACTGTTTATAAATGTATAACATAATTTAATAACTAAAACTCTACCTAATTATAATGTCTGCGATACGTCCTCACAATCTGGTAGTCAAAGCCAAATAATTGACGGGTTGGAACTAGTGCATTGCACGATTAACCCATTGATCCATTAAGTACTTTCATCGTTCATGGCATAAAAAAATTAAGTGCTTTTTTAATTTTTTATACTCATTTAGAACACAAATGAAATGTATATTAATACATATTATGTTGTGTTTATATCTATGTACACTCTATAACCAGAAAGACTTTTACAATTCTATAGAATTGTATACTAATTGTATACTTCTTTTCTTAGTCAATGAAAGAAAGTTGTATAAAATGCAATTGAACTAAATTCTAAAACCTACACCCATGAAGAAAAATTTAAGAAATTATTAAACTTTTAATTAATATAACCCCGTTTTAAAGCACACAATTTATTAAACGTTGTGTAACGTTAATTTAGGAAGATTTTAGCAAATAATCTATATACAAAAATATTTTTTATCTTTTAATAATTAAAAATATTTACCTGTTTTATTTGAATTAAATTGCTGTAACTATCTTTTATAAAAAGACCGATCGATATTGGTATGCCAATGTTTAGATTTTATTAATATAATCGGTATAAAAATAACCTCTCTCATATAACATTAAATCTGCAAATTTGTATGCCACGCGAAATATAATATTTTAGGTTATAATAAATAATATTTTAAAATATGGTACCTTAATATAAAGAAGTTCCTTCTTTAATTATTTCTCACCTTTTAATGTTACGACTATTTAAGATATAGCAAAAATCTTTGTATTGTGACACTAAATAGTTACGCGATTTTATTTTATGCGGCAGCTATCACATTACAGGCCGTGAACCGGCTAGCCACGTTAATAATGACCGTAATTGTGAAGTTTCAGAGTTCAGATGTCGTTTCGCGCTTAATAAAAATGAAGTAGTACTTATTACTATTTGGTAGTACTGAATATTTTCAATTTTGCCGCTTTTTTATCTTCATCATCGTGTGAGCTGATAATTTACAATAAGATTAATAAGATTATAAATAAATATGTTTTGTTTTTTGGAATTACTTATTATATTGGACTAAAATTATTAGTTAAATAAAAATTAGAACTAATCATAATAATAGTAAAATAAATACATTTTCTTCAAAGTTTTATTTCCATTTGATAATATTATAATTCATTTACACGCTTGCCGAGGCTTCACAAGTATAGTACCAACACAAGCGTGTGAATGGTGACTTGGCCTGGCAAGGGCTTTTGAGAGCTTGGGAGATCGCCGATCCGGATCAATGTCGTCGTCTTAAAAATCGACACTGAATAACAATTTATAAGTCTTTTTTAAAGTATTTATAATTTTATACATTACATTTTTTAACTACTTCAAAATAGTAGTAAGCACAGTGCTGCCATCTTATTCTAATAATAAAAATAATTTACGTATATTTTATTACAGATGTCGCTACAATTTACTAATTGCTTTTTTAATATTTGGTTAGTTGAATAGTTGCATTCAGAGTAAATGTGTTCTGTGGTTGCATTTGAATGATTTGACTGTTAATGCGATATGCGATAGAAATGAAGAATAAAACCTCTCTTCTTCATTCTCTAATCTATTCATTTGTTTTCTTTGCCATTGGGCGAAAATATATATCCTATATTACCTATATTATAAATTCGAAAGTAACTCTGTCTGTCTGTCTGTCTTTTACGCAATCAGGCCCAAACCGCTAATTTAATTGTGATAAAATACTCATATAGAGATACTTGAGGGTCTCGGGATGAACATAGGATACTTTTTTTTCTCATATTTGTAATATTTTCTATATATACCAATATATTAAAATAATTAATTTGACATGCAATTTATTCCACCATGTTAATAACAATCGTCGCGTTGCTAAGCAACGGCTTTCAAAGTTTGTTGTTTTAAGAAAACGTCACCCAAAGTGATTTTGCTTAATGCATACATGGCGCGCGCCGATATAGATTTGTATACATTAACAAAATTAGATGATTTCTATAATTTGATATTCATCCTTATGAAAATAAATATAATAGTCACTTTTAGCATTTCATGTAGATGGAAATTATAGTTTACTGTGTAACATTCTAATAAATAAGGAGATGTCACTGATTTCAAATGACCTAGCCTATGAGTGTTATAGTATGACCGACTTTGATGATTTTGTAAATTTTTATATATTTTCGAATTACTATTATTTTTTATGCAATTATTTGCTGCTTATAATTAATTTATCTCAGTTCGGTTATCTATACCGATGTTATACACTTAAAATATCGTAATTTTAATCATTTGGGATTTTATTTAATATTGTTCGCCATAATTAATAATTATTTAATATAGAAAAATGTTTAATACGCACGCACGGCAAACTTTAGGTACTTTTTCTAATAATAAGAATTTCCTTTAGTTACTTTTACTTCTTTTGTTTGTCATTTCAGTTACTCAGATATTTTTTCTAATAATAAATCTCCACTTATTATTATTTTAATTATATTTTATATTATTTTCTTATATTTTCGCGGGCGTAGCCACGTCCGGGCCCACTAGTATATATATATATATATATATATATATAATAACTCACACATATATATATATGTGTGAGTTAAACTCCTAACTTAGTCCGTGGATCGTGCCATCTCCAGAATAGTCTGGTATTTTTATTAATTAAAAACCTTTACACAAGAAGATGAATTCTCTCCCCCCATGAAAATATTTTTAGATGTTCATGATCGTAATTATAAATAAAACTTTAATAAGATACATATATTTTACAAATAGGTACGTTTTTTCTGTTAAGTACTTATTAACAATAACACTTTTAAAACTCGAGATTCATGCAAAAAAATTGCAGGAAAATTAATTAATTTGTTATATAATTAAAAAATAAAAGTGTACAATTGTCTTAACAAGTACTGTAAAATTATTTAAAAAATAATATTAGGTATAATTAAACGTATACTAAATCGAGGCTTCTAAAAAAAGTGAGGTGTCATATGTAATACAAATTGAATAATATTAATATATTTACTACAGAAATATTAATATTCTTATTTACTAAAAAAACTAACGCCTAACTATCGCCATGCGCAGTATTGAGAATAGGGAAATGTCAAAGTATATTCAAGAGTAAGTGTCAAGGTCATTTTGGAGACCTTAAATTACAATCAAAAACTAAAATCGTGTTTTTAGATTTATTAGTCTACTTTAGTATATTAAAGTTATTAAACAATAAATAACATATTGAAATTACGCATTTCGTTACCATCATTTATGAGATGATGTGATGATGATGTGTTCTACTGTTTGTTGTAGAGCAGTGAGGCAGCGTCTATAAGCGCGATGGTTATGGGTTCTAATCCTCGTCGCATTGCTTGTATTTTATGCGTTTACATTCCTCACTTAAATATCAGCACTCTGCAGACAAATGAAAACAAAATAGAGTGGAAACCAGTTAAGATACCTTTATTTTCTTGATTAATAATTAGTGATCTGTACAATACAATGGTAGCTAGAGAGGTCGATTAGCAATGTAGTAGTCGATGAATATTGATGTTCAAAGAAAACGTGTGAGTGTATATAAAATGCGAATATGTACCTACATATAATGTATGTACTTTACATAGAAAAACCTTAACAGACGTTTTCCAACCCAAGTAAATGTAAATAAACATAATTAAAAAATTGCTATTAGTTTACTCAGTAGGTACATATTAATAGATACTTAATAGTATCTATTATAGTTGTTTAGGTACATAACCAACCAAGCAAACAACCAACAACAACCTACACATGACGTTAATCAAATAAATAAAGAAAAAACTATTTATTTCGAATTATATTATATTTATTCTGAGTATTCTTACAGTATTATGGTAGCGATATCAAATGTTTCTGAAACAATAAAATCTTCTCAGATTTATTTCTACGTTAAAGAAACCTTAGAAAATCAACAATTGCTTTTCTTGAGGCTTCCCATCTTCTTAGTCTTATTTTTCTTTAATATAAACAACCTTTCCAAGAAATGAAAAAAATAGGAGAATTTTTTATTTACTGTCACCGATTAAGTTATAGTAAGAGTTTCTAAGAGAAAGTTAAGACAGAAAGTGTTTTCTTTCACGATGTTATAGTCAAATATTTGAAACAAAACAGTCAAAGAAATTAAAGTAATTGAGTTTTAGTAACCAACTACATAAATACCACTAAGATGTGTCTAAGTGTAACAGGGTGGACAGAGGGTTCCCTCTACCGGATACAGGTTTCTGTATAGCATTGAGAAAGTCCGTTCTCCACTTTCCGTCCTATTTTGGAGAGATCGGGTGTTGTGTGGCGGAACAGAAGAATGTCTCCCTGATCTTTGTCTGCTTACTAGGACCCAGAGCGAGAAAGAGGGCGGTCATGCTTACAGCCAGACAGACAAACAACTTCAAATATTATTTTTATTTAACTAACCCATATCTATATATATAAAATCGAAAGGTCACTCACTCATCACGAAATCTCAGAACCTACATGTGCTAGGAATGTCAAATTTTGCATAGGAGTTATTTATAGGACGTAGGTGCTCGCTAAGACGGGAATTTGCAATATTCGACTTCTAAGGGGTTGTTTTTGGGGTTGAAAATTTGTATGAAACTTCGTTACTCACACTAACAAATGCTAGGAGTCTCAAATTTTGCATAGACGTCACTAGGACGTAGTCATGGAGACAGAAATTAATAATAACATAGTTCACGCGGGTGAAACCGCGAGCGGGCCGCTAGTGTATTTATATTGTCATCCGGTTGCAAATCTTTTAACTTTTCTACTATTCTTCTATTTTAATAACATTTTTGTTTTTAAATGCTAGGAATAAAGAATGTTTATTTATTTATTATATCGTTTATAAAGAACTTAAAAACCGACTTATTAATTAACTTTGCTATACATAACGAAATTGCAATAGAATTTATCATTTAAATAGCAATATTATTTCTTCATCATCATCATTATTATCTTCATATTTAATTAATAATGATAACTAGTTTAACACGTGTTTTACTATAAGGAAATATTTCGAATTAATCGTTTTCTGCCTCAAGTTAGCAGGTGCTCAATGTTTTTCAAAGCGTGAGAGAAACTGGGTTCACGAAGCCGATGAGGAAAATCCGAATTCGCTTATATACACTGTGCTTGTTTTGAATGTGAATTCATCAGTGACTTAGTAGTTGAGCTAGTGGGTATATAAAACTTGGAAGAAGCAGTAAAGATTATCATCAAAATGAAGATTTCATTCCTTTTTATAATGCTGATGGCATTAATCGCTCTGTTTGTACCAACGATCAGTGCTAGCGGAAGAGGCCTTCTTGTGAGTGGTTTTTTTCAAAATTATTTTTTTTATTTCTCTTGTATTTGTGATTTAAATAAACTTTAACGATTTAAATCAACTTTAACTTATTTTATTATAATTTGTTAAACAAACCCGTATATATAGTAAATAACTACTATGGATTCCGGAATATTCTTGATATAAGAGGAAGCGCGATGTTCAGTTTCACCACGGAACACGGAAGGAATATTTGAATTTTACCTAGTATATCCCGAAAGAACCTTCTTTTTCTGTTTATCTTGCTATTTTTGGCGTATTTAAAGATATTTTTCAGGGCCTTTAGTTTTGAACTGATCTTTTCAAGTTTTTCTTGTTGTCTATTAGGCTTAATTTTTTGTTGGTATATTTTGTATTTTGTTGGTATGGTTGGTTTGGGTAATGCGTATGTATTAATACTGTTTTACTTATTATAATTTTTTTCTTTTAGGGTATAAACGGCGGTGTCGCTAAGGGTAAAAAATCAACGGCTCGTGAAATACTCGAACAACTCCGTAGGAGAAAAAACCACGGTTAGATTAAAATCTAATAATAATGTATATTATATATAATGTAAAAATTTACAATAATAAATATTATGTTCTGATATTTAAGTTTTTATTTTAAATTATGTTCTATTAAATATTTTTTAGATCTTTTTAAAATGTTATTCCACACTTAGGAAAGGCAAACCCTTTTTCAGAAAACGTTTAAAAAATTAAACCGTAGCGGGACTTGAACCCGTGCATCTTGGAAACCGTCCAAGCGCTTTGCTTTGACAAGTAAGCATAACTCTCGTCAAGTTAGGTCAAAATTTTTATACGCTTGTTACAACTTATTCAAGTAGTTAGAATTATCGTATAGGCAAAGGGGAATGCTGTTTAATTAATGTTATTCCACATATAGAAATGAACAAAATGTTTTTAGAAAATGTATAAGAATTTTTACTAAGCGGGATTTGAGCCTGTGTCCCTCGGAAATGATCTAAGCGCTCTGGCAAGTAACAAGTTCAAATTGATGCTTTTTATTGATCTTATCCTTATTCTTATCACTGATAAGTTATAGCAACGTAGGAAGTGTTGAAATTGTTTGCGATCGTAAAATTGACCGTCAAACTTGTACAGTTTTTGGGGTGTATAACGTTTAAATTGTTTTAAAAAAAAAAGAAAAATAAGGGTTATTCCTCACAAAACTACAAAGAAAAAATCAATTTTTAAGGCTAACAACCGCATTATTTATAAGCTGAGTGGCAGTTATCAACAGCCAATACGCAATGTCTTCAGAATTCGGCGGAAGTCTGCAAAATTCGAACTGAGTGCCTCAGCACACCCGGCTCCCCCCTTTCCAACACCCATTTGGTTAGTGCTACTATTGAAAACGATGTACGAACAGTGGCAATTGTTAAACAGAAATTCAACGAGCTTTTGTAGATGTACAAGCTCGCGCGAGGTTTAGTAGCAAACACTTATAATTATGATGTTGATATACATAATATATTGCTAAAAAATCCCTTAAAACGTACCAAAGTATCTAAAACAAAGCATTAAAAATAGCACGTTCTGTTTCCGTGCGAATGTAGGTATATAAAAATTGTCGGTTTTAGAACTATTTAAGAAATTATTAATAACTAACTATTTTATGCAAAATAATTAATATTGAATGAATTGAATTAATATTGAATGTAAATTACTAGTACACAAGCCCTTTCAATCTTAATTACGTTGTTTAATGAGTTTTGTAAGCTACACTTACAACTTATAAGCCTAGTAAAGTATTCTTTTTTAAGCGATTTAACATCGTTCAATATAATAATTCTTAAATTAAATTCTGTTTGTCTTTACTATCAATGATAAATAAAGACATTTAAAAAATTATATATACCAATACGAAATAATATGAAATATTAATAACTAGCGGACGCGCGCAGCTTCGCTTGCTTATTTAGGGGTGAATTCTAATAAACCGCGAAACGTGTTCATTGAAATATTTTTATGAGTTTAAATTTTAAATTTTATAAAAATCGGTGGCGATTTAAAGATTTTTCCATACAAACTTTCAACCCCTTATTTGCACCCTTAGGGGGTGAATTCGAGAAAACCATGAAATATATATTCAATTAAATATTTTTAAGGGTCTAAATTTAAAATTTTATAATAATCGGTGGCGTTTTAAAGATTTTTCCATACAAACTTTTAATCCCTTATTTGCACCCTTAGGGGGAGAATTCTAGAAAACGATGAAATACGTGTTCAATTAAATACTTTTAAAAATCTAAATTTCAAATTTTATAAAAATCGGTGCCGATTTAATTTTTTTTCCATACAAACTTTCAACCCTTATTTCATCCCTTTAGGGTTAAAATTTTTCAAAATCCCTTCTTAGTGGATGTCCAGATTACGAAAGTAAACATCTGTCGAAATTTAACGTTTCTACGCACAGCGGTTACGGCTGTGCGTGCGTCTTACCTCAGTCAGTGAGGACAAGTCCTTTTATATATATAGATAACAACGATAAACCAGAGAAACCCAATTAACCCAACATTTGATAAAATTTTTAAAGTTAATATATCAGACCAGTTCTGATTTTAAATTTTCACGTGGAAACAAAAGCGTAAATTAAAAATATTAATGTAAAGTATAAATTCAAATAATAAAATTTATGAACTGGACCTTCGTAATTAATTATTTTTTACGATTAATAACGTATATAGGTATACGGACAAAAAAATAATAGATAGATTTTTTTCACATCGCCATTTAAAATCTTAAAATAAGCTGGAAATGTTATTGCCTGTTGTGTTTCATAAAATGCATAAAGATATTTAAAAATGATTTTAAATACGGTTTTGACGCCGGTATACGAGTAGAATGTGAATGGTTGCAGTGTACGGTTAGAGACTGAAATTTTCGGGTAAATATTTTTAAAATATTTTGCCATATTTGAGAATAATACAATTGAGTACCTTCTTTTAATATGGTATTTCCCTCTTTTGTAAGAACATAAATATTTGATAGCCTAAATTACTGCGTCTCCTCATAACATGTCCCTTCTCATAAAATTTCCCGCTTTAATGTTCAACGTTTTTTAATGGGTCTTCTATATGTTTTTTTTTAAAGTTAACCCTTTATTTTTCACATTGCAGTAGAAAAAGGTAACGTGGAAAACTAGTGTTAAGATACTCCGTTCCCATTAAAACTCCTCCATTTCCACCTTTCCGCCGAATTCAAGAAACTTTGCGTATTAAATGACATGTTCAAGACCGCGCTTTGCCTCATTACCAGACCGAAGAAATTAAAATATTATATATATTTTTAATGCAGTTATTACAATATATTCACAGTTACAATATATTCCTCGAGTAAGAATCGAACGTACAACCTTATATCGTGCTACCTCCCTTTTATCTAGTCGGTCAGTCAAAAATTCTAGTTTTCATATCTAATGGCTTGTTGCTATGTGCCTACGTAATTAAGTAACCACAACCAAACATACATCATCATCATCATCATCGTGGGTTTTTTAAACTATGGGACAACCCCACTAATAGGCTTAAGCAAACTAGAACAAGCTTAATTACTTTAAATTAATTTAATTTAAATAAAAGGGGTGTGAAGAAACTGAAGGCATCATTAGCTGAACTACTCACGTATAGCTTTCACGAATCTCACGTTGGTTACTAACATTTTAGTAAAAATGAATTTCTCAATCATTTTTGTTATGCTGATGGCAGTGATCGCGATGTTTGTTAGTCAAACTAGCGCTGTCCCCAAAGTTAATATAAATTCTATAAAAAAGGGTGGCAAAGTAATCGTAAGTATTTTGAAATATTATATAAGTATAAACATATAATAATCTGTAATTAGGCTTTTATAATTTGTGTATATTTGAGGCCAGTAGTAGCGCAAAGGAACAAAGTGTGACGGTAAACGCGACTGGTTGTGGGTTCGATCCCCACTCGAGGATATGAAAATTAAGAAGGAAATCAAGAGGAAAATTTTATTTAAATTTATACTTTTATTTCATCGCTTTGGTGTAGGCAAGGACGACGTTGAGTTCTGCCAATCAACACCCAATGCCTCCAGAATTCGGTAGAAGGTGGGGAACGGAGTGTCTTAATACTAAGTTCCCTCTGCCTACCCTGCTGCGTGGGGGATACAGCGTGAAGCTGACTTTTTTTTTTAATTTGTGTACATCGTAATGTTGTTTTTTTATATTTTTTAGAAAAAGGGACTTGGAATCATTAGTGCAGCAGGAACCGCTCACGAAATATACAATCAACTACACCATAAGAAAAACAATTGACAAAAAATGATTATATATATTTAACTGTAACATGTTTTTGATTTTAATGTTTTGTAATCTATTACAAGGTTATATTAAAAAGTATACATATATTTAAAAAGATTTAACTATTTATTATACTATTTTTCTGCGCGTAACTTTCCTGACATAGGTAGGTATACTTACCTAATAAAATGTTGCAATTGCACAATCACATTTCATTATACTGTATGACTCTATTTTCTTT
>JAEBDU010000004.1:837829-936841 GCA_016802625.1 Heliconius numata
TTCCACGGGATCGAACCCACAACCGTCGCGTTACAGTCACAGCCTCTATTAATAATATATTATTTATATAAGTAATATAGAGATTACAATCGAACATCACAATTTTAAATATTAGACGCAAATTAATTTTACAAAACATGAAATTTTGTACGTTGTGTACACATAATCTACAAAATAAGGATCCTCTATTGTTCAATATGTTGTGTTTGTGTATACCTACAGCATGAGAGATCGTATATTAGAAAGCGGTTGATAACACTCGAAAAAGCGAAAAAGGCCTAATGATGAAAAGACAAGACTTTTCTATATAGAAGATACTTTATTGGAAAACCGGATGACCGAACGAATATAAATAATACATACAATAATAAATATTAAAAATATTATTATACTAAAATTTTGCAGTCTAGATATAAAAAAAAAAAAATATCCGATGTCCAGCTGGATATTGAATTAGTCGTTTCCCTACTTACCGTAAAATATTAATTAGAAAATTTACACTTTTATTTTTAAGTGTATATATTTATTAATAAACTTTAAAAAAGAAGTTATTAATTAAAAGTAGGCAATTTTTTTACTATAAAAAGCACTTCAGCAGTTCAGCAATTATATACATTTCACGTAAATTCCAAGCTTTTCCGCACATTCAACTCCTTGACACAAGTAAATATGTTTGATCGACGTATAATTTTAGTAACCACAACAGTAGACGAGGCTTATTGCAAATTCTACTGAAAATATATCGTGGTTTGCATGGTTTTGGAGAATCCCGCAATAAATGGCTTAAGGAAATAAATATGTCTAAACTAACTCTTTACAATAAAAATTATGTAAAATAAATAGGTAGTATTTTTTAAAATTTTTAAATTTTATATCTTTTCATAGGTAAAAACTATACAATATGATGCTTTGTTATGTTGAATAATAAACATTTTATAACATTTACTTTTAGAAAAAATATTATTATTATCTTAACATGTGTTTTTGATGGTTTTATGAAGAAATCTGTATATTTTAATATTGAAACTTTCTTTTTATTTTTTATTAATGTATATTATAATCTTTTTTTTATGGTAAATTGTAGGATAGTACGATTACTGTTTTATTTACTAAAATACTTACAATTACATGCGTTTGCATATGTAAATATGCAAATGCATGTAAATGCATATAATCCGATGTCTAGTTATTCAGTAATGGAACAACCCAACACCTGTGTTTGCACTGATACTATAATTTTTTCTATGATTCATAATAAATTAATAATATTATTAAAATAATGGTTTTAATCTTTACTATACAACTAGCTTGTATGACAATTTATACGGCTTCAAATTAAAATCAAATTAAATTTATAATTAAGGAAGATATGTTTCATAGTTTTTTTTTACATTAGAAAATACCAGAGCGTCCATTATTGTTACTGAGGACGTGCGTTACATAATACGGTTATTATGCATGTACATACGTGATGGAAAACCTACTCATTGGTTTCTAAGGCATGGGAGAATCCCACAATGGCAGGCTTAAGGAAACATATACAACTTTAAATAGAGGGGGTGAGAAGCAAAAGCATCACACGCTCATAGCTGCTGAACCAGTGCCAATACTACAGCTGTCCCAGAAAAATATATTTAAAATGAAGTTCTCAACTATTTTTGTGATGCTGATGGCTGTTATAGCCTTGTTTGTAGGCGAGGCCAGTGCTGCTCCGAAAGTTAATTTGAACGCTGTCAAAAAGGGCGGTAGAGTGATTGTAAGTATTTATATTTTACGTTACTTTTAATGTTTTACAAATTACATTTTTTTAAATAAGCTATACGTTTCTTATTTAGATAATTTATATTGTTATTTATAAATTTTTAAATGCGCTGCGTAACCTGGAGTTAGGTTTGCGTCTTGGTTAACCTAGATTCTAGATTATTTATTAAATTATATATTTATTTTTAAGATGCATATTTAATGTCTTTTATTTTTTTTTAGAAAAAAGGTCTTGGAATTGTCGGAGCTGCAGGGACGGCTCATGAAATATACAATCAAGTACGCAACAGGAAACATAATTAAAACAGTCATTAATATTATTTTTTTCTATTTATGTTTAAGTAAATAACACTAATATGTATATTATTATAATAATTTATAATAGATTTTAATATATATTTCACATAAAAAATGTATTTTCTTTTATTTTATATCATATTTATTTGATGATTGCTATGATTTAAACAAATTTTATTATTACGTACACCAATTGAAAATAAAGTACAAATTTTAATATTGCTTAAATATTTAAACTTAAAAAAATCCATAAAACTAATTGACATTATCTAGACATAGACATGTCATTCTACCAATGGGTCTAGCCCGGTAAGCATAGGAAAGTTGGCTTCTAATGAATTATTTTTAATATCATTGAATTGCTATGCATTTGTAACCCTTCCTACAGTGCTGGGTGCAGGATATAGAGTGAAAATAACAAATAAGTGCAATGGATTATTTAAAAAAATTATAATATTTCAACGTAAATTTGAAAAGGAACAAATTCTCCATAACTATAATTTATATTTATAAAAATAAAATACTCAATATTCATTAAGTAAAATAAAAAAGAAATAAAATGTGTTCAAATATTTATACGTCTAGATTTGAATGTGGTTTTTTGTTGATGGAGTACGGACACATTATATATGTATGGCATCTGTTTAGAATCACAACCAACGTTTAAAATCCACCTAAAAACTGTGATGTATTGAATATCTGTCTGTTTATCCTATATATTTATCCTTTGTGTTTTTTATTGTGCACGTAGTTGTACACATCGTGAATAGAACCCGCGGCACTAATTACTCCAACCCCTTTTTTCTGCAAACGAATAAAATCATAATTTTTATACCTATATATATGTAAAAAGATATTATTACTATTTTTTTAAAATGTAACACTAATGAAGGATTACTTGTTTAATATACTTACTATTATTTTACCGCCTTTTTTTATTGAATTAATGCTAATTTTTGGATCGGCAGCGGCCGGATTGACTAAAAGTAACATCGCCACCATTAGAGTTAAAAAAACTACGAACAAATTCATTTCAAATATTAATTATTAAATAGATAACCACTCGCCGATGAACTTTTGAATTATGCTTGAAACTGAGACCCTCTTGTATTTAAATGGAAATTTCAATGACATTTCTCTTGTACACATTTGAAATAGTTTCTCGTAGTGCTTTGTGGATTTAGTAATATCAGATAAGTAACTTATAAGTGCGTATAATTTACTTAGATAATTTTACAATATCCACTTTTATTTTTATTCAACATGACACAAAGAAGGGTAATATGTTTATCAGTGTATGTATGTTTGTTACTATGTGACGTAATGTAGGAATACATTATTTTTATGTTAAATTATTTGTATTAACCCTACGAGTGTCAACGCAAACGTAAGTTTGTCAACTTTCAAAAATCGTATACTAATACTTCCCGTTGAATTCGAGTTTTAGTATTAACAGCTTAGCAGGCGGCTAAGTAAAAGTTGTAGAACTTTGGGCATGTATTTGTTTCCTTAACCCTACTAATCTAGGATTCTCCCAAAACTTACAAACCACGGAGGATTTCCAGCCAGTAAATATTATTATTATTATTTAATACACGTGTAAGGGTGCGTGAGTTACGGAACCCTAATCCTACGTATATCCTGAATTCTCTGAATTAGCCTTTCGATGCCCCATTGTTTTAATTTTTAACATTCAAAGACGAAAATAATATATATAAGTAACATAATAATAACAATACTTATACCTACATAATATTTATCGTGCGATATCAATGTGCACGAAGCTACCAATATTACTACCAAAATATGTATAAAAAAGGTACAATACCGTGGATAGGAAAATAACTATAAACTTAAAGCACCTACTGATATAAAAATAGTTCCTTTTATGTTAACTTTATTCACATAAACAATTTTCATTTTAAAAGGCAATATGTTTTAATTTGAGCGTAGGTACACAATATGAGCTTCTAATATCAGGAGACCTGATATAAAAGGATCGCATACCGTACCAACCTATCCTAAAGGAAAACTGTAAATATTAAAATAAAAAAGAGAGACTAAACACTAAACATTTTAAAAACTTGAAGCGCACAAGATGCCCTAACGTATTAAAGTTTAAATATTTAAAGTAATTTATAGAAATATAATGGCTGCGACTGTGGTACGGCGAGGCAGTTTCTAAAATTCATGAAATGGTAATATAGTGCCATTTCATGAATTTTTGAAACTGTCACAGTCGTTATTGGAGCCAACTTTAAAATGTGAAATCAAATTCCATATGACTTCAATGTACGGAAAATGAGCTAAAAGTGGCAAAGGCGTGTTCGAGGACCAACAGCTATGGCAAGAAAAAAGAACGTCTTCAATATTTATACAGTTTAAGAGTAAGAAAACTAAATTTAGCATGAAAAGTGTACACAAGTAATAAATATGATATCTCAGTTTGCGTCATGCTCATGCCGCATACGTCGCGAAAGGCCGAGACGACCCCACTTACGGGATGCGGTGCAGTCCCGAACTCGGTGAAATCTTTATCTCTCTTTATAGCCGCCGTATATAAAGGTACTACATTACTCAAATTGTGACATAAAGCTATATAAAATACTGAAACTCTCCTAAACAATAATATTTTTAAAAAAAACAAAATGAAATTCACGGCATTGTTTGTTGTTTTATTGTGTGTGTTATCATTGTTTGTTGGCCCGAGTGAGGCGAGACCAGGCAAAATTGGCGCTATTAAGAAAGGAGTTAAAGTGGTTGTAAGTTATATTTTTATATATTTTTAAGAATAAATATATATCATATATGTAGCTAAATAGTAGGTTTCCGTATTAAATATTTGTTTTGTATTAATTTCTACTTTAACCTTTTGACATCCCTCGTAACATTTTTAACCGACTTCTGTAAAAAGAGGAGATTATCAATCGAGTACTTTTATATTTAATTATCTATTTTGTGTTTGTCTTATTTTGATTTTCATATAAATATAATTTGTTTCAGGGAAACGGTCTCCGAGTACTAAATGTCGCAAGTACAGCACATGACATTTACAGTTTCTTCCATAAGAAAAGGCATTGATAGTGTGATGTCCAAAATATATATTTACAATAATAACTTAAACTGTAGCTTTAATTAATAATCATAATATTGTGTACTTCTAAGTCCTAAAGTTATAATAATGTAAAATGTAGAGTTATATTAATAGTACCTACCCAACCAGTACTTAGTCATTTTATATACTTACATCAAGAAAATTAAATATATTTTGCTATTTATTTTATTTGTTTTATTATGATACTTATATTTTGATGGATTTACTTTGATCGTTTGACTTGGCCGTCGTGTCTGAACCACGAATGCGTGCGTGTGACTTTAACGCGACGGTTGTGGGTTCGATTCCCACTCAGGGGAATGAATTATTATTTATTAAAAAAAACATTTCTTCGCTCTGGTACCATGAGAAAAGGGCAGGGTTGAGTTCCGGTATACAACACCCAATACCTCGAAAATATGGCAGAAACGGGAATAGAGTGTCTTACTACCAAGTTTCTTCTATACAGCGTGAAATTAAAAAAAAAAACTATAAGCGTCAATAGTTTTGCTTCATAGCTTAATTAAGATCAATTTAGAGTGTTCCAAGACATTTCTCTTAATTCGCAACAGAACTGTCACATAATTAAAGTCATATTAAAAACAAAATCCAATAATAAATAAGAATAAGTAATTGATTGATAATTCGAATGAATTTCACATTATTATTATATTACTGTTATAAATAATAGATTACTTATTCTAAAATAAATTCGATCACGCCAATCGATTCGATCACGACATATACATAAGTGCATATTTACCTATATAAAGTACCAAATATTTCAGCGTTAATATAATTATGTGAACTATACGCTTTGTAGGTCTAATATGTATTGCAAATGGCAATATAATTGAATATAAATGATATTACAATATATTATCTAATTCAAATTATAGTATCTATAATGTGAATGTCTAGGGTTTTTTATTTAGGTCGTTAGAACAAATCGGTTTCCTTGTGTGTGCGTGAAGCAGGAGGCGTATTTTCCTATGACCAATACATAGTTTGTATAAAAGAATCATCCAACTAAAAAGCGAATTCATTTTCCACCAACAATAGGCCGAGCTTTACACTATGAAGGTCATACTTTTCGTGATTCTCGTCACACTTAGTTCTCAAGTAGTTTTGGGGTATAGTGTTCAAGTACCAGGGGCCCCCACATCTACAACTACAGCTAAGCCTTGGACCCGAAAACTGAAAGACGGACTGGTGTGTATAAGTATATAATAAAATGACACTGATTTGGTACAGTGGACGTTAACTACAAGAAATAGGTAGTGGGTTTAGATTATACGTTTTTAATTATAATATTATGTTCATATCTACGAGTATATACCAGTATGTACTTGGATATCTGCATTATTATCAGATTTTTCCTTGTAACTCACAAGCGAGACTTGTGGAGTCGGGATTTATATTAAAAAATCTTAATATGCTAACAAAAATCATAAGATGTCTGATGGGTTTGTTTTGCCATGGTTATTAGGTTCTTCCTCGATTTTGAAATATACATGACTCAATCGTCGTATTTGTTTTGTTCCTTCTTCATATTCATGCAACGCAAACTTTATGCCTAATGCCATTCATCTAAATTCATCAATAAAATATCCACGCTGGTATTCGTCGTGATACTTCGCCGGAATAAATAATGCGTGTCCAAATGTATACACACCACACATAACAAAGTTAATTAACTGATATCAATTTCAGGGAAGTTTGGGAAATATTACGTAAAATATCGAATACGTAGGCAATTATAATCAAATTAGTCAATATCCGGGCCATTCCGGAAAACTTGTTAATTTTGTTTTGATGTTTATTATTTTATATGTAATATCGCGATGTTTCTAATAAATGTCTAAAAATTGTAACATATTTTATATAATAAAATTTTGCAGGGTAAGTTTTTTGAGGGTGCTGCCATTGTAAGCGCGGTGCAGGGAGCAGTGCAAAATGGCCGCGGAAGCAAGCATAAGTCATTGCACCCACCTAACAATAAGAACTGAAGATATTTTAATATTTAATTAAATTTTAATTTTTAAATTAAATGTGTTAATTATATAATTTAACCTCCAACCTCTTTAAATTTTCTTCCTTTGTATATTATATAATTGATTAAGTATTACTTGAATGATCATGTACTAAAATTTTTAATTAACTTAACTTTTAGTCAGATGAAATTTTCTTATAATATAGATCCATGATTTATTGACCAATATGGCAACAAAAAGGGATAAAAAGGAAAGCAATTTTTCATGATATTGCAATGTCATACAATTCATCATACAGTCATCGTATCTGGCTTCTGATCGACATATTTCGGCTTAAAAAATGATGGGCTATAGGAGTGACTGGTCATTTTTTGGGATAATAAAGTATTTAACAGTGGTCTATATAGATACAGATTAACAATATAACGTAGAATATACAAAAAATATTAAAATAGTTTAATAATTTGTTATTATACTAGTTTAATAAATAAAACAAGCTCTTTTAAAGGTCGAGTGTGTAGAATAGATATAAAGTAAAACATATCAAGTATACTTACTTGATCTATATTGCTTTTCGATATCAATATTTATTGAATAATAAACAAATATTGATAAATCTCCCGCGAGTCTACAAATATTGTTTTATTACTTTTACATGTGGATAAGAAAATTGTTTATGAGAGGTTACCTATTGGTACTCAGTTAACCCACACAATTCAATTACTTAAGTAAGTACGTCAAATACTTACGGACAGATAAAAGCGACCGTTGACCCTGACCGTCTTAAGATCTACTTATGTATTACAATTTAGGTACAATAAATTATTCATATAATTTATTTTTAACGTATAGAAGTTTATTGTAATGTTTTGTGTTTTTTTTATATATATTTCAACTAAACACTGCAGACAAGTGGTCCTCACCTTTTTTCAACTAATCCAAAATTATCAGTTTTTAAGTATCGTGTAAATAACTAATTATATGTATGCACTTAAAAACATCGTTATTTTGAAATCAGAGTCAAACATTACACAATACGGGACTGTCCCGTTTATCATTTATGTGTCCCCATATATGACGATACTTCTCCCCAAATATGATAATACAAACGGGATATTTGCACCAGGACTGTACGTCCCGTATATCCCGTTTTTTTGGAATAGGAAGTAAATTTTGTCGTTCGACACAAGTTTGGCCACGATAAGGCTTACTTTTCAAACTGGATAATATCTATCAAAATATCTGAGACCTAAGTCTACGGTTCCTTGAAGCTCAGAAAAAACCCAACTTCTAAGTAAAGGAAAAATGTAAAAACTGTAAATTCATGTTTCATAGAAAAAAAAAACATTACAACTTATATGTAGTTCATTTCATACAAAATGATACACTCCTTTTATACACCCACAAATTTGTTAACTTATTTAAGTTGCACTTCCCGTTGACCAACAATCCTGAAACTGATACGGAACACTCGGTGGGCGAATCAGACTTCCGGTCGGATTTTAAGAGCAACAAGGCACTTGTGACGCAATTAGACAGTAAGTGACGTGACATTTACATTCCAAATGGAAAGATTAAAAATTGTTTTAAATTAAAATTTGCCGTGGTTTGGCTAAAGAAATAATGAAAAGAAGGAAAACAAGTTTGCAAATACTTAATTTCCATCGGCCTACCCTTCTATAAGAGGGATATAGCGTGAATTTAAAAAAGATGGCCAGATATTTGTAGGACAAACATGTAGAAAAACACAAATAAATTACAGCATTCTTTATTTGTTTAATAAATTCCGATTAACGTAAAATTAGCAGATAATAAAAATTGAAACATTATTCACATCACATTATTTGATACAATATTTCTATAAAGGTAATATAAAAATTAAAATATGAATTTGAGTAATAGGCAAAGAAAGCATATTTTTTTGGTTTGTTTCTATTTTATAACTTCAAACATTATATATTTAGAAATAGAACATATTTTTACAGTTTTAAGCACAATATATAGACTTATAGCCGAGCTACCTTAGAGGCGAAATATACATATCTAGTTATTGAATAATTTTGTTTAAACATATTGTTAAAAAAATGTAGTCAAGTTTTATAATAAACAAACAATCGATTATAAATTGGTATGAATTGGCTGAATTGCTACAATAGGAACAGATTCCACTTGCCATACCTTCAATAATTGTAGTCAATATGTTTAATTTAAGACGACAATTTGTTTGTCCACCAAAAATATAATTTATAACTGAATATCTACAGAAACTTTTCAAAATTTACATACAGCAATAAATTTATAATCTGAAATAAGTAACCTATGTAATAAGGCAAAGCCGCGGGGCAGAGTAAGTTTACTTTTCAAATTCGATGGTATTTGATTTATGGTCTAATAATTTCTATAATATGCTCCACACATTATCATTATAAGCGGTAATAACTCATTAAGTAAATAGAATAATGTTGTTATTTATTTTAGTCACATTAAACACATTAACTACACTACAAATATATCGTCACTTTCAATGCAAAGCTTAATTTTTTGTTTCTTAAAGACAAATAAAAAAATATTTTATATTTTGTAATTTCCATGATTTAAAATCGTTTCTAGCCTTTTGCATAGATCTTGACGATATACTGTGTATAAGTTATTACAATTATAACATATATAGTACGAACTTACAGTCCTAATTAGTAGAAAGAACTTAAAATTAATAAGTTATTTTAATTTATATTGCATTATTTTATAACTTTAGAAAGTAAGAAAAAAGAAAGCAAAGAAAAATAAAACAATAACTAAGTTAACTAAGTTCTAAAAATATATTAATACATATCAAAAAGCCTCTTAAGGTATAGAATTTGTGTATATCATACGAACGTTATTTTACAAATGTAAAATAACGTTGAAAAATAAATGGAAAGAATTATGCCATACATTGCTTCACACTATATCCCGCATAGAGTAGAAAGAGACTAGTGATAAGACACTCCGTTTCCCCTATTTTTGAGACATTGCGTATTGTGTGACAAATGAAAAGAATTAATTCCCCTAAATGGGAATCGCTACCGTCGCATTCACAGTCAGACGATAAGCCTCGGCGCCAAGACGATATCAAAAAATTCTAAAAATAAACCATCCAGCACACTTTATCATCGTGACAATGGCAAGGCGGAATCACGTCACTACATCCTTCCCTCCCTTATAAAGGAAGTGTCGTGAAACAATACCAAGAAATATCAACAAATGCTGATGCTTGTATAAGCTTGATGTGCAAGTCCCGCCACTCAAAACGAAATGTCTGGAAATATAAATTTTGTAATAACTTTTTGCCCATTAGAAAGTAGGGAACGGAATACCTTAACACTAGGTCTGACTACCCTACTATATATATGCAGTATACAGCGTGATAACATTAAGGTGTATTAGCAAGGGCTTTATTTGGTTTGAACTCCGCTCCCATCTCTGTGGCCTGGTGTACAGTGGTACAGACCCTAAGGGGCGTTTGTCTCCAATTGGAACTGAGACGAGAGCTCCTCCTTACTGGCGTTACCGTATACTTCGGTACTTCGCTGGACTGACGTCTGTAAATAGAGAAATTAAGAATTGAGATTTTTTTTTAACTATTTAACTGAATTAATCGCGTATATCTAGTTTTATACATATTTGGAAACGCAATGTTTTGAACACTTTGCAGTAGTAAGTGGTCACAGATAGGCATATATAATATGTTAACTATATTACGGAGATTTACGGGGAAAAATATATATGTTTAATATTAAGAGGAATGTTTTATACTTCACATATTACACAACCGTCGTCACACGTTTGTGCTCACGCGTTTGTGCTGCGACACGACGGCCTCACGATTTCTATAGTTTGATCAATGAAAGCTTTGCCTTATTCCATTAGAAGTATTAATTTAATATGATCTACATTCCTTAACTTCTAGTCTCTAGGGTCTAATAATAAACTTGATGGCTGTGGATTCGATTTCGACCTGTAGGAATGAACTATTTCTAATTTGCCGTTCTGGTAACTCTGGTGACCCAAACACGCAATGTCTTGCAAAATGTGGCAGTGCGCGGGGAACGGAGTGTCTTAACACCCTAGTGATAAGACATTCCCCTCCCCGTGGATTCTAGATCCGACTTCAAACCCTGCTATATATGGAATACAATTTGAAACTACAAAAAAAATAAAGAAATAATAATAATTACACTAGATTTACTCTTCCTAGCCTGCTGTGTGCTGGATATAGCGTGAAGTTCATTAAAGTAGAAAATTGTATTGAACCCGCTTAGGTTATCAATAAGTGTTTCGATCGCCATTAATTTAAACCAGCACCTTAATGAAACCTAACAGCATTGTTTTACAATGCCAAGATTGCTTTATACCGAGTTATGTATTTGAAAATGTTTTGGTATAGTTAATATTTAATGTAAAGAAATTGTCTTGAATTCTTCTTTTGAATTTTCTTTTAATTCTATTATATATTTAGACTATAGACAGTAGTTGCTAGTGAGAGAGTACTTGGTGTTGTAAAGGTGTCATGATAATATTAAATGTCCAACTTACAAAAAAATATAATATCGACTAACATTAAGTTTATTATGCAAATAAACTAGTAGTCTATATATTATATTGGTACTTAATAAATAAAACTAAACAGAAAAGAAAGCAACTGTAAAATATAAAAACAAAGTCTAATTAAAAGTGTAACAACTACCTACTAAAATATTAATGAAGCTTTGTTTTAAATAAAATAAGTTTTTTATGTTTTATCTATTCTAATTATAAAGTTCGACACTCTCACTTGTTTCCAACATTTTGATAACACTTTCCACATTACTCTTATCACTTTGACTAATATATTGTAAAATATTTTGATACATCTGTAATAATTAGTTTAGATCAGTATTATAATTCATAAGTTTTTTTATTAAATTCACGTTATATTCTGCATAATTAATATAGAAAAAGTGTAACAAGATCAGAACGTCTAGATGGTAAACAGGTACAGGTTCGAGTCCCACTAGATATATGCTGTATCTAACATCTAAAAAGGTAGACAGAGGAAATCTAGTGTTACGACTCTCTGTTCACCACCCACCACCCTACTTCTGAGATACTGCGTGTTGAGTAGTGCAACTCAACATGGCACTTTGTCTTTTTTACAATAACTTGTGAAGTGAATTTGTTGAGTGAAAATTAGTACAAATGTCCTTGTGTTAGATAAAATTCTGTCTTAATTACAATAGTTCTTTGTAAATAAGTGAAAAGTACTCACAACTTGGCCTGTTGTACTGCAAATCTTATAATTGTACTCTTAAAGACATTCTTGACATCCACCAATTTGGGATCAACCTGTTTTTTTCCGCTGCTAGGACTTATTTTAAGTTGCATAAATTTATCCAACAGGTGGTCCAAATTCGCTTCTACTATTGATTGCTGGAAATGAAATACAAAGTTAATTAATAATTATATCAATAACCTTTAGTCCCTTTTTTAGTAAATATAATTTTCGGGACGCTAAAGCGCTTTGTTTTCTTACCAGAGTGACGAAAGGGACATAATTATTTTTCATTTTCTCAAGTAGGAATCCAATCCAAAACCTTCACATTTACACTGTGCCATTGTGACCTCGATTCAGTAATAATTTATAATATTTAAAGTTGTATGTACAATGTCTCAAATTCTAGAGCTGAACTCGAACTCGCGCCACTTAGAATCCTTCTAAGAGTGTTGTCCACTAAGGCATACGCGTTTAATGCTTATTAAGCAAATTTAAAATTCTTATACACTTATAACAACTTATTTACAGGGTTAGCAAACTTAAAAAAAATAATAAAAAAACGTAAGAGACAATGAATATTTATATTCATTAATGAAATTGAAATATTTACTAAAATTGAAACATTTACAAAAATTTTTATTTTCATTTGACGCGCCACTTAACACGCAATGCCTCCAAAATTCGGTAGAAAGTAGGGAACATATTTTCTTAACACTAGGTTCCTTATGCCTACCCTGCTGTATACGGGAAACAGCGTGAAACTAATATAATTTTATATATTCAACTTTCATAACAAATACCTCGGTACCGGCCGCGATGGCCTGTTCCCAGCATTGCACGGAGGCGGGCAGATCGCCGCGGCGCTCTTCGAGGGCGGCGCGGCACTCCCAGTACGCCGCCTTTTCTGGCGCGGACGGGTACCTGTCCCTGATGGCGCGGAGCCACCGAGCGCATTGTTGCCAGTCGAAACCCTGTTTAAAATATAAATATTACAAATTATGAATAACATCATCTTTACGCTGAATCCCGCACACAGCAGGGTAGGCAAAGTGAATCTAGTGTTAAGATACTCTATTCGCCCACTTTTCGCCGAATTCTGGAGGCACTGTGTGTTGAGTGGTGGCACTCAACGCCCCTCTTTGCTTTGACACCAGGGCAAAGAAATGAAAATATAAATGTAAATAAATATTTCATTTTCTCAAGTGGGGATCGAACCCAGAACCGTCGTGTTACAGTGTTGCCTTGTGCTGCTGCGCCACGACGGCTTCAATAACAGATAGAAAGATTAATAGATTCTTTAAAAAATTAATAAAAAAACAAACATCAGTAACCAAAATTATATCTAAATTGATAATGATAACACATAATGAAACCAATATAGTAATTCTTTTGATATCACAAGTACATGCGTAAGTAACATCACAACTGAATATTTTTTTATTCAGTTCCCCAATACTTTTTAAAAAATATTTTATAATAACCCAAATATAAACTTGTATCTGCTATTTTTTTAAGCAATATTGATTCTTCAATAAAAAACAACAACATAAACATAAAAAAAGTATTGCTATATAGTATTGTAACTTAATAACAAAAATTGTCAAAAAAATCAGTGCTAAATTTATTCAAAATATTCTTTATTCAAATATGACTTTTGAAAGCATTTTTTAATTGTTGATTAATTAATAAATGTTTTGTTTGTAATATGTAAATAAAATTTACTATTATATATACTTACCATTTACATAAAAAAATTAAACAAATTCATAATTAATCATAATAAAAAAAATATATTATAAATATATATTACCTCTTTTAATAATTCAGTCAGATCATTCAAAGCACCTAGCAACAATTCAACTTGATGAACCGATTCAGAATTTAATGTTGTTTCATGACTTTCATTGAAATCAACACTGTCACTTACAACACTGGCTCTACGCCACTTATCTACTGCAAAATCTTTGTTTTCATTATTTACATTACTGTTCTCATTATTCATATTATCTAAATATGAGTCATTATCACTGTCATTCTCAACTGCAACATTTTCCTTATTTTCATCAACATCATCAAATAAATTGAACTGCTTTATATTTCTTGACAGATGATGTAGTCCAAAACATTGTAAATGGTGATAAGAATCTACAGACTTTCCACGTTTTTGCAACCATTTTTTTAATCTAGACTGTAACTCCTCTGGCTTTGGTGTATTAAAATTTAAATGTAACGGTGTTTGGAACTTCACTCTTTTTCTTTCACTTTTGACTGCGGAAATGACTGTTTCTTCTTTAACATCGTCATCTTCATTAATATTCTCCAAATTTTGTTTATTTATTTTCTCTCCAACAGATGCCCATTTGTGCATACTATTTTCTAACTCACTTTTACTTATTCTTTTGAAATGCACTGCTGATATTGATCTACGAACAGGTAATGGAGGTTTGGTATTGCATATTGTGTGTCGTTTGTTCATTAATAATCGTGAATCTTGAATCACTTTTTTCAAATAGTTTGGGTCACTTTGCAATCTAAGAGCATTATTTATAGTTTGTTTTTGTACAGCTTTTGGTTTGTATAATCTATCAAATACAGATTCTCCATTGCTTTTTGTAGGTTTCTGAACATTTGGTCGTGTTTGGTTTTGTTTTTCATTAGTTGGTTGTAATTTATTATTCAATTTTGATGAAATATTATTAGACTTTTGCGTTTGACTTTTAGACATTGAGTTGGTTTTATTAGCAACTTTTACATTGCATTTTGTAGTGTTTGCTTCAAAATGTTTGTTTGCTAAAGTATTAACAGTACTTGTAGCTTTATTTGTTTCATCCCTCACTTTATTTTTGTTTAAATTAATATTATTGGATGTAATATTATTATTGGATGTAATATTATTATTGGTGATACTTTTTTTAATATTACTCGTGATTATATTTTTTGCAGAAGGAATTACTTTATTCTCAACATGTTTTGTTGTGGCAATAGGTTTTTTTTGATTGGTTGTAGATGTAGTTCCATGAAAATTACTATTGGCAGAATTACTTTTAGTTTTGTTGATATAGTTAGTGTCAGATTTAGATTTCATAGGCGCAGACATAGATGAAGATGAACAGGATGATGTTAAATCATGTTTGTTGTATTTTTGAAGATTTAATTGCCGCAACTGAAAGTAAAAAATATATGAATAGTATAAAGCAATCTCATTTTATTTATCTTTCTTAGTTTTTAATATCTATTATCTTACTGTAGGTAAAATTAAAAGCATATGTATAAAATGTGTATACAAGTTTTTTTTATAGCTCAATGGTTTATAACATATAGCATGATAGATATAGAGAACCTTGTGTTGAGGTACTGTACATACATTTTGTACCCTTGTACAAAATGACATATTGAGTTACCAGAGAGAGCACAATTGAAATAATACCCATATGTGTGAATCAAACCCACAGCTGTCAGTTTAGAGAGATGCTGTGTTGCTGCAACACATCAGCTAGCTAGGCATTGATATTGTAAGCAATAACTATAGTTTCCTCTCTCTGAAGCAAAATGAAAATAATTCATTCTACTGAGTGGTAAATCAAACCCACAAGAAAAATATTTATAATGACAATAGCCTCAATTTATAGAATTATGAACTAGATATGAAACAGAGAACTTACTTTTTCAATTCTTGCTTTTTCTTTAGCAATTCGCTCCTCTCTAAATTTATTAATATGTTGTTGTGTAGATTCCATCTTGCCTAGAAATTAATTTTTTTTTTCATCAAGCCTACAAATAAAAATGTCCAGAAATATGTTAATACTTTGTTTTTAATAATCAAATTGTGTAAATAAAAGAGTAACAGTATATTATTAATCTGCATAATTAAAGTTAATCATTATTACAAATTTTTGTGGGCTATAATTTCTTAGTTGATGACACAAGCAATCCATATTTCAGAAGTGTACTATCAAAATGTAAATGAATTAAATACTACTACTGGATAAAAAGAAGTTACATTTTAAATGTAATATTTTACAGAGTACCTTGGCTGCTAATATCTAAAAAGATATATTTATATTTTTAAATATAGTAGTACCTAATCAAAAAGTTAAACGGTAACTTTTTGAATAAGAACATGAAGAATAACCATCAATTAACTATTAATAGTAACAAAGACACAATACAAAACTTTTAAAGAATAATTTTCATTTGGTTGTACGAATTTTATACTACTAAAAGTGTATTTAAAAAAATGTTTATATTATTTACAGCAAATATAACACAGAAAACTTACAGAGATATAAAAAATTCCAGAGATATAGGATACTCCGATGACTGAAACCAACTGAAACAAGCTAAGGACGCCTAAACTATTTTGTTTTTGATTCAAATTCGTTGACGAAGACGGTTGCAAACTGTCAAGAAATTCAAATATCAAGAAAACACTTTTTATGAATTTAGAATCTGTCAACGCTAAAGATGCGTTCATGATTTTAATTCCAATAGATTTTTATTTTCACATTTATCAATGTTTTTAAAAATATATTATTTTACTAATATGTTTGGTAATTGATACATTTCAATAAGAATAGGAGAAAAATTTATAAGTAAATTAATAAAATGTAAATACTTGGTAATTTAATAAGTAAAACTTCTGGCAATAAAAAAATAATAAAAAATAGATCTTTTATAATATTACAAATAAATAATAGAGTTTTTAAATTTTATAATAATGTCTACAAGTTTAATATTCACTAAACACATAAACAAAATTATATCATTTTTAAAAATATTTTCCGAATATTAATAGTGTCATTAGTTTTAAAATAATATTAATTTATTTAAATTTTCTTCGCAATAGCAGCTGAATATGTATACAGTTATAAATTTTGTTTATTAAATCTTAAAATGAGGTCAGCTATGAAATTGATAAATATAACTATTGACATTACGAAAACACATGACATTAGCAAAGTGCTAATGCTCAGATGTAATGCTCAGATGCTCACTGCTCAATTGGCACTGTAACAACGCCGTAATTAAAGAACGAAAAAGAACTCTATTTTATACTTTTGTTTCTTTATTTTTACATTTTTATTATTATGATATAATGAAAATAAGTTTAAATAAGAACTTTATGAATCTCTTTAACCGGATTTTTGGAAACCCGACGTTTAGAATACTTTGCAGTAGGTCACGGGTAGATTGAGTTGGCATTGGCATCCGTCTATCAGTTGACATAATTAACATATCAAACTACCACCAACACGTTCTTTCGGTGGATTCTCGCGAAATGAGTTGAGTAAGTCTTGCTGTCTGGTGTGGCGGGTAGTGGGACTGTGGTGGAACTTTAAAGTTTATAGGAGTGGGTCCTAACTCCTAACTCCGATGTGGTGGAACGCTTCTAACTGTTTTTTCTATTGAAACTAGGATGTAACTAGGATATTAAATTATTTAAATACAAAAGTATTTAAATAATTTAATATTTAAATAGTTTTGTATTATAGCTCACTAGGGAGAGCATGTTATACATATGTGCTCTCCCTAGCAAGGATATGGGGCTTATCAAACCTGATGTAGCGATTAGGTGTATCCGCTGCATGCTTACACACGGCTGACTTCAATACATGTCCACGCTTGACATCGCTATTGTTCCTACTTCCTTCACCCTAATACCGTTGGTTATCTTTGTTAAAAAGAAACCAATTTATAAAAGTATGCAATTTTCATCAATATTTTTATGATATGTGATAACGCTTAAAATCATTTACAGACCAACTTAACACTTACTATATTTTATCAATAGTAGCTAAATTGCTACTTCTTTAAAATCAATGAATGTCAACTGTTAATACCTACATATTAAATATTTTGTTCGGTACCCTTGAGAGTTAAAATAAAACATATCATAATAAAATATAAGACGATGTTTTGCTTTTATGGCTTTAATAACGCCGAGAATGTGGTGTGTAAGATAAATCAGATAAATATACTAGTATTGTTGTATATAAGTTGTTTCTGTTAAGATTCAATTTGTTCAAGAACGCGGGTCAGGACGAAATTGAATTTCTCTTTTATGACAAATTATCTGAAAATGATAAAATGATATTAACAATATATTCTTTTGTATTTTTTAAAATGAATTACAGTTAAACTTATAGTCATGATGTCTTTTTCTTCCCGGCATTAAAGGAAAATAGCCGATAAATGATATGATCAAAAATTTTGATTTATAATACAAATAAAAACAATTAAAAACTAATTTCAAAATAAGCACAACTTAACGTAGGTACTTTCTGTTGAACTACAATTGATTGGTACGAAACCCTCGGTGTGCGAGTCCGACTCGAAATTTACAGGTTTTTAGTCTACATTCATTTCACTACAAGTAACAAGAATGTAGGTAATCTTAAGAAAATCCTCTTAAGATTTCTCATGACTGATTTAGTGCCTTAAGCTCTTAGCTACTCGTATCCATTATCGAACTAATTTCCTTTCTTTAAATCAGAAACGTTTGCCAAATCCAGTAATGTGCTAGATTAAGAAATTTACTATGGGGTATGAGAAAAAATATGCTTAAGTGCAAAATTTTAAAAAAAATGCTTAATACCTACATTTTCTTAATTTTATATCTATCTATATTAAGTATATTTATATTTATTATGTAATGTTAGTAAGACGAATGAACTAAAAAAGTAAAATATTTTATTTTTCAATCTTCTCTTACAGTGAAATAAGAGAAATTCCTTTAACCTCGGTAATTATGGCTTGGCATAGCTACCTTCTTTCGCTGACCTAATATAAAAAGCCGCAAATGCCGAACATATAAATATTTAGCCGGAAAACCTAAAAAAGGCCAAACACGTCATATGACAACCCTATGTGCAGAGACAACTCGGTAAGCACGTATCCCATAGCGCTACAACGGTTAACTATTTTCATAAAGTAATTCAGGAAGCGCGCTTAGCAGATACAATTTACGAGGGACGGTTTCATGGAGAAGTTTCCTGCGTGTGCACGACCGGTCTCTACTAACGACGCGTATTATTTAGATGAGGATTTTAATTAAACCTTACGACTGTCCACTCTCGTAGTCACTAGGACCAAATGATAACAGGAAATTACAATTTAAAAGTTTTTATCGAATTATAATTTTATTCTAACTAACGAAATTCTAACGAAATGTTTTAAATTTTTACAATCGGCTTACACGAAAGCTGGTTTGATTTGAGTTATAAATTTTCAGATTAAAATAATAATTAGCCTTAGGCTGATTTGAGCTAAAATTATATCAGTCTATATGGTTAGCTCTAATCAAATTATACCTAAATACCTATAATAGCATTATACTGTCTCAAGGAAAACATTATAAATAAGTAGTTTAGGAACATATTATGTAAAATCCTACATATTTAAATTGAAATTAATTTTCCATACATATATTTATGTAGAGTATAATAATCATTATTATATACTAGAGACCCGCTTTTGGCATCGTCCGCTACTCGTTCAAGCGGACAAAGCAATTTTAGTTAATATACTAATATGGCTTTCATGTTCTGATAGCATAATTTTAAAGACTCGATGGAAAACTAGAGTTTGAGCCAATTCAATAAATCATTCATTTTGTAGCAACTTTGTCGAACAAAATATTGGAACGGAACCCTTGGTGTGCGTGTCCGACTCGCACTTGACTGCTTTGTTTAAAAAATGACTTAAACGACAGTATTCATAGCCGTCATTCAGGAAAGTACATTCAGCCGTTTGAAGATTATCAGCTCTTTTCTAGTTGTTTGTTTACATTCTAAACCTTTCTGTGTCGGGGATTTATTATTAATTATTATCATCCATCAGCCTTTTAAGGTCCACTGCTGGACATAGGCCTCCCCCAATGCTCGCCACTCCGTCCGGTCCTGCGCCCTTTGAATCCAGCGGGTTAATTATTATACGAAGCTATTATTTATTAGATATTATACTGTATTTTCAATATTTTTGCCCATTCAGTACGGATTTCAATATTTTAATCTTTACAAGTATCATATTTTTAATCTTCATTTAATATTATACTTATAGATACATTTTTTATAGAGTGGGCGTAATTAGATTTTCTAATTCAAATCGCTGACAAAGCTACAGTTGTTAAACAAGTTCACATTTTAGAAGTATTTATTACATTGTCCTTATAATTTAGACGCGAAATTCAAGTGAAATTTCAAGTACAAAGAGCTTCTTTATATAAATTATTACGTCCGCCCTGGTCTTGTGTCTAGCAACACTGACTATTTATATTTAGGTTGTTTCTCCTAAAATATGTTCTGAAATATATTTTGAATGGATAATTCAAGCTGTATCTATCATCTGCATGTAATGAAGGTAGGCCTCTTTATTAAGTATGCTTAGTATGCATCCATCGAGGTCTGCAATTATAGGAGGACGTGACGTCCGCAACCTGTCTACAACTCTGACTATTTCCTCCGCCCTACGAAGGATTTATTTGAGGGTCGATTTACGTGAATTTTCGTTATTTTGTTGTTTATTACCATTCGAGGAAATTAAATATTTAATATTTTCATTTCTTCGCTTTCACTCGCCGGAAAATGGGGAACGGAGTGCCTTTACGCTAGGTTATCTTTGCCCACCTTGCACCTTGCTCTGGGATACGGCGCGACGCTACAAAAAAAGACTATTTTAGTATACTAAATTGAAATTATTCGAAGACGAAATATTGCAATTTTACATTTGTAAGTGCAAAGAAACAAAGAAATTAGTTAAATAGATTACATTTAAGTAAATATGTAGTTTTTGTTAAAACTTTAATAGCAACGTCAAATTTAAATTAAGTTACTTATTTTATATCATATTATAACAACAACAAACAAATACGCAGCTTTGTAACGTCTATCATGACATCAAAGCGATTTCAACCTTTGTAGAGACTAAAGGTTATACAATTTTGACTGGAAGCTTATTAAAAGTAAAGTGTTATTGGAATTTGCTATTTGCAAACTACTCTTTTTTATTTCATAATATTTTTTTCACTTTAAATACTTAAAATTAAATTAAATCAAATCAGCTTCGCGCTGTATTCCGCACACAGCTGGGCAGTAGGCAGTAGGCAGAGGGAACCTAATGTTAAGACACTCCGTTCCCCATTTTCTGCCGAATTCTGGAGACATTGCGTGTTGAGTGAACTCAACGCTGCGCTTTGCCTCAACACCAGAGCGAAGAAATGCAAATATAAACGTAAATAAATATTTCACTTCCTCGAGTGTGGATTGAACCCACAACTGTCGCATTGTGCCGCTGCGCCACGGCTGCCTATAAACACTTAATCGCAAATAAAAACAGAATACTTGGTCAGAATGGTCGAGTACTTACTAACTATTTAAAATAAACCCAAATTTATCGGTAAAACAATTTTTTGTTTGGAATCTTAAATTTTAACATCAAATGTTCTTGATTATATTCGTTGTATCCTAAGGTAAATGTTATATAAAAACCACTAGATACTTCGGAAGATATGCAAAATTCACGTTCACCTCTTTCATGAAACTAAATTACTTTGCCGGCTACCCAAACATCATTCTCTTTTACTATGAAATATGTCTTTTCGACTAAAAAAATGTTTTATAAAATTGTATTGTCATACTTATTATGTACTTAACACATTAAGTTCTTTTCATTACTTTTTATATAATTTTACTAGCGACCCTCTTGCGGCTTCCCCCGCTTTTACTACTGGATTATTCATATAATGTATGTTTGCAAAGCATTTAAGATAATGTGAAAATTAATTAAACCCTAATGCAACCCGCAATTTCGTAGTTTCAATAAGGATTTTCCAATTGTTTTACACAGCAAGGATTTTTTAGTAGGTACCGTAATTTTAAGTCTGTGCTACTAATCTTTTCAAGTACTTATTAAAATATATTTAAATGAGTGTTTTTAGATAGTTGAATGACTATTTTTAAACAGAAGAAATTATAAAAAAAACCTACCTACTAATAACTACTACAAAAAATATGAAACCAAATATATCGCGCTGAAATAATATTCAACTCCAATTATCCAATACGTGCAAAGGCATCTAAATCTTCGTTGCTATAGAGGCAGGCGGGATTTTTTTTCGAGCTTGTTTGTGGTTAATGCTGAAGAGGGTATTCTGTCCCTGATGAAAAGCAAGCACTACGTGGCTGCCTGTGAGGAAAATTAAATAGAATGCATCGGCCGGGAATCGAACCCGGGCCGCCCGCGTGGCAAGCGAGGATTTTACCACTGAACCACCGATGCGTGTAAGGCAGGCGGGCGCGGCGGACGCATGGCGAGTGGCGAGCCGTTTCGCAGCAAGGATTTTTTGATATTGTAACAACTTCTAAAGTACTTATTAAAATGAAAAACAGTAAAAGACAGTTTTGATCTACATTAAATGACCAACGTAACTAATATACTTATTTATATGCTGAGAGTAAGGGATAAGTGAAACTTGAGTAACATACAGCTGATGTGTCAACGGCGGGATGTGTCAACAATTAAATGCGTTTTTCTGTAAAACTATTCGCAATTTCGAAATACTGTAAAAAGCTAATTTTATCTTCGTTTAACGTAGAAAATTATATCCCTCACAATAAAAAATATATTGAAATTATTAGTTTTAGACAGAAAAATGATCACTACACGTTATTCTTAAAAGATACGAATATGCTCTCGCGGACTTTTTTGTAGATCTTATTAAGAGGAACAATATTCCAGTACATTTTTTCATGTAGTACTTACCATTAAAGCAGCGCATGCGCGAAAGTGTCTCAACGGGTAGGACTTTATACACATTTGTCGTATTTATGTTAATTTACATAAGAATGTACAAATAATAAACTATATATAAACCTTCTATGAAAAATACTCGACTTAATGGTGAAAACCGCATTATAATCCGTTGGGTGGTTTAGAAGAAGAAGAGTTAGAAACAACAGACAGACACGAAAAGCGACTTTGTTTTATAGGATATAGGATAGGATAGGATAATGAAAATAAGATTATTAGCAACGGTTTTCGTTAATTTCTCTGTCACTTAAACTAGATTGAGAACTAAGATATAATAATAGTTATGGAATTCTTAAGTGAGTACAAAATATATTGGTTACCTTTCTGCTCATTTAGAACCATTCTGTGTTTGTTAATAAATTTCCTAAACAAAATTTATGTCATTATATTATGGACTAGCGGACGCGCGCAGCTTCGCTTGTGTATTTAAGGGGGAATTCTAATAACCCATGAAACATGTGTTCAATGAAATATTTTTAAGAGTCTAAATTTAAAATTTTATAAAAATCGGTAGCGATTTAAAGATTTTTCCATACAAACTTTCAACCCCTTATTTGCACCCTTAGGGGGTGAATTCTAGAAGACCATGAAACATATGTTTAATTAAATATTTTTAAGAGTCTAAATATCAAATTTTATAAAAATCTGTGGCGATTTAAGAACTTTCCTATACAAACTTTCAACCCCTTATTTGCACCCTTAGGGGGAGAATTCTAGAAAACGATGAAACACGTGTTCAATTAAATACTTTTAAAAATCTAAATTTCAAATTTTATACAAATCGGTGCCGATTTAATTTTTTTTCCATACAAACTTTGGACCCCTATTTCACCCCTTTAGGGTTAAAATTTTTCAAAGTCCCTTCTTAGTGGATGTCCAGATTACGAAAGTAAACTTTTGTCCAAATTTAACGTTTCTACCATCAGCGGTTATGGCTGTGCGTGCGTCTTACCTCAGTCAGTGAGGACAAGTCCTTTTATAGATTATGGAAGTCGTCGGTGATCAATGGGACTCCATCTGATTGTAAACGTCATGGTAGTGTGTTCTTTCTTTGCTCAAGGGAATGAATTATTTTCATTTCCACGCTCTAAACAAACAATGAACGAATTCCAAATTTTAACGGCCGGAAAACTGAGAATGAAATCTCTTGACACTAGGTGTAATTTTATTTTTGTACTTTTGCGTACATTCATACACTCTGTAATTATGCTTCGTAGCATATTTTTCATGTTTAATTAGAATATAAATATATTCTAGTTTAAAAAATATATTCATAGTTTTTATTCATCTATAAATTAGGTCTTTTAAAGAATTTTGTATTACTCTCGCTATATAACCCTACGTAAATACAATTTCATTATGAAGTAATATAAAGGTTATTTAGGAAGTTTATTAACAAACAGATAATATCTCTTAATGGTAACCAAAATATTTATATATTTTTTTAAGCGCGATGTCTCCAGGCGATCTCGAGATTAATGGACAGGCGGACCACAAACGATCTTATAGGGGTTCCGTTTTTACCTTTTGAGGTACGGAACTTAAAAAAATAGAATAAAGTAAATACAACCATTACAACCATTATGTACGCAGACAATGCAATAATATTAGAAATTTAACAAATTTTCCAACAGTAGCTTGACAGTTATTTATTAAAATCCGATTACAAAGGAGATCTTTAATTTGCTAGTGTCTATTTATATAGCTATTTATATTTATATAGCTATATTTATATATATAAAATCGAAAGGTCACTCACTCATCACGAAATCTCAGAAACTACATGTGCTAGGAATCTCAAATTTTGCATAGGAGTTATTTATAGGACGTAGGTGCTCGTTAAGACGGGAATTTGCAATATTCGATTTCTAAGGGGTTGTTTTTGGGGTTGAAAGTTTGTATGAAACTTCGTTACTACAAATGCTAGGAGTCTCAAATTTTATATGGACGTTACTTATAGGACGTAGGTACTCATGGAGACAGAAATTAATAATAACGTAGTTCACGCAGGCGAAGCCGCGGGCGTGTCGCTAGTTATTATATAATACTATACTGATTTGTAATACCCAATTTAAGTTAAAGAGAGATTAAATTACGCAGTTCGTTTATTCCCTTTAGGGACGGTGGTGGTTGTATTTCATAGTAGATTATTTAAATATTTAAAAATTTAATATTGAATAACTAGGTACCTAATTACGTTATAAAATATAAAATAATATACAATATATATAATATTTAATATATAACTAAAATGAGAAAATGTGATATTTATTCTGTTTTCTCAGGAAAAATAACACTAGATTTTCTATTGTTATCTTTACGGGTCAGGTCTGGACTTGACAAAGACTTGACTTGTATGCTTAGTATTTGCGTGATTACAAAACATTTTGATTTCCAAAATATCAACATTCTTTTTTGCTTCATGCTGTATCACCCTTACAGTAGACCGGCACAGGCAGCTTTCTTTAAGACGCTCCGCATTCCGTCCGATTAGGAAATGAAAATAATTTTTCATGAGAGAAATCGAACCCGCAACTGTTGCGTTTATAGTCAGAAGCTGTGTATAAGTTTAAAATATCTAGAATGTGTATTTTAACTTTAGATATTTCTTTTTTAAAAAATCTTTATAAATGATATTCTTGAAGGAGACATAGTTAGAATTTTTTACAAAATACTCTTATCTGGACCATAGCTGTGAAAAATATATAAAATATAAATCAAACGAAAGACAATTTTATTGTGCACAATATATCGGCGATCGTGTGGCTGGCACTGCTAAGGTACTACATCGCTCGAAATTTTTCACTGTCTTGTTGACAATATAATGTGAAAAATAGTGTAGTTCAGTACAACTATAGACATATTATGTTATAATATAACGTGTTTAATTAAGCTTCACGCTGTATCCCGCACACAGCAGCTAGGCTGAGGGAACCTAGTGTCAAGACACTCCGTTCCTCACATTCCGCCAAATTCTAGAGGCATTTTCACAAACGCTTTGTGCCCTTGCCACGACTAGCCTGGCCTGGCCTATAGTGTGTAAACGATGCTTATTTTTTATATTATGTTCACATTATATTTGCTATATTTATATATTTTTTTTGGCACTCTCATACACAAATATTTCTCCTTCAGATACATACATTGGGACGCTAGTTATAAGTTTATTCTTATCAACATTATAACGAGTCAGTAATCGTTCGTGCAATTTAACTCCCTTTTGTGTTCCAATTTGTGTTCATAAAGTTGTATTGTGAATCCGCCTGATGTTATCAGCTACGATGTCATGTATCAAATATAAATAAATAAAATAAATGATTACGAAATAAAATGAATAAAGATTGTTGTATTTTTTTAAGGATATTATTTTATTAAGCATCACGCACACGCGTGATATCTGTCTCTGCATAACTCACGTTTAGGAATACGTAAAAAAATGGTAGTGCTATGTCACCTTGTTCTTTATATTCTGTCTATTTTAGACATATTACGAACTAAATGGTGGAAATAGAAATTAGTTATAAGATAATTCAACTTTCCGCTGCACCTAGTGTTAAGGTACTTCGTTCCTCATTTTCCGATAAATTCTGGAGCCATTTTGTTTTGAATGGCGGCACTCAACGCCGCGCTTTGCCTCGATACTAAACCGAAAAAAATAAAATATAAATATTAAATAAATATTTCATTTCCTCGAGCGGGGGTCGAACCCACAACCAGTCGCGTTTACAGTCACACCCTTGTGCCGCTGCGCTACGACGGCCTTTACGCGTTTAGTATATAATACAAGTTTTTTATAAGCATAATATATCAACATTAGGTACAGTTCATCTTACTTTAAATATAATCTTATACTTTATCACAATTTCTTGTAAGTACCGTTACTATAGCAATGTAATAAGGATGAAAAGTTGACGGTTATTATAACTTTTATTATCATATTGGAATAAGCCGCTTTTATAACGTATACGTGACTCGATATGTGTAAAGAGGGTACTATTACGGTAAAGATCAATAGTTGTCAGAGGAATTGATTTTGTACACCGATGTTAAAGTACTATACAAATTAGAATAGCTTTACTCCTATAAATAACAAGTCTTTTATTATCAGTTTTACAATAGTCGTAAAATAACCATTTACTAAAAGGAGAGGTTCCCACTGACTGAGGTAACACGTACGCACAGCCGTAATCGCTGCGAGTAGAAGCGTGAAATTTTAGAAAATAAAAAAAAAATCAGACTCTTAAAAAATATTTCATGAACACGTGTTTCGTGGTTGTTTAGAATTCATCCCCTAAACTGAAAATAATTTCATATTTCATAAATTTTTGTATAGTTCAAGCGGGCGAAGCCGCCCAGTTCGGCTAGTATAATATATTTGTGAATTATAATTGATTTATAATTACTGTTCTTTGAAATGTATAGAAATATATAATATACTAATTGTATTATATCTAAGGCCGTCTGCTATAAGTCAGTTATTTTAAAGACACCCAATGAATAAGAATATTATACAGATGTTAACTTAATTATGATATTCTAAAGCAGAAGTAAAACGTTGTTAAATATTATTTTATCAAATGTTATTTGAAATAATATTGGTGATATTATTTGTATTAAAAATAAAGATTTCATAATGAAAATGTTTTCTTTTAAACTTTCAATTCATTCTTAATGCACATTTCAGGTAACGCAATTTATAAAACAAATAATATTTTATTAATATTTTTATGCCGAGGCCGTCGGGGTGCAGTGGTACAAGTGTATGACTGTAACGCGACAGTTGTTGGTTCGATTCCCACTCGGGGATATGAACTATTATTTATTAATATATTATTTTTTTAAGCCTGGCAAAAAGGTAAAAGCGCGGCGTTGAGCTTCGCCACTCAATGCCTTGAAAATTACACTCAATGCCTTAAAGCACAAAGCGGGGAACGGTGTGTCTTAACTTCAGTCTGCCTAGCTGAAAAAAAATGTACTGAAAGATTATCGTAAAATAGCTTAAATATTAATATTGTTAACTTTTCGTGTAACTACGTTGTTAACAGGACGGGGCGGATGTCGCGATAGCGTAGCTTTGGTATTGAGCTTACGAGCTTTTTACTTTAGAACGTTTTCACATACACACATGCATATAACAACTTTTGTTGTATACAGTAAACAGTGGTCACTATTTACTGTATAGCCAACTGGCTTTATATGAATTTCTTTTGCTTTTCATAAAATATATTAAATAAACGCATATTAAATATTTTTGAAGTCAGTCGTGGCGTAGGGGCGCAAACGTGTAATTGTAACAACGACGGTTGTGGATTCGATTTCCACTCAGAGGAATGAATTATAATTTATTCATGTTTTAATTTCTTCGCTCTGGTGTCGAGGCAAAGTGCGACGTTAAGTTTCGCCACCCAACACGCAATGCCTCCAGAATTCGATGGAAAGTAGGGAACCAATTTGCCACAAGGTCTTTTAAAAACTTTTGCACAGTTTTTTTCCTCTTGCTTAGTTGGCAGACGTTCCAGATATAAGAGGAGCTTTTAGTAGTTTTCTTTAAAATACAATGTTTATTATATTATATGTTCAAAGGTCATTTTTTAAACTTAAAAGTATTTTTATTACCAATAAAATGGTGTAGTCAGCGATAAAATCAGCATGACGTTCAGTTAATGGTAAGCCTAAGCACCGATTTATTATCACAAGTTTTGTTTTAATAGATAATGTTCAAAATTAAGTTCTTTATATTTCTTTTAAATAATGTTATTAGTTGAACCTGGAAACAAATATAAATCAACCTTAAAATTGTATTCAGAATATATTTGTCTAAAAAACTTTACACATTATAAGCACCCTCACGCTTTTCGTCGCCACTTTCCGCCAAAATACAAGGCATTGCGTGTTGAGTTGCGGAAGCAGCTGGACGTGGAGATCCTTCTGTGGGAGACCTATGTCCAGCAGTGGGTGTAAAAATGGCTGTGGTTAATATTATTGTTAATATATATATTTACCGATAATAATATGCTGTCCTTCTTGTCTAAAATATGCAATCATGTATGATATGGCAACATTGGTCTTTGATAGGCACCCATGTTGGTAAATAAATCTATAAAAGGCAGTAGCGAACTAAGGCTAAAACGGGCCCTCGGCAGTTGCCTATGTCGCCTAGACCTTAGTCCGCCCCTGATAAAAGGCGGTGCTTAACGTGCTTTGAGGTAATTTGCAATATTGATCGGGAACAGTAAGGTAATAAAAGTTCTTTAAACAAAATATATTATACGAACTATTTTAGTATTATTATTTACAGATAAATTGTTAAAATGTACCCATGATAAATTGATACCCATTTATTTTGACGATATAAAATACTCTTGTCTAAGTTATTGTACTGGAGATCTAGTTCTAGACATTGAATGGGTTAAATTTGTTAATAAAACAAACAAATACTGGCCTTTCAAATTTTAATAGATTTGGATTTCAAATAAAATTCTTTTTATTCAAAGTCGGTCAGGTCACTTGTATTCTGTTTCATTGTTGATTGGTTTTCTATTGATCTTTAAGTAAATTTTACAAAAAAACTTTTATTTTAATTTAATTCAGAAAGAGTCTAGAGTTTCACCGAAATTCGAGACATTTTTGACTGGAGTGACTGGAGTGTTACGTTTTGACTGGAGTGTTGAGAACTTAAAATACTAATTTTAAGAGAAAGCTGTTTACTACAACATAAATAAATATTTAAATTTATATTTTCATTTACTTCGCCTCCAGAATTCCGCGGAAAGTGGGAAACGGAGTGTCTTAACACTAGGTTCCCTCTGCCTACCCGGCAGTGTGCAGGATATAGCGTAAATCTGATTTTTAAAAGATAACAAATGTTCAGTGTATTGTGTCATATTCATACTACTTATTCGAGATTAAATTAGCACATAGTTTCAGGCTAGTCATCATAATCCATCTTGTTGAATATTCTGTTATCTTTTGTTTTTAATGATAAAGGAATTCTCCTTTTAATTTAATTAATCAAATTATTTCTTCAATAGTGTAGCGATTGCTCTAGACATCTGTCAGCGGTCGGTAGATGCTAGTTTAATTAATTTCTGTGTTTTCATTTTAATTATTAATTACTAAATATATACAAGAAAGTTATAATGTGACATGTATTAGAGTATTTATATGAAATCTAATATTATTTAGTACAAAGATAACAAAAGTTCTCTCATAATAACAATATAACGGAGCCTGAACTGTTTTATTCAGAACGTCGACAAACAATGTCTTAATAAGAAATTGTTAATTAATTAATTTTATTATCAATTATAAAAAAAAAACTGTCCCTTTATTTAAAATCCCTTGTATGCATACAGTGTCACGTGTAGGTTACTATATCTTGTTAATTTTTAATCCACTTTAAACCTCCCTGAGTTTATAAAATTAATAGAATAGATATATAAAATATCTTTTCCTCACGTAGTACTTTCACGCGTGTTATCGTTTGCTTGGAATTATTTTAGAAAATGTTGTTTTCGGTTAAAGCTCTGCAGAAAATATGCGATCGTAGCAGCTGCCGTAAAGTACAAAAGTTGGAGTGGAGTATTCACGAGTTTATGACAGAAATCTCTTACACTTACGACCGCAAACCAACGTTCATACATATATCTACCGTAAACTAAAAAAATAAAGATTTATTTTGATTTTCTGTCCTGAGGGCGTCGTAGTGCTAATAAAAAACATTAAATTCTATGGTTGTGGGTTTGATTCCCACATCTTTCTTCCTCGCTGTGGTAACGAATGCGGCGTTTAGCACCGCCAATCAACACACAATGCTTCGAGAGTTCGGCGGAAGGGGGGTGGGAACGGAATTACATTGAATGGTTATTACACTTCTGGAATATTAACTGCTTTAAAGAAAAATATTCCAAAAATATAATACTTTTTATATATTTTTTACAGAATCATCCATAAAGTTCTTGCTATGCATACACTTTTCTGAACCAACCAAGTTTAATCTCCCAAGACCGTACTATCCATCTCAATTCCGCTTGTCCTTTGTTCGATCTGTTTTTAATGAATTTCAGTAGTAAACTTTCATATTCTTAAAGAACTAGCTAGTGCTCTTAAAATATTAAATGATATTGCATTTTTAATATACAATATTATTTTCAAGAATTTTGTGGACTTTGTTATTAGGTTTATTATTAGGTTGATAATATTTTTAATGACAATAAAAGTTTATTTTATAAAACTAGACTTAAGTACACAACTTGACTTGGGCTTACATGATAGTAGGAAGTACGAGTAAATAATTTTATAATTATTAGGTACTTTTTACCTTTACGCATTTTCTGTATTTAGTAACAATAATCTTCGATACGATAATAAAACAGTAAACAGTTATGGATTTTTGCTGTCAAAGAAATAATGTTTGTTAAAGAAATAATGAAATGCCGTCTTAGCAAATGTTGTTTTGCATAATATATATTTTCCATTAATATATTCAATGTCAATGGATGCGTGAGCTACACAACTCAACATGCAGTGACTTGAATTTTGTTCGTAAACGGAGAACGGAGGGATGACGCGTGATTAAATAATTTCATAGTGCCTGCTACTTGCTTGTAAGTTTTAATCACATTGTGGGTGGTATATGGAAGTATTATGACAAGAAGTAGCGGACAGCCACTAGTTCTTGATTATCTGAATTCTTGACCAGTAAAGTACAAAAAAAGTAATTTAATAAAGGCCAATAAAACTAGTAAACATTAGCGCAATATCTGAACAAACGTGCGTTTTTCTATTGTAAGTTAATTTGTAGGTTCTTTATTTTTACGTCCCCAGGTAGTAGTTCTACTTTATATAATTACCGTTTCTAATTTACTTTTCTTGTAGCAGTATATTTAGTTACATTTAAAGACACGAAAGACTTATGCACCTTTACTGCTTTCTATTGAAATTAGTTACTTTTCAATTCTTTTTTAAGTCGATTTTATAAGTTTTCCTACTACAATCAACTACATACTATTACATGCAATATTTCACATTTTCATAGATAATTATTCGGCGCAGAATTAACATACAAAAAAAATAAAGTTCCATTTAACTGAATTCAATAATTTCGATGATTTGTCACAAAAAGATGACAAAATGACAAGAATTTTTAAAATAGGTACTAGATTTATATATTTTTTTGATCTTTCTAAATTAATATTAAAAATCATTTTTCGCTCTTCTATACAAGTTGCATTTACAAATATTTATTTCATCTTAAGAGTGTAGATTATGTATTGATTGAATCATTTCCTTTAAAGGCAGAACAAAACAGGAATATTTCGTTATTAAGCACAAAGTCGTAATGGATAGCCTTATAAATTATGGAATTCAATAAGACCTTCAAGATATTTACATCGGTATTTTAATAAGGAAATGCTACGATATTGTTTTTTAGATGAAGATTTATGTCTCATATTTTGGTTGTTGCATTAACGGTGTGTACATAGAAGATAATTAATTTATTAATTTATTTATATGATGATTTTAATAATGCATCTGTAATTTTAATCGGTAGGAATGTTTTTATGTGTCTCCCGAATTAGAAATTAGCTATTGAAAACACAACGTTCGTAAGAAAATGTTTTTTTTGATAGATATTATCGAAGTGATATTATGTTTCAATTATAATATGTAAGTATTTATAAATCGCACTAAAGTCTGAACTCGATCTTGAGAGGTCGTTTTCATTCATAGATATGTTATTATGAAAACGACGTCTCAGATCGATCTCAGACTTGAGAGTTACTTTTTTATGGTAACGAGCTCTTTTAAATATACTTATATATATTTTGGATTTATACTTTAAAATATATGTATGAAAGTCTTTACGTTATAAAGGATAGGTTTTACGTTATAAAGTATATTATTTTTAAAAATCAAACAAAATTTCACTAAGTGACATTCTTGAAGTAATTTACTCGTATGTACCTATTGGTCAAACAAAATCCATTATCGGCTAGTCCAAAATTGGACGGGACTGGTTCGGGATGTAGGTATATTTTATTTGAAAATTTTCCAATACAATTTTATTAAAATGGAGATACAATATTGAATTTTCAAATAGAAATTGAAGGTTTTTTATTAAACTTTTTTTGTCGTACACAGACAACAGGTTATTTTTATCCAATTTCCTCAACATGAAATGAAAGGACTTGATTAGTGGCACCCTATAAAAAATCATAAAAATTCAATGGAGGAAATGGTTAGCTCCTCCATATTTTTTCCTTTATATTTTTCCGTTTTTCGTTACCTCAGAAGGAAAAAAGAGAACCCTTATACGATCACTTTCTTCCAAGTCCGTCTGTCAAGACCATTTATCTCGAGAGATTACGTGGAAATATCAAATTGAAATTAATATCATATATTCCAGTGTACGGTACGGAGGCTGTTGAGGCGGGCGGGCAAGGGTGTGATTGTAACGCGACGGTTGTGGGTTCGATTGCCACTCGAGGGTATGAATTATTATTTATTATTTTTTTTTCTTTTGCTCTGGCACCAAGGCAATAAGCCCGGTTGAGTTCCGCCACTCAACACGCAAAGCTTCCAAAATACGGCGGAAAGTGGGGAACGGAGTGTCTTAACACTAGGTTCCCTCTGCCTACTCTGTTGTTTTGTGCGAAATATAGCGTGGAGCTTATTTTATCCTTTTAAGTTAATTAGTGGCTTAAGCATTTTCACTTAATATTACTTGATGTTGTAATAGGATACTATTATTATAAGTTTATTTGGATTGGATTAGTTTTCGTCACGGTTCGCGATACAAATCAAACCCAACCAATATCAAATTACACTTTGAGATTAATATCGTTAGCAACTACATTATAGATAACACGTCGAAAGCTTTATTAATATCTCATATATACACAGATCGTAATAATTTGAAATAATATTTATTTATTTGTATTAATTTGCTATAATTGTTTCGTTTAATCAAAAAATATATATAAACGTTTAGAGCAATGCTCTTTAATTTAGAAATCGCTCAAGCCAGCAAAGTTTTACCTTTACACCAGAGCGAAGAAATGGAAATATAAATATATAAATTTAAATAAATATTTCATCTCCTCGAGTGGGGACCGAAACCACAACCTGTCGGTTTTACAGTCACATTCGGTGACTGGCCAGTGTCTTAACATTAGGTTCCCAATGTCTCATTATCTACCATACTATGTGCGGGATACAATGTGAAGTTAAAAAAATCAATGATAACGGACAGTAAGTGGAAGTTGTTTGGAAATTATCATAGATTCCTTGCAACCGAAGTGGTGGGCGGCCACTAGTGTAAAATAAATGTTAATGAGCAACCTAACCTAACATACTAAATACTGATCGATAAACAGGCGCTTTATAAACTTACTTAGTATTTATATAAACGCAATTCATCTTGTACACTAAATGATTGTCTGGCAAATGACAAAGATTGATAGTATCAATTAAAACAACATTCAGCCTGACGTGGCTTATTCGATTCTAGTGTTGTAGCATATGCTACACATATGCTGCAAGAGGGGTATTTGGGGGAACAGGAAAATAATTGTTGCCTAATTATACTTATTAATATTTTATTTTTGTTAAATCTTATAATAAGAAATATTTCAGTATCGCGTCCAAGTTGAAAATGGGAATTGAAATGAGACAAACTATTATTTTAGTTTGATGTATATGATATGATATAGAAATAATAAGCAAATACGTTTATATTTACAGTCTTTATATGATTCACATTTTTGAAATTGTTTTACAAGTTATAAAATAATTCATTTGACATGTTTTAACGTTCATTTTCATTAAAAGCTTTTTGCAAAAATTTAATTATAAATTAATAAACATTTAGAAGCAACCTTTTGCTTGATTCATTAATTTTATAAAATGATACTAAAGAGGATAGTCAATTATTAATTAATTTTAAGAGTAACATTAAAATGGTGCAATTTAATGTTACATTTTATAAAGTAATAGAGATACTTACTTTAGAGATAAATAACAATAACAGTTAAAGTATAAAATTAAATTATTATAACTTCGTTTCAGTTCGGTGGCAAAACTTTACCAACAATTTGGCAACCCATTGCTACGCTACAAGAGACGTATGGAATTTCGCTTCTGGATTTTGTTAGAGTAGTTCATGACAACAGCTTTGTTTCTACACTAGTGACCCGCTCGCGGCTTCGCCAACCTGCCCACAAATATAAAATGATTTATTTCCTAATCCCAATTACTGTCGGGTTCTAATAATAATACAATTTTAAGGATAATATACCATATAATTAAATTAATTAAATGCAGCAGCTATTTTGTAGGAATTTTGCCGATTAAAATACCTTATAGTAATATAATTATTTTATTAATATACCAATTAAAATAAAATAAACATTGAATATTAAGGGAAGTTTGGCAAAGTACAAATGAGAAGGCTGTTATTAAATGGGATTAGTTTTCCGATTCTGAGATTAGCCTGCAAAAAGCACAAACAAACAGACAATAATTTTAGAAAACGTCGTTTTGAGTTCTATTATATGGATAGATGCTTCCAATAATATTTTTTTCACAAGTGTGTCTCCAATGTACAGACAGCGATCAGTTACAATAATCATATATGAACATTATTGAATATAGACATTTATTTTTTTATAATTAATTTTAAACCATGAAATTAAACTCATATATTTTTGCTGACATTTTCCATTAATATATGAATAGGTTACTCTACTGAAATAATAACTTTATGCATTTTGTAAAAGTTATTATTGTACGTTAAAATTCATCCTTACAAAAATAAAAGTGTATTTTGTGAATGCTCGTATTCAGCTAACATGGTAAATTTATGAATCTAACTGTTAAAATTACAAAAGCTGACATTAATGTGGTTTTCGTGTGCCAGAATTAAAATATGTTAAAAGCTAAATGTTTTACTTTTGGAAATGCTGTATCTTAGTATACTTAGTATAGTAGGTATATATAATAAGCAATACATAATTGAATGGTAAAATATTCTTAGTCCAGTACTCAAGTTCATACTGTAGAAAATTTCAATTCAGAATTTAATTATAAAAACGCCTTTAGTTGTAATTGTATATATTAAATCAACATTGCTTTTGAACGGGGAAAGTTCGTATTCGTGTTTTCTCGAAATCGTTAAAGTTTACTTCTTCGTTCTTCCGTTCTATGTCAATCTTTGTATCGGCTTTATCCTTCTACAGACACTATAAGTAATTTTGTACTGCTTTTATCATAAAACACTACTACCTTATTAAACATAATCTTCTTCTTCTACTTAATCTACCTCTCCAACTAGTTGAGGTTGGCAGTCAACTTCGCATACTTAGTCCTGTCCCTAGCCAAATGAATCAAATCTACGGCGGTTTTAATTCCAGTCCATTCCTTGATGTTCCTTAGCCATGACTTTCTTCATAAAACATTAAACATAATAGCGACATATGACTTTACAAAAAATATTAATATGCTAATTATGTTAAATATAATAGAACAAGCTGAGATTATTTACATACGTATATATTTGGTAAACGTTTTAGAAGACAACAATCGCATAAGGCTAACTGCAATTTCATTGAAATCTATTCGGTCTGCATTAAACAATTCAAGTAGCTACAAACTTTATCTAGGTCGCAGCCAAGAAGAAAGGGTCAATCCCTGGATTGTTGCCAAATCAAACCGCATTCAGAAACGCCAAAAATTTTTGCAAGTCATAATTTTTTTATATTTTTTTGTTGTAATTACTATACATGTATATCTCATGCTTTGCTACATACCTATTTGTTTTTCACTAAATATTTTTTTTCAACTTTATCTAAAAATATCTTAAATATTAATTGGGACTTAAACTTTTAATTGTGCCCGCTCTCAAGCATGTCCACTAATCTAATATACAAACTTACTTAAATATATAAGTATAAATAAGTATATGGGGAAAGGGTGCGCATTCAAATATAGTTTTTCGACTTTTTCCCTTTTCAGTGTCCCCTGCTGTCCTGCGAAGCGCTCGAGTGAAAGCCATCTTCTGCAGTCAGTCATTTTGTTTTCAAAGGTCAGTGAAGGTTTTTGCCAAAATGCTAAAGATATTTTGTTAAATTTGACGCGTAATATTTTATAGTCATATAAATTTTTTTGAAAATATTTTGTGTATTGTAAAGTATTTTTTGAGGCATTGCCTGTTGAGTGGCAGAACTCAACATCGGGCTTTTGCGTGAACGAAAATAAATTTTATAAATTTCCCTTCAAATCAATATTGTCTCATTCAATATACGTTTATAATAAAATAATTAGGGTTTCGACATCAGGTTTTCAGCAAGGCATTAATGTAACGGTAAAAGGTAAATGGAAAAACGTGACCGAAGTATTAAACGTGGATTACGAAGTAAATTCTGTAACGTATTTTTTTCTCTCATCAAAACTGTTTTCTGCTGTTACAAATTCTTTTAGTATGTTATTCGTGGTGAAAATATATATATAATATATACACTTTCACTTTTCCGCATATAGCTAAGTAGCCCGAGAGAACGAAGTGTCTTAAAACTAGGTTCCCTCAGTTCGCTCTGCCTGAATACAGCGTGAAGCTGATTTATTTTTATTCGATTTTAAATAATTCATTACCCCGAGTGGAAATCAAAACTAATATCATTCTGTTTACACTTACCCGCTTGTCACGCCACTGCGCCACGAAGGCCTTGACGAAATATGTGTATTAAATCAAATTAAACTAATAGAGCCTCTCGTAAATGAATATTCTTATTGTTTAAGTAAGGTATTTTCTAAAATTATCCTTTAAATATAAAAACAGTGTTGTATAGTAAACATCAACATAAAAATGAAGTGCACGTGTGTTCTAGAATATTAAAAACTTTATAGCTACTTATTGTATGTAGAAAATAGTAAACATAATAACTCGTATATATTATGAAACGTCCCATATTTACAAAGTCGACTGTAAATACTCGACTAAAATCCTATCAAGTTTTTATTGTTTTAGTATTTACTTATATGTCACGTCAGTCAATAATTATTACCATTAAAATATATACCGTACCACCTTCTTCGTGTCTTCTCCATACAACGTGACATTGGCTAAGTGATATGTGCTAAACTGGCACGCTCGGAACGCCAGATTTAAAGAACCAAACCAATTAAAATATACCTATTTATGTTGTATTGTATGTATTCAACATAAATAGGTATATTTTAATGGTTCTGTTGTATGAAACCGGAAAAATGCCTACATTATGTTATATGAGTGAAACGCAATGGATAGAGGACACCGGCGACGGCGGCACGTTCATAATGCGGGGTGAATGGAACGCTCTACATGCTTCTTGAATGCATGCCTTTGAGGGCAATATAAAGAGGTACAGTGAGTTGCATATTAATGAAATAAAATAAAAAATGTATTTTTTTATGTTTCGTTTATTTTATATGTATACTTTGAAATTACTAATTCACTAGAAATGTAAATACGCAAGTAGTAAAATCCTAACATTTGTCCTCTACGAATGACTGATCCGTCGTCGTGTCGTATACAAGCTTAAAGCTTAACATATATTAACTGTAGTGTCAACATTAATTATAAGATAAGAATACATGTTAGGATTATTAACTTTGCTTATTATTTCTTCTTCTAAAATAATTTCTTCTAAAGTTTTAGCTGAGTCCTTTTTCCAAATTTACTAGTTATTTGCTGCTGCAAGAGTCAAGTAACACATTTGATATCACTTGGGCTTCGTCTACCAGTATTTGTATAGAATTACGAGACTCAAGTGTACTACGTAACAAGCATAAAAATGCCAATGCTAGCCTACGTAACACGACCGGACGTTCTATTTTCCTGACTGTAAAATGTATACATTACCGTTCGTTCGTTCGTTCGTTCCGTTTGTAACATAAGATTACAGATTAAGTCAATGAAACGGACTACTTAATAATTGAAAGCCTCTATTGTTTTAAATATAATTTTAGGGGTAATTTTATATTTCTTTACTAAGCGTAATATATGATACAGGTATTTACACTGACACCAATATAAGAAGCAAAATTATTGGAAAATTATTATCATTATATTATAATTACATTTTGTTAATTATTTATTTATCATTGCATTAAAGTACTTGTAGTGAGTTCGAAGTTTTATTGTTAATTATGCATTGCTTCAAGAATATAATATTTTTTTACTAACAAATTAAGATGTCTTATACAAATACCTTATTATTGCATCATTGGGTAATTTGACCTTAATATATCAGATGCCTATATGTAACGGTTGGACGATCAAGTTGAATATTAAGAAATACTGACAGGTAGTTGGTTCTGTAACCCATATATTTTACTTACAAAGAAATTGGAGTGAAGAGATATTTTAAACGACTACGCGACTAGTATCATCCTCCAAAGCCTAGTCGTAAATTGGCTGATCTATTTTACAAATGACTGAACACATATTGAAGTGGTTCCTCATTTACCGCTACATTAACCAATGAAATATTCTTCACGATAAATTTTGCCACCACAGAATATTTTTGTCCAATTTTAGCTGAAAATAAAAAAATTAAGACCATTTTTGTAGTTATATCTGATATACGTATAATAAAAGTGCTATATAAAACTACTTAAACTTTTAAAAAAGTGAATGTTAAAGTTCAAACATATGTGAAACTAAATTAAATTTGACATGGTATTATTTTATTTAAAAATACTAAAATTATAATAATGTGTATGACAACAATAAAATTAATACGAATAGGCATATACAACTCGTCATAAGTACTAATTAACTGATTTTTTTTATTATTTTATCCTAGCTATCCATATAGCTTATAATATTGTTTTTAAAGTATATCTAATGATGGTGAACCTCCTCGGTACCTAATTACTTATATATCTTAAAAATCGATATGTTAATAAGAACATTAAGGTACTTACTTGCGAGCAGAACGGAAACTTTACATCAGTTATAACTTCAGCACCTCTTAACCTCATCGAATATGAAGTCGTGATTTAGACTGACCTTAAATTAATCAACAAAGTTAATTAATATTTTAGTTCTTCTTTATAAACTTCTTTAGTATACTAAAGTGTAGTTACTATTTTTAGTTTATTAAGGATATATCCAACTAAGTATTTTTGTGTAGGTATGTACTATGTTGTTACTTAGTATTCAATTATTCTTCACTACTTTCAATTTCAATTGTTTCTTCTCTAAGACTATCAAGTTCATAGATCCATTTTAATTGAATAATTTCAATATCAATTTTATAGTGAGAATTGTTATATAAATAAAAATTCAATTTTCACTTTATTCACGCGTTGTTTGTCGATGTTGTCTGTAGGTGTGTAGCAAACAATTGAAATTCAATTTTTGTTTCGAACTTTATATAACTTTGTTGCGAGATATATTTTTGAAGAAGATATAATATGAAGAAAACCGAAAACCGAGAAAACCGTAACGAAGGAGGCTCTCAATTTGACTATGATTTTTTTATATGCTTGTTACACGATTACTCTGTCAATTATGAATTAATGTTGTTAATTGTTTTTTGTAAGGTAGTTCATGTTTCTCAGGCTCCATAAAATAATTAGGTATTTAAAAATACGAAAAAACAACAAAAGCAAAAGCAATACAATAACTCATGGTTACGCTGAGTCCCGTATTCAAGTCTCAGATCGATCTTGAGATGCCGTTTTTTCAGTTTTGCGATTAGGTTTCAAAATACCAATCTTGTAATATAATACTTTAATAACTTCAAAGTAAAGGTATTTGTAGAAACAAATACCGACAGTATCGGTACTTATATACGAGCACCTAGTCATTATTTAAAATTCGTTATTGTTGAAGTCGACCAGTAAATTATTTTCAGTGCTTATGTAAACTAGTAATTCTGATTGATATGGGTCACGCGTAGAAAATCACCTCATATTATGGAAAGCCACGTTTTGACTCTTAAAAATAAAACTGCGTATGGATAAAAGTCCAGAATTTTTTTTGTATAAATTTATTTTGGACTTAAGTTGTGGATAAATAGAATAACTACAAACCTATGAGCTAAAAAAATATATCTATAATAATTGAATATTATTTTGTAAATAGAATTTCCTACATTGGATGGATGTTTAAACAATTTTTTGCTGTACTGCAACTGTAACTTCACGCTGCACCCCGCATGTAGCAAGATAGGCAGAGGGAGCGTAGTGTTAAGACACTCCGTTTCCCCAAATTCCGCCGAATTCTGGAGGCACTGCGTGTTGAGTGAAAATTTAAAGAAGTACCTATAATATTATAGATTGTACAATAATATTGTGTAGTCTGCATACCACCATTTTATTGCGATGGCCACTAGCGACCCGCTCGCGACTTTGCCCGCTTGAACTATACAATTATTTATTCACTAATAATCTGATTTACTTTCGTGTTCTAATAACATAATTAGTTTAGACAACACTACTAACATTGAAAATTAATGTTATAACCATTTAATAAAACAGTTATTATGTAGTATTTTTATCGAACAAAGTAGGTACTTTATTCAATAGCTAATACAAATTTAAATAAAAGAGACAATTAGTTTAGACAACACTATTAACATTGAAAATTAATGTTATAACCATTTAATAAAACAGTTATTATGTAGTATTTTTATTGAACAAAGTAGGTACTTTATTCAATAGCTAACACAAATTTAAATAAAAGAGAAAACCAAATGTTAAGTGACGTTTCGTCAAAATTTTATAGTGAAACACTATGTAAAGAATGAACTTTTGTCCGTTTATTGTATTACAAAATACGTTAAAGTTCACTGAAATCACCGAATGAACGTACATTTCAATTCAATGCAAATACAACTCTTCTAATCTAAATTTGTCACAAGAAAATCTTAAAATATTTCAATACAAAAATTAAATTATATCTTGAAGTTAATAATCAAATTAAATTCCACGTAATAGTATTTTAAAGGCAAGTTATTTAGTGAGAAAACGTGGTCTTAGCACAATAAATTACAAATTTCAAAGACTTAATTAAATTTTCTTACCGCCGTTACACATATGATACATCTTTTGTAATGCTTTAAATGTATTAAAGCGAAGTGACAACATGATAAAGCGATATTTTACAGAAATCTTATACTAATTAGAAAAGCTTGCTTAAAATAAATTTTATAGCATGGCTAATTTGTATTAGTCTTAACAAATTAAATAAACATTTTGCCGCCCAAAGTACCTAAACATGGTTGAAATTAGTATCTAATTTTAAATATTTGCTGTTCTTATAGGGCACGTTGTTTGTTTTAATTTAAAAAAGGAAAAATATTATTATTAATGAACGATGTTGAAAAAACGATGTTTTATATCTCTGTTATTTTTCAATACAATAAAAGCAGTTAAATTATATTCTAAGAGGAACATTTATGTAAAACAGCAGCTGAACGATGAATAATGAAAGCAAAAATCAACTTGAATAAACGATCGAATGCAAATATCATTCATCAAAACTCATTTGTATTTTTTAAATATAATACTGTGAAGTGCTAATTCAACCTTCGTGTGATTAATTATTGTGTTTACATTATTATTTATATTCAGTAACAGGAATAAAATTTTACGTTAAATAAAAAATTTAATAAGAAATAAATGACTTACTAAATATCAAATCAAATTTAATTCTAGTAATTCAAACACAAAATGACATTTCAAGACATATTACTTTTTCCAATTATTTATGAGTATAGTTTGTCCCACAGCGTATACATTATACAATTTATCGGTGTATAAGTGAGACTGTGTACAGACATGTACGTCAAGACGACGTAACCTATACATATTTTAAATTAATAGTGAAGTACATAGTTCCATTAAACATCGAACACTTTGTCATAAAAGCTTTTATCCACAATTTTTGTAACTAATAATCCAATAGTTTAGAACCTTCAAAGCATTAAACTCAATTCAAATAGTTAAAATTATGTTAAAATAAAACTACCGTACAGTTTTACTATTATTTTATTTTACTTTAAAAAAAATCTTTGAAAATATTACACAATAATGTATTTTTTTTTGGTTATCTAATACACTGATTTAAATATTTTAGACTGACGTTTTTAAATAATTAAAAAATATATATAATTATATTATAAGTTATCCTCAATTAACAAATTATTAAATTATTATTAGGTTGAATGATATTACTTCATTGCCTTAAATTAAAGAACGTAAAAATATCTTAAATTTTCGCATCACTGTTGTTTTGGCGCCAAATAAAATCAGTTGAAACTCAATTATTACATTTTAAGGTAAAAATAAAAGTAATTTTACATTTAATAACATGACGTCGCCGGAAGATCTACAAATGGAAATATATAAAAGTAATGCTAATTTAGAAGAAATAGTAAGCAATTTCGTTGCACAGGTAAATATAATTTGCCTACTAAAAAATTTTAAGATAAAACACTTATGGCAGTAAATTAATTATGCCGGTAAATTAATTACAGGAGACGGCGATACCGTCCTTGGTCGCCGAAAATGAAAAAAAGTGTCAGGAAACAAAAGTCGCTCTCCATGTAACACGTTCTTATAACGAAGAGATTGAACGTCTTAAGCTTGAGAACAGTACGTAATTAATTATTGGAATGCTGAACATTTAAAATTTTGTTCATATAAATTTTGAAAGTTCAACATTCTAGATTTATTTATATAAATATATTTCGTAGAATTCTCATACTAGTGTCATTTGTATATTAGTACATGTTAACTTAAAACTTAAACTTCCGTAGGTTTTTAAAATAAAAACTAGGAACGTACCAGAGTAAGAAAAAAACTCTTATAGGATTGTTTGTCTATCTGTTTGTCTGTGTCTCTGTCTTTGTTACTCATAATGACATGGAGGTATCGAGTTGCAATTTATATGAAATATTGACATCTAGAGTCCATTGGACACAGAAAAAAATCTAAGTTTAGTTAATATATTGCATGAAATTTGGAAAGAAGTGAGAAAATATGTGTTTGTACAAGAAAGAAAAAATGAATATTTATAATTTAAAAAAATGAAATATTTATATAAGTATTTCATAATAAATTATTAACCTTTACAACTTGTATTTTTCGTTGATATACAATCGCAAATTGGTACGAAAGTCCCAGTGGGTAAGTTAGCACGTAACCGGTTTTTTATTCTTTAAATAAAACAATTGTAGCTTTATTACGTTTATAGTAAATAAACGTGCCACGTAAATATACATATTATGCCTAAGTAGTAATTATTGTTATAGTCAAGCTCACAGCTAAGCGGGTGCAACTGAAAAGTCAATGTGAAGATATAATAAACGCTCTCGAGAGAGCTCGAGAGACTCGCGTTGAATTAGAGGCATCTTTGAAAAAAGAGGAACACGAAATGGAATTACAAATGTACGGTATTTTTTAAAACTATTTAAATAGTACATAAAGTTTGAAAATTTCATTGACCAATTTCTACTACTATAAAAGTTATATACATAAATACATACATTCATAGGCAACGTGACGGTTGTGGGTTCCTTTCCGACTCATTAACTATGTTGGTTTCCCGGCACTGATATAATAAATACAAAGGGTTGTGTTAATCTTAACTATTTAATACTCCATATATATATATAGAATTCGGACGAAAAACTGTGTGTTCTTAAATGTTTTGTCTGCCTACCATTCTATAGAAAAATTTGGATTTGTTGTATAAAATTTCTTTGTATGAGAAACGTTTTATAAGAACATTTTACAGTAATTAAATGATTAAAATTTGAATATTATCTCTTGGATTAGATGATTTCTTGAGATGTTTTTTGCATTTATGTTTTACAATTTTAATAAAAAAATAATAGAATATAAATTATTTCAGACGTAAATACTCTGTTATTCTTCGGGAATTAGCAAGTTGTTTCCGTAGGTGTCGAGCAGATTATGTAAGTTTTAATTAAGTCGCTTTTATACTGCATGATCGATTCTGAAATTTTATTGATTTTACATTACATTATATAAAATGATTCTACAAAGAAACAGGTTTATTTTACCAAAATCTAAGTAATATTGAAAATTGAGACGTGCAGCGGAACAGCATCTGTCTGTAAACCCGTAGGTTATTGATTCAATACCACTTGTGGAAATGAATTGATTAATTTCCTCGCTCTGGTAAGAACATAAAACGTAGCATTAAGTGAATCGATAATTTTATTATCTTAAGAAAAATCTGTAAATAAAATATTTAGTCTCCGAGTTCATTCTTGCCACAAAGCACACAACCACAACACAACGCCGCATTTACATGTTAAAAATATGCTTTATGTTTCACTTCACGCTGTATTTCACACATATCAGTGTAGGCAGAGGGTTCCTGGGAACATAGTGTTAAGACGCCCCTTTCTTTATTACGACACTTTCTTCCCCACTTTCTGCCGAATTCTTAAGACGTTGCGTGTTGAGTGGCGGAACTCAACGCTGCGCTCAGCCAGACCAGGTACATGAAATATATGTTCTTAATATTATGTATGCCTGTATGTATTTTATCATTTAAATATACATTGTTTTCGTCATTAGGACGAGATGGAAATTAAAAATGAAATGGAAGTATTAAAGAAAATAATTTTTGATTTGAAAAAAGAACAGCAAAGTCGACAAACAGAGGTCTCAGATCTAAAGTGCAAACTAAGCGGCCTCGTGAACGATGTGCCTGAAAATATTCTCTCTATAGTGTAATTGTTGTTTATTTTATTTTTTCTTCTATCTTCGACTTTACATTTTTTGGTATGCTCGAAATTATCTAAAGAGATAATTTCATTCTTCCTTCTTGAGACATTGTGTGTGCAGTGACGGAACTCAACGCCGCGCCTTGTTACCACGGCGAGAAATTGAAAGTAATTCAATTAAGTACCTTGAGTAGGAATCGAGCCCAAAACCTCAAGAACTGTTATTATATATTGATAGGTATTAAAAAAAAAGCTAAAATATAATGAAAAGTATTTATTTTATTAATTTCTTACTACCTAAATAAAAAAATGGTCTCATACAGTTGCGATATTCTACGCTAAGCGTAAATAATATTCAAAATAAAACGTAAAACGAAATTTATTGTAAAGATTTTCCTATGAATTCCGCCACGATGTATTTATGTCTTTTTTTGGGTTATAAAATAAATTGTTATTGCTTAGCCTAACAAAAGTGCGGTATGTAAAATATTTTATTGTAAATCTGAATTTATTTCTTTACATTGTGCATTTTAAAAAACTTCAGACATGCCGACTATAAAATGTTTCTAGGGTTATCCATATTTTTACATATCAATGTAAATATTATTATATAGTATAGATATAAGATATCTATTCATTTTATAATTCCAATATACCGAGTATTAAAAACTTAGATCAATTTCCAGTAACATTTTTTTGTCTTAAAAATCTTGTCACGCCAATAAACTAAGTTATAATCTTTTATGCCACTTAAGTTAGAGATTTGTTAAAAAAGTAATAAAAAAACTATTAATAACTCGGAACATAAAATGTTTCAATACATTCAGTACATTATCAGGATTAAAAGGGGAACTATTTGTATTACAGCGGGAAAGAGGAGTTAGATAAGAAGCTGCAATCACTTGTTAATGAATGTGAGACTCTGCGTTCGCAACATTGCAAATATACTCCGAGAGACCGAGCTGGCACGTCTTCGACTACTTCAGACAAATAGTTAATTAAAGTCTTATCGATTTAAACATTGATTTAATTGATTGATTCAGTTTTTTTGTAGTTGTGAGTGTTGTTTAATTATTTTAAGAAGTAAACTTTTTCTGTAATGGTAAAATATTTTTTCGTTTAATAATATAAACAATACATAGAAAAATAAACTTTTATTTATATCACCTATATGCATACAATATTCACATATTACTCCTATATTTATAAGAATATGCTCTTTAAAACGACGATTGCATGATATAGTGATAACATTATTCATATAAGCTTTTTTATATATCTCTCTGACGCCCACATACATTGTCGTTGTATAGAAAGGTAAATATATATTTTTAACTTAATGAAAATTCTAGCAAATTCATTCTTGTGTATATAAAAAGCTTTGAGGTATTAAAAAGCCGAAAAACTAAACGCAGAGAAGGCAGAGAGATCCTAGTGTCAAGATATTCCATTTTTATCTTCCAGATTCGGACTCCATCCTTTTTTTTAGCTGGGAAATTAGTGCTAAGATGCTTCGTTATACTTATGTAACCACTTAAAATCACTTGTTGCCTGTGTCCTTTTTTACTAAATTCAACTAATAAAATCTATTTCATAAGCGTATAGAGCCAAAAAAATGTCGCTACATATACAAACAATAACTATTTTTCTAAGATTATACAAACGGTAAGCCTCAGCCGAGTTTTTTATCCTGGCCGGTGTGGTTAATAAACACGATGTCAGGGAATTTCGTTGAAAGGGTTTATTGTTGACCGGCAAAATTTCTATTACGTAAAGTCGTAGAATCTAATTTATTTGTCTCCGTTTCTTTTTGTATAATTCATAATAGTGTTTTTATTATAAGGCGCAAAGAAAAACTATTTAATATAATATCTTAATATAATATCTTGGTTTCACCTGTTTTTGTTTCAGCAAAATTATACCCATGACTGGAAAGATAGCAAAACTCTAAGTCGGCGATATCTCTCTTCGTAACTTTTGTTAAAAGGATATATTGCCTTATTGAGAATTTATTGTTACGATAAATGTGGAATATAAAATATCTTAAATTGCCTTATCTTTTTTCTTTCTTTTTTTCCATACATTTCCGCGAGGTCATGACGGAATACAGAGATATTTTAATTTTAATACACTTAGTTTACCATTTTTTTATTATTTTCATTATTATTGCGAGCCAAGGCATCGGGACGTTTGTGTTTGTGTTCGTGTTTTTAATGTGAGACTTAATATTCAACTTATTTATTGTACCTATATCAAATTGTATGCGCCTTAAAATGCAATGCCTCTTTTTAGAGGAATTTGAGATTGAATTTTTTCAATGGAAAGTGAGGAACGGAGTGTCTTAACACTTTCTCACTCTATATACACTCTCTCTATCATGTTATATACGAGATACACCGTGAAAGTTTAAAAAAATCAATGGTACCAGTTCTCAATATTTCCTTACCTCCATGTAAAGGTCGGAGAAATCTAATCTTACATGTTTCTATTCTTTAATGAAATATGTAATCATGAAGGAACCTGCGGAACATATACATATATGTATGTATTGTGTATAAAATGATTGAGCTCGAGATTAATACGGTTATCAATCATGCCAGGAACACCGCTAGGTTATTATTCATGTGATAAGTAATTAGAAATACATATTATATATTATACTATACTTAGAGTCAGGTTTAGTTGAAAAAAAAACTAAAAATATACTTCTCTATCTCAACACAGTGTTCACTCTAATTACTCCTATTTATATTACAAAACTTTAAATAACATGATTTTTTGTGTCATTTTCAGTGTCTAAAATATTCCATTTTTATCTGTATTTATTTATTTAGATATCATTTATTTTCCCTTTGATAGCGATATCTATGCATCTTTCAACATGTGGATTAATATTTATTAATTACCAGAAAATTGTTTGGAGTTTACTATTATTCATCTAAAAATTAAATAGTTTTAATTAGAATTTGGATAATCTAAAGATGTATTATTATGTATATGTGTATATAAAGCTTTTCCGTTACTGAGTTACTGACAGAAAACGCACGCCCAAAGCTACGCACCGTAGAAAGAAGAAATTTAGCATGTAGGATCCTAGGGAGCATATAGAAACACAAACAGAAGATTTCCTTAAAATCTTACAGTAACAGGAAAAAGCAGATCTGACAGTACTCTACATCAAGAGGTATCTACTTCTTATAGCTACTTAAAGTTTTATCACATTTTGCATTATGCATAACACTCAAAACCACTTGTGATTTAGTAATTATTTGGTATGATATTTTTACCCTTTCTATCCACTACTTACATTAAATTTAAGCGAAAAAAAGAATCTTATATTTATTTGATACTACTATACGAAGTCAGAAAGGAGATCTGCAATAAATCAATGTCAGAATAGAAAAAGGCGTATTTTATCCACTTACAGAAAGATGTATTCGAAAAGTACTGTTACTCGTAACGTAACAAAATCATTCGTATTCTTTGCTCATATTTCTGTAGGTAAGATATCAAGTGGCAACGATAGCAAAGTCAACAGTTTCATTATTATAGAATTTTCCTAGTAAAATATGGATGTAGTTGATTAATATATATTTTTTTCTGTTTCTACACTTTTGTTTCCCGCTTATACATATAACAGGGTAGTCAGAGAGAACCAAGTGTCAAGACAGTAGTACAGAATCGAGACACTACATGGCGGAACTGAACGCCGTCAGATAGACTTATAGTTAGAATTAATCTCACCCTCTGTTCCAATACGCGACAAAGACTCTTAGGCTATTTATATATTTAATTTCAAAATAAAAGAATAGAAGGCATAATCAATTCTTTTATATTAAAATATGTATTTAATTTAATTATGCGTTTAAAAGCATACTCTTACATATTTAATATAATTCTTATTTTCTTTTTAATGGAACTTACAAATCCACTTAATGTTATAACGTTTCTGAAAAATATTCTTAACAAATTTTCAATTTTTGTCCCTTGTCTTTGTCAATTTTGCCATTATTGTTATTCTCATTACGTTTTTATCGAGAAAATATACACTTTTAACCACATTGAAGATTTTTTACTGTTTTTGGTTGCAAAAAAAACAGCACATAAGCTTAAAGTGAGCAAATTAACGAATTATATCCATCCATCGCTAAAAGTGATAAAACAAATTATAGAAATAAAAACAAACCATTTAAAAAATAGGATGACATATTATAAATAAATATTAATATATTATGAGCGGTGTTAATTTTATTTCCATTTGCTTTTACTAGAATTAAAATGGAAAGTTTTTACTAAGAACAAGCATCCTTAGCTCGTGAAGTTGCTAATGAGCTTATATTTTCTACAGTTAAATGTTAAAAATTTAATATTATTTATTTTAATGTTTATTATTTCTATGGGTTTAATATTATGTTTAGGTATTTAATGTAACAAAAATATGATTTAGGCCGTCGTGGTGCAATGGTAAAAGCGTGTGACTGTACGTGTAAACGTGACTGTAACGGATTTGTATTCCACTGGGAATTAAATATTTAATATTTTCGTTTCCTTTGCCCCAAGTTTCAATCACTACAGATATGAAAATAGCTATACAAGGGCCATAAAGACCACGCAAATGAAGCTGCGAGCAGCCACTAGTATTTGATATAAATATTAGAATAGTAAAAGTCTAAGCAATTTCATATTTCAATCCTTGTAATGACATAAGGAGAGCGAGTTATTTTATTCAAAAGAAATTAAAATAATGAAATTATGAAAGGACAAAAATTGGGTAAATCCAAGTTAACCCTGTCATGTGTAGATAAAGCGCCCGCCTTCTAAAAGCCGCTTAAAGCGGACGACCGTTTACAAGCTTACCGAGGGTGCCCTGAAGGACCGAGGGAGGAGGGATGAAACAGAGATTTTTATTGAAGTAAAATTCTAACATATTTCTTAACAGTTAGGTACATAATTAATTTGATTATAAGCTTAATTTCATAATATTCTTTAAACATATGATATAATCCCGAATCAGTTTTTTTTACAAAATGAAAATTTATTTTAAATATGAAGCCAGTCAAGCCAGTTCACTGAAAGTATGGCCCATCACTAGAAACGTTTTTTTTCCATCTTTCTAATAAATAGTAAATGAATTCCTTGAAATGTCGCGAGAACTATTTTTTTTTAAAAGCAATACAATGAGGGGCTTATTTTATCAATTTCTTTAAATAAATAGAAACGCTGCTCAGTAAAGTCAAGTATTAGAATCTAAAATGGTAAAAAATTGAAGAAATCCTGTTTAGTGGCAATATTGACGTGTGAGTAAAATTTCCCACTTAGGTAAGTGTTTCCACATAGTTGACTGTTTTTGCAAGTGAATATCTTGTTAAAAAGGTGCATTTCATTCCAAATATTCTAATCACGTACAAAAGTTAGATACTAGACTTTTCATGTATACCGCTCTACGTGACCACGGGCGGTCAAGTGAGACTTAGTTTGAGCGTTGGTGTTTAAGAAACTTGTCTCAGAATTGAGTAAATGCTAAATTTATTGATCCATAAATAGTCTAGTAATATATAATACATATTGTAAATATTAAAAATAATAACATAAACTGAAAAACAAAGTGGCATTCGAAATGTATTGTATAGAAAGTATTTGATTTATAGTTGAGCCGCAGTTGCAATATCGTTTTTAGTTATCGGTTATCTATTCTTTAGGACAAAGCTTTGACAATTTGTTATAAAAATGGTATATTCTAAAACTAAAACCATTGTTTGTACACGCTAATCTCCGGAACTACTGGACTAAATATAAATAATTATAGTTGTCAGTCAATTCTGTTTATTAAATGAGTAATCATGTAGTTCAAGCAGGTGAAGCCGCGGGCGGGCCACTAGTTGTGAATAAATTGTTCATATAATATTTTTTTAATTGTCTATTTATAAAAAAGTATACTTTAAGAGCAGCAAAACCTTCTTTAATGGTACTTTAATGTCTTTTACGGGGTCTTATAAGAGATTAAATTGAATCATTTGCTCTAAATTATAATAATAGCTGTCCGACCCACTTTCCTAATATTATTTAAATTGTTAATGTTATTTTGAAAGAGAAAATAAAAAAGACCAATATTATTTGCCCTTTTTTATTTTATACAAAAGAAACATCTTGTTAAAAAAATATATCGTCAAAAATTGAAGTGTTGTCATTATTACATTTTATTTTAAGACATTGCGTGTTGAGTGGCGGAATTCAACGGCGCATACATTTTATAACCTGTTATTAAAAACATATTACCTCAAAATCTGTATTTGGAAGTTTTGATCCTAAATGCAAATAATTTGCGTAAAGTACGTAAACAATATCGATCAATCATTATTTGACAAAAGTTTAAGGTAATGTTCGGCAATAGTTTACAAATGTGTAGAAGACATTAGGCACTTGATGGATGGTGTTCCTTTGCCAGTTTTACGCACTACCAGTACCTACCAACGGGGCTTATTCTTGAATAATTCAACATTCTATCAAATACGGTTCGTTACTCCACTCACAACACTATTTTGGCACGATGAAATGTTTTTTAACGTTTAACCTAAATATAAGCAACAAAAGCCATAAAAATATATAATTAATAATCTTAATACCAAACCATAAAAGATAAAAGTAAAAGAATTGGTCAAAATTTGTTAGGTAATTTATTAATATGAGACTACAGACTTTCTAAACTATTCGTAAAATAAATACGAAAAGAAAAATATAGGAGACTATAAAAGTGAACTCATTTTTAATTAATATATGACATGACTGATATTTTACTGAGAAAATAATATAACGTTAAATTGTTAGCCCAATTAAATAAGTGATTTTGCTCCTTCCACAATTAACAAAATTAACGAAAACGGAAATTATTAACCAAAATTACAACCAATTTGGTACAATTTTGTTAAGTTAATAATATTTTCACTATAAAGGACGTTGAGTTGTTTTTTGGAATATTCGAAATAAAAAAATATATAGACTCGATCACAAATTGCTTATATTTCAATTATGTATATTTATGATAGCTATCATACATATAAATCAATATTTAAATACAGAAATACTGTCAGACATAAGACTTAAAAACAAACGCCACACATTCCTTATTTGTGTATGTTGAAACAATATAAAATGATAATGGTGTGATTATGGTATTTAATAAAGAAAATCAATAATATTAAATATTCAGAGAAATTGGTTCCTTCACTTATGCAATTGCAAGAAATTTCGTATATAAATGCTAAAAAACTTTGATAAGTCTGCTGCATTCGAAATTTAGTTACTAATAGAAAAATATATTTAATATCTACTACATATATCACAACATATGAAAAAAGTTTTTCTAGTCTTTTTCTTCGTCACATGCCTTGGTGGCGGAGCTGACGAGCCACCTAGAGAACTTTAATTTTTTTTAAATTGATCCATAAATGACAGAGGAATCGACAGATAAATATAATAAAAATATAGTTAACGAATATAGAACCTAATCCTTTTTGAAAAAAGAATGTTTACAATCTACCGCGCCAAAGCACAATGTATAACACTTTTATTTGAATTTAAAATGTTTTTACCGAGTGATTCGGATACTAGCCAAAACCAACAAAAAATGAAATAACCTTCCATTTTTAATGTTTGTGTATTTAAAATCGGAAAATGAACGCTGAATATTAAAATTTGTGGTATGAATTATTATAATTTAAATAAACATTTTTTTATTGTATTCGGTGCATTTAATATTTATAAAAGAAATATCGGATTTCTTCACGGTGTCTGGTAGCTTTTTAAACGTTTTTTTTTGTGTTATCTATATCTACTATTATAGAAGTAGTAGTAAAAAATTGCGTCTGTACATTAAATATTATATGTGCGATAAAATTATGTATTGAGATGCTAAAAGCACTAATAGAATAAAAATCGATATTTTAAATTTTTTTGTCTGTCAGTTAAAAATTTAAAAGTATTCAAAATTTTAATTGAAGAATGTAATACCCATTTATATTCTTCTGAAATTTTCACAAGAAGACGTGATGCTTATGTTAAGTCGTTGCTTTGGTATTCACTGGGAGAACGGGGATTTAGAGAGGGTATGCCTTGTTTAAATTGATCGCAGCTGCTTATACCGGTCTTGGATTCAGATCTACCTCCTTTATAACAATATTGGTGGCCGTAGATGCATAAAATGAATATTATTTAATTAACACTTAGTTTAGAAGCCGTTGAGGCGCGGGGCCCAAGCGTGTGACGCGATTGTTATGGGTTCGAGTCCCACTTGGAGGAATAGATTCGTCGCTCTATTACGAAGGCAATAACGCGGCGTTGAGTTCTGCCACCAAACACGCAATACTTTGAAAATTCGATGGAACGTGGGAAACGAAGTGTCTTAATACTAGGGTTTCGTCTGTCTGCTATATGTGGGACGAAAATCAATATATCTTTAAACGCATTTAAAGATATATTGATTTTTCGATGTCTAATTAGGTAACGGTGATGATTCTGCTGAGCAAAGTGCTAAAATTATCTAAATATGAAAAAAAAAAAAGCTTCATACATTCATTCATTATTTATCTTCCTTTTTAGCATAAAATATATGTTCTGTACACGTGCCTCGCCTTAATTTTTACGTGATACGTTATAGAGTTGTGGTATACACACACTGTACCTATTTGTAAGTAGAAACACGAGAGTATTAGCGTATAATATATTTAATTTTAATATTTTTTACAGCTCTCAATATGTTTTATTTATAAATAAAAATATATATAAATTAAAACAGTATTATTAATTTCTTCGTGGCGTAATTAAAAACTTCAGTTGAGGTTCTCTTTACATATTGTCAAGAAGCCTTATAATGCACATACATGTTTCCTGGATTCAAAGGGCGCAGGACCGGACGGAGTGGCGAGCATTGGGGGAGGCCTATGTCCAGCAGTGGACCTTAAAGGGCTGATGGATGGATGGATGACATGTTTACTAATAACCAGGAAATCGATTAACATTGAGATAATATAAACAAATATTCTGTATTATATATAAAAATCTTTATGCTCAGGCTATAAAAGAGAGCTATAGCCAGTTATACTCGTATTTTACATTTTTTAGCCCAAATATGTCCTCGTAATGTACGTACGCCATTATAATGAATGTATCACAATATATTCTCTACTAAAATACGTTTGCCAAAATGTGCACCATTTGCCCCAGATTTCTAATACATTGTAGAGTGGCAAATGTCATTTACACTGTACTCGTACGCTTGTGACCTCTCCGTTCAATTGACTATGAAAATATTATTGCTTCTCTCCGTCCGTCAGTATATTGAAGAATTTGTATAACTTAAGGCTTAATTTGAAAAACCATAATTCTTAAAACCACCTCAATTTTATAAGAAAAAAATAAAAAATATTAAATTTCTGAAGGTTTTGCTAATATTTTTTTTAATATTATTATAATAGAATACATCAAAAACATGATATCATAGAATAAAGATGATTGAAGATTAAAACTACAGATAAACATAAAACTACGAAGTTTATTCACATTTGGTTATCTACATTTAAATTAACTTATAATAATCATACCATTATTTAAAATGACATTTTTATTCGATTGACATGAATCAATCTCTAATTCAATTTGTTGTTGAAGAAATAAATTCGATTAGTATGCTTACATCTAGTACCTACATTATATCTACTTATAACTGATTTTCTCAAACCGTATTCTATTCAATATATATATTCTATTCAAAGCAAACGAGACATGAAATTGAATCTATATCATCATCAGACTTATACGTATGAAATATAACATTATAATTTATTTAGAAGTACATTCGTAAGTGATAAATCCCTATTTTGTGTCGTTTCTTCATACAAAATAAACTGTCATCATTTTTGTTCAGAAAATTAATAGAAATTATTTTCCTACAGCAATATTTAAAATTAGATAAGTTCTTACTAATTATAAACGTATAACATTTACATGTTACAAATAAATTTTATTAAAAATGTTTAATAAATAGCATTCATTCTCTTTTACTTAATAGTTACAGCGCTTGAATGGTTTTCAAGAGGCGCGGGTTGAAATCCCGCTACGTCAATTATTTTATACGTTTTCACAAAAGCCTATAGAAGGATTAAAAACAAGTAAATTATTTTATTTATTGAAAAATAAGCTTCGAATCATAAAATTTAAATTCACTATAATTTTAAGACCTTAAAAATTTTAAACGTTGGTGCGGCAAATTAAATTTTATTTGTGAAGTTAATGAAGCATAACGTGACTTGACAAGCGTTGTCAAATTACATTAGCATATTATATCAACATGATATCACACGCCACACTGTTTAATTTGTTATACAAACTATAAATTCATATAAATATTATTATAAGTATATGAGGCCAAACGTGGCTCAGACGCTAAACGCTACTGGTTGTGGGTTCGATCCTCACTCGAGGAAATTAAATATTTTATAATTTCTATTCTTCTGAAATTCTTAAATATTCCATTTCCTCGCTCTGGTAACGAGACAATAACAGCGGGGTTGCATTTTGCCACTAAATGCACAATCCGTCAAGAATTCAACGGAAAATGGGGACCGAAGTGTTCATAATGGTGAGGTTCCCTCTGCCTACCCTGCTATGAGCGGGATCTAACATAAAAAATATATGTATACTCCACTATTCACTCATTTATAGACACTATCTACCAGATCCCTGAATTCAATGCCGTCCTTTGCCTGTCTGCATCAAATTATCATACGAATATAATGCAGATACATTAAATTATATAGGTATTATTACTGTGCGGTGCTTGCAACTTGCCATTTTGCTGTCAGGTCGGGTCACACGCCCGTAGCAAGGCCGGCGAAGCCGCGTGCGGGTCAATAATCTTAATATTAAATATAAATTTTCCCCCGAACATCAATTTTAGTAACGTTTCTATATTTAACATCCCTAAATCGTATGTATTTAATGTTTTATGTATTGATTGAAACGTAATAAAAATATTTATTAATGTTTAATGAATTACTCAAATCGAACATTAGTACAGAACTTGAGATCGTGTAGTAGGTACCTACGAGATATTATTTTAAATTAAAAGCAGTTGCTTTTGACTTAGTTAAGTGAATATGTATTCTCTACATTAATATGTAATAGTATTCTAAAACTTAATGTTCCCTTTGTGGGAATGTGGGTTTACCCCACACACTCAAATTTATTAAGGTCCAATGGGTTAACATTTCCTTATTTATTCAAGGTTAATAATTACGGAAATCTTGTTAATGCGTCGTCCGCATCCTTCGTTTTGATAATGATTGTTTATTTATCTACTTGGCTTTACATAAATGAATATATTTTTCTTCTTTCAAACGACCATTTTTATTTTTCATATTATTAAAATAAAATTCTCTTTTTATATAAATGGGAAATCGAAAATCGGAATGAGACACCTTTGAATATAAAAATTAAAAGCTGCCCTTTTAACAGACATATATTTTCGATGTCCCTAACAATATTTTCACTATTTTTTTTGGTCCACCCTTCAATTATAGTTTTGTTAAGTATAGTTTAGTTGTTGCACTGTTAGCTTTAAAATACCAGATTTTGTTGAGATTTTTTCGTGGTAAAAAGAAAAACTTGAACAGCACACATAATAAAATACAGCAAAGATAATAAAATTTTATTTTTCGTGTCCAAGCCAAGCGCGGCGTTGAGTTTCGCCACTCAACACGTTGCGGCTCTAGAATTCGTACATAAGTAATTAAAATAATATTAATATACATATACTATTTTATTTGTAAATTAAGGTGAAAATAATAAACTTAGTAATATCAATTACAATATAGGTATTTCCACAAACGTTGAAGCTCAAGTCAGCACTTGAATATGGTAAACTGACATGCTTTTATACTTGGTACATAACGTGCGGTGAATAGTTTGACGGGCTCACAGCTAGACTCTTCAGAGAGAATTCCTTTATCTAGACATCTCATAAATAATAAAAAATGTATTATAATAAATTATAACAAAGAATAAATTCATATTTTGTTAAGCCGACAATAAAGTGTAAATTTATCATTTTATTTATGTCGGTTTTTTCAGCTTCACGTTAGGTTAGCTAGGTAGGCTGAGGGGCATTCCATTTTCCGCTTTCCGTCGCCGCTCTAGGCATGTAGAGTGGCGAGACTCAACACGGCACTTTGCCTTGTTACCAGAATGAAGAAAATGAAAATATTTAATATTTTATTCCCCGAGTGTTAATCGAACCTACAACCGTTGCGTCTATAATCACACGCTTGTGCCACTGCGTATTTTCAATACGCTATTTTAAGCTCCTTAGTTACTAGCTTAAGAACTTCAAAATTCATGTAGACGAAATTTAAAGCCATAATAAGTTACAATACAAAATATTTTTAATGACAAAAATTAAATCACAACACCCACAAATCGATTCAAAATAATAAAAAAACCCATAACAAGCATGATGAAAACTGAACTGTAACGCCAGTAAAACATAAATCAAATCGACGCAGTCAATTTGCATAACTGAAATCCGTTTACCGTGATTTTAGAAAATGATGAATGTCTGCACTCTCCGAATATCGAATACAGCGAGCGCTGGTTGTACATCAGCGGTGCACCAATTCTCTTTCCCCTTTGATTTGCATTTCAGCAAAAACAACATCGACAAATGCGATTTGTTTATTCATTCTTTGGTTGTTTGGGTTCGCTTGAATGCTTTCATAGTTTTCATTTGACGTTTTAGGCGCGATATTTTAGATTTTAAATTACTATTCCTACATGTAGTTGTCGATAAATTTGATGAAAACTGTGTCTTCATGTCATTATTACAATTTTTATTTTATTTACAGTGAAATTTAATAAATCGCCACAGTTTCTTTTATCTTTATTAAATATAGAACCACTATTATTATCACTCAGTCCTAGTTGTTTTCACGGTTCCATGCTTCAAAAAGAAAAACCGGAAATATGTACAAGAAAGTGCAGAGCGGAAATATCTTAATAAAGAACCCTTCTATATACTGGATTCAGCGTGATGCTAAAAAACCATTACAATCCTGAAATTAATACGGAACCCTCGGTGAGTGAGGTTCCTTGAGTACCATTTTTCATGAAAAATAAGTAGGACGTGATGGATGTTGTTTAATTGAAAATAATTAACATATTAACATTCTCAAATGATGAAGTATAAATTAATTTGTAAGCCCACCAACAAACAAATATGTAGTTCCCTAAAATGTAAATTAAATTTCCGTTAATGAAAAGGTTTGAAACAATGTTTGTAACTGTTCAACGAGTGTAATTGATAAGACTGGCGAATTAATTGGATTATGTGTTGAAGAGTTTTAAGAACACGTGCTTATATGGAAATTGAAAATGAAAATGAGAATTAATGAGAGGAAAAAAAGCCTATTCTATCCCTTCTTTTTTATATAGGTGACAAAAATTTCGTAAATAATTTAAAAAGTACCATTGTTTAGTCTTAAGCTAAGAAATGTGGTTTTAAGGGAAACAAACAGATTGGCGTACATGTTGTCTAAAGTTTACTCTCACTTTACTCGCAGAATCACGTTTATCGACATGCTTTGAAAGGTTCTTTTGTAAAACATTTAAAATGATTTGGCTTCTCTTTTCTTTTGAGTTTTTTGTATGCTTCTATAACAAGTACAAATAGGTAAAAGATATTTAACTGTTGTGATTCTCTATTTTACTTTATAATTATATATGATTGCGTATACTTTATTATTTATATCACAAAAGAAGTCTTTTACCACAAAAGTAGATAAATCAAAATTAAATCAAATCAGCATCACGCTGTATCTCGCACACAGCGGGGTAGGCAGAGGGGACCTAGGGTTAAGACACTCCGTTCCTCACTTTCTATCGAAATCTGGAGGCATTGCGTGTTGAGTGGCAGAACTGCCACGCTTTGCTTTGCTTCGACAACAGAGCGAAGAAATGGAAATATAAACGTAAATAAATATTCTCCTCCTCCTCCTCCACTTCCTTAAGTGGGGATAGAACCCACAACCGTCGCGTTAAAACCAGACACTTGTGCCGCTACGCCACGACGGCCTCAAAACTAGATCATTAAACAATTTCATTTATAATATAATTGTAAAACAATGTATTGTATAAGTATATTTTTACATTTTTTTAGCTTACAAGATAATAAACAAAATTTTATTGAAAAACAATATACTACGCTGTAACTGAATCAAGATTAACTCTGGCTCAGTCTTTGATCAACCGTTGAATGGCGTTGATATAACGAAACGCACGCCGCTCATAAGCCGCTTAATACCCACCGTATTCGCTTACGGGCTTTCACACTATTTGTGTACGTGACTGACGAAACTCAGATAGTATTAAAAATAACAAGCGTATTACACACATATGTACATAATAAACAGTCGAGTACCGTCACCTAAGTTATTAATCGCTCGCTCGTTCTCGTAACGAGGCGAGCGGCATTGAGTTCTACTAGTCAACACGCAATGTCACCAGAATTCGGTGGAAAATAAGTTAAGTTAAGGTTAGGTTCCCAAGTTCCTTATGCCTACCCTGCTATGTGCATTAGATAAGGTGTAGCTAAAAAAAATATACTTACACATTAGAAAATACGATGCTCATTAAAAAAAACTTAATAATTTGAGAAAAAAATACAAATAATATGGAAAAGCATTATTAAATTTTAATCTAAACATAAGAATAGAAACAAAGTAGACGAACAACATCTACAAAATATAATTTCACTTAAAATGTATTCAGTATGAAGTAGACAATTTAAGTGAATAAAGACTGTCTTGACAACAACTGAGATAACATGTCATACAACTGTTGGAAAAGAGCCAAAGGAAATAAAACGAAATGGCCACGAAACGAAATTTAATATTTTATACTTACACTTGTATCAAATATTTAGATATAAAATGAAGTAAAAGATATTTAGATCAAGTTTATTGATTTATTTTAAGTATTTTTTTTGTACTTAAAATAGATTTTTAAATTATGTAGAATTAGCATATAAGATTCTTTCATCCCTATAATCGGTTATTAAATATTGTTAGAATTGATAAGCTGAAGTGGCAATGAGCGGGGCATATCTGTCGTAGAGCCGACGGCCGCTGGGGCAGACGTGTCTTAGAATGGAGACCCCATACAAAACGACCGGTGGGACGACCCCCTGCCAGATGGGCATAAAGAGGTTGGCGGGAATCAGATGGGCCCGGAAAGCTGAGGATCGAGTGTGGTGGCGAGAATTGGGGAAGGCCTATGTCCAACAGTGGACAAAAGATGGCTGTTGATGATGATGATGATGACCACGGCTACAGATACACGCAAAGTAAACTTAAATCGGTTGCGGTCATAGTGGCGCAGCTGGATAGGTCATACGTGATCATTGTGAATTGAATCCCTGTTTAATTTAAAGACAGAGTGCGACGTTTGATTCCGTTATTCAACGCGCAATGTCTTGGTTCTATTTGGAAATTGTTTTTAAAACGCGATACTCTATGCTCTCTCTGTAAAAATAGAGTATGAAAAAAATGGAATGATTCACAGCTTTTTCTATTATTTATTCTATTCATGTTAGGTGACATCTCAACAGCATTCAATTTTAAAATGTCATTTTAAATAGAATGCAGAAGACGGGTACGGGTCATTATGTATGTATATATTTTCACATATGATATAGGTACCTCTGTATTTATAACAAGTTCAGCTATAATTCTTGCTGTCCGATCATAGAAAATAGATGATTGTTTACGTAGAGTGCTTTTAGACTTAACCAACTAGTTTGAAACACTACAAACAAAATTGTTGTTACGTGAGCCAACCGATATCCTGAAGGCGGAGCCCCATAATGTAATGAAAACTTTGCAGGAGCCAGGATGTGAAGGTAAATCGATAGAGATAATAGAAAAAGGATTTTTACTGTAATCTAAATAGCGAAATCAGGTTCAATGTAAAGAAAAAAAGAAAGTCTAGAAAATAAAATGTCTTTTCGTATGTAGGTATCTATTTAATAAACATTTTGAGAGTAATTAATTGCTTCCGTACGATGAATTTCTCTTTAACGTGAAACTACTCTTTTTATTCTTTCGGAAGCTACTATCATTTATCAAATGCATTAAAGGGATGTTGTTCATAACAATGACTTTATTTTTTGTTACAAACAAAATTCCTTAAAAGATTCTTACAAATATTATCATTTCTAACAATATATAGGGAATTATTGTTCATTTTAGTAAATACAATAATGAGAATCGGAGTGTTTTAACACTAGGTTCCTTACTCTACTATACGAGTACATTTTAAGTATCCACGATACGAATATCTTTATCTTCTGCATCTCGGAATCTTGTTGAAATGTCATACATATTTATAGCATATTAAGGTCAGAACAGAATGCATTGTAATAGCAACACTAATAGAACAGATGATGAACAAGGCGACATGCACCTAATCTTGTAGAATACATTCTGAATATATACATTAATTACCACTGACGTACGGACAAACTATGTGCCAAATTACTTTATTAGACATGTGTAATGGTATGTTTAATTAATGTTTATGGGTATTGCATTTCAAACCAAGGTGTGATAAATAATATCAAGGTATATAAAGGGAAATCAAATTTCTGCCCTATTTGATATTTAAAACAAAGTTTTCGCCTCCGGCTTCTGAGCTCTAGTCCTTTATGTTAATCCTTTATGTTTTAGTAGTTTTGCCATTGTATAAGGTTTCGTTAGGGGATGTAGAGGTATCAAGTAACACATAGCTAAGCATCTCAACACTCTAATTGTACAATTTATAAATTATTATAATTTAATTGAGGCTAGTTGTATGCTATGTACTAATATGCATCATATGGTTTGTGTAGTATTAATAAATCATATAATAATTATTAAAATTTAAACATTAGAATATTTTAAGGTAAAGGGAGATGAATGAAACGTAATTAATGTCTCTATATAAAAAAAATACTGGAGTCCGTCTCTTTGGTTTCCTTTAATTTCTACAATTTTTTTTGCTAAATTGGATTAGACATTAAAATAATAACAACTTTCATTAAATGGAATTTAGAGTTGAAAGATAAAGTTAATATCGTGAAATTTTATAGATACTAGAAAATTATGAGATATCGATAAAAATGTAATCCTTCACATTTCTTTAGTAGGTACTTTACTATGTTTATAACAAATATAATAGAATCCTCGTGTTGGTTTGTTATAAATTATGGTTATCATAACCATTATAGTATCTATTAACACTTTAGTTCACTATGCATACATATTAGGAAACAGTAATGTGAAAAATATTTTTATTAGAAAAATATATATATACATACATATAGTACTATAAGGCCATAATATCATATATCATGTTTGCCTATACATGAATATTGTAATAACGCGGAAGGAAATGTGACAATAGCTTGAAATATTCCCCACATATTGAAATATTCAAATTGGAAAACAAATAATAACAGGACTTAGGAATATATTTTTAACTAGACAATCGTAGTAAATTTAAGCTCAGAATGCTTATGTCGTCATTAATGGCACAATTGGGACGTTTTGGACGACGACGACGGGATGGAAAGTACACAATATTTTAACTTTGTAACTCCGTTCCCCATTTTTCGCCGAATTCTGGAGGTGATGCATGTTGAGTGGTGGAACTCAACGACACACTTTGCGTCAACGCGAGAGCGAAGAAATGGAAAAATGAATTTAAATAAATATATCATTTTCCTTGAGTGGGACGCCCAACATACTACCAGTCGCGTTTACGCGTTACGCATTTAATAAAATGATAGATTCCAAATTCAAAAATAAGATTTTGTTTATTTTTAATTGCAGCTAACATTATTGTAAAAGTATTTATGGCCAGAATAAGTATTCTTTTTAAAAAATATATAATTAATATGTCTATTGTGTAAGTTATGATACAATATAATGAAATGTTTATATATTTTTTTCTAAATATATATTTATTTTCGATAATTAAGTCACATTTTGTTTTCATTAATAGTAGCTAAATGTATAATGTTGATAATGACACAAGGGTCAACTGACATCATCCACAGGACTTTAATTAAAACTTATTAATTGGCTTTAGTAAACTTATAATACTGTGGAATAATTAATAAGCAACATAAAAATGTTTTAGAAGCTTCCTTATTTTAGTATATTTAAATTGGCATAAGTACCTATTGTATATCCATACCTATATTATAAATTCGAAAGTAACTCTGTCTGTCTGTCTGTCTGTCTGTCTGTCCTTTACGCAATCAGGGCCAAACCGCTAATTTAATTGTGATAAAATACTCATATAGAGATACTTGAGGGTCCCGGGATGAACATAGGATACTTTTTTTTTCTCATATTTGTAATATTTTCGTTATATAACAATATATTAAAATAATTAATTTGACAAGGAATTTATTCCGCCATGTTAATAACAATCGTCGCTACGCGTTGCTAAGCAACGGCTTGCAAAGTTTGCTGTTTTAAGAAAACGTCACCCAAAGTGGGTTTGCTTAACGCGTACATGGCGCGCGCCGATATAGATTTGTATACATTAACAAAAATTAGATGATTTCTATAATTTGATATTCATCCTTATGAAAATAAATATAATAGTCACTTTTAGCATTTCATCTTGATGGAAATTATAGTGTAATGTGTAACATTCTAATAAATAATTAAGATGTCACTGATTCCAAATGACCTAGCCTACGAGTGGTATAGTATGATCTTGACTTTGATGATTTTGTAAATTTTTATATATTTTCGAATTACTATTATTTTTTATGTAATTATTTGCTGCTTATAATTAATTTATCTCAGTTCGGTTGTCTATACCGATGTTATACACTTAAAATATCGTAATTTTAATCATTTGGGATTTTATTTAATATTGTTCGCAAAAATTAATAATTATTTAATATAGAAAAATGATAAGTACGCGCGCACGGCAAACTTTAGGTACTTTTTCTAATATTAAGAATTTCCTTCAGTTACTTTTACTTCTTTTGTTTGTTCATTTCTGTTACTCAGATATTTTTTCTAATAATAAATCTCCACTTCTTATTATTTTTTAACTTATTTTAATTATTTAGGCTTATAATTTCGCGGGCGTAGCCGCGTCCGGGCCCACTAGTATATATATATATGTAAATACTAGATAGGAATATCTAAAGCACAATGGGCACTTTTTACCCGTTTATTGAAAAATTGCGAACACAAATCAAATGACTATTAATTAGATCGTATAACTTTCATCCGCATTTTACTTTTTGTGGTTGTTTTAATTCAGATCCATGGATGGAGATATTCAGTAAATTGTTAATCGTATTAAAAAAATATATTATTTAAAAATACTTAAGCTATCGTCCAAGATTTGGTCCTGAACTGCGACTGTAGCCACTGTAGATATTGATGTAGTAGAATAAAAATAAATGCAAATATGCTCATTATTTAAATTAATTTCTACGAGTATTATATATATATTATTTTCTCGTTAACCCTACATCTCTTAATGTAATAAAATATCAAAGCCGTTTTGGTGTCTTAATGAAATTATATAAAACACACGCATACAATTTTACATATAAATCAATTTTCGATAAAAATATTTTCTATAAAAATTGTTATGAAAATTTAGATTTTCCATTTCACCCCCTTGGGACGTGGGGTAGCCGAGCGTATGTATGTAGATGAATCAAACCACCTTGAGCCACCTTCTACGATACCATTGAAATTGAGCCACCTTTTATCATATGTTAAGTGAAATCAGATTTTTAGTAGGTACATATTATAATACTTTAGATATATTTGTCTTATAGCCCAAGATCCCACGGCCAGCAGACCTACGTCATTTTAGCAAATCTGAATTTTTGAGGAATACATTTAAATATGTTAAATTACACTTTAATTCAAATTGTAATGTTGCAGAACTTTCCCTTACATAAAGTTATGGGTAAACAGTATTGGGACACCAATCGAAATTTAGAATAAATTGAACGGTAAAATTAGGTTTATGTCTGAAGAGGAATACGTTCACGAAATTGCCGACGTTACACGGAGCACCATATATTCCATTAGTTTATAGGTCAAAAGCATAGTAGGGATGCTCCTGATTGAAAGCAATGGCTTATGATGTTACATGAGAGAATATTTGTATTAATAATAATGCCGGCAAGGCTCTGTGGGACAGTGTGCGACAAAAAACACGATGGTTGTGGGTTCGATCCTTATAGGAGAAATATATTATTTTTATTTTTCCGCACTGGCAAAGCAAAGCGTGACATTGACTTCAGAGCCCCGAATTTCATTAAGGCGGAATGCTGAGAATATAAGAATCCTGAATGATGATCAGCCACTCTACAAAATGCGAGCGAATCATGGAAAAAATACTATTGGTTTTAGAACAATGTTGTTCACAACACCCTTGACGATGTACTCGAAAGTATCATGGAATGAATGAAGCAAATCGTACCACAATTTAATTCGTAGTAGGCTAGATAGTTGTAACGTATCTCTCTGTCGCTCTCTCTTTACTTCTTATATGGAATTAAAAGTTTAAAAAAATATTTTATTATAGCAACACTATTGATATCGTATGGTATTGATTGATTTTGCACAGATATATATAATTCGTAAATATCCGCCACATATGGAGCGTATACACTACCTAAACCGCAACAGCCGCGGTCCTCTTCCTTAATTTTGATCCCGCCTGAAAGCAATATACCCACGAATTTCACGATTGTAATTTCCGGGTAGACTTACTTTTGCAAAGGGTTTAGCATATTTAAGTTTATCTAAATAAATATGAATATACAACGATATATAACTATTATTCAATAAAATTAAGTGAAATAGCGATACCCAATTTTTTGTCACTTACTCATATAGTGAGAGAAGGGGGATGACAACCCTTAACGTTAAAGCTTATTTTTTCGGAATCTAAATAAATCATTCATTACAAGCCCATGTAACATTCCCATGCTCATCGGGCTAGACCCTTTGTAGTCAATTTCATTAGAAATACGAAGTTATTTTTTGTTTCATATTGATTTTATCCATTAATAAAGATATTATTAAAGAAGAAATTTTCAACAACCATAAATACAATCACACACTTTAATTATTTAATATATCTTGTACCTAAATATTATAATACAATTACTTGACTGACATTTCTAATGGAAAGAAAACCTAATTTCACGAATGTTCAGCAAATGTTATTCACATTCCTCACCGACCTTTTTCATGGTTCACGAAAAACAACGAATGTTTTGGTGTACCTTAAGAAGAATTAAATAAAATCAGCTCTTTTGTGGTCCATTTGACAAAATTCTTTATTTTTTCGCCGTCTTTTGAATATACTTATTTGAATTTAAACGCAAAATTGCATATTTTAATATCATTCTACAATATCTATATTTATTTCAATAGAAAAAATATATAGCGGAATATCGAGCCAATTGTTAACAGCTAATCGAATTTCTAAGTTAGGAATTCATTCATTTCTATTGAACTATTGGAATAAAAAGGTCAAATGTATGTATATTTATAGCCAATATTTCAAACTTCCAACTCTACTTGAATGATCGTTAACTAGTAGAGTATTCTTCGAAAGTGGGACTTCCATGAAAAAATAATATACCTATAAATATTTATTTAATAAAACATTTCTGGAATTTGTCTAAAATTTCAAAGAAGCGTACATTGATATTACTAATATGAAAATAATAATACGAATATAATAACTATTATTATTGGTTTTATTATCAGTAGAAATTTTCGAATTTGTACAGTAATAAAAGTTAAGGTGGTATGAAAATTTAAATCATCACTTTAAAAAACAACAAGTTTGTTTACCTTAAAAAAACTTCAATACTCATCTTCCAATGAGCAATTCTTCGACTTTATTTATTTTTACCTCTTAAATATAGGAACAGAACAGAGTTTACATTTTATAACATAATATAGCAAGAAGAAATATGAAAAAAAGCGATAATATACACACTATTTTGAACGTACATATCTTCTGTTTTCAGTTACGATGCTAGTGGTTTTAAGCAATATTCGAGTGAATATTTAGTTCAGTTCAGTTCTCTACTTATGGCTTTCGATTCGAGCGCACTATTTGAACACAAATTACTTTGCTAATATCACGAATGAAGAACGCATACATACTAGTTTTTGCAACTATTTCTGAACAACCAGAGTTATCTCTGTTTGCCAAAAATTCAAAAACGCGCAATAACGTAATTTTGTCTTTTAAAAAAGAATAAGGTCAGGATTAATACTGTCGTTCAATGGCGTAGTGAAGGTGTCTTACTGTTAACGTAATGGCTGTGGGTTCGATCTTCATTTGGAAGAATGATTATATTTATTTGAAATATATTCATTTCTCCGCTCTAACCCAAAAGAGTATAATAAAGGTAACCTATATTTTACATTATAAACAACCAACAAAGAAAATCAAATATAAATAATTAAAAAAAGATAAACTTCCTGACTATTTTATTTCACTAGAACGACAGATCCTCATGAACTTCAAGCATTGCAGCTATGCGAAGCTGAAAATTTTTCAGAATTTATTAGAAACTTAATATAATATTTAAATTACAAAGAAATCGAAAAATCCGACTGCGTAATTAATTTATATATCCAGCAACAGTCGCGCTATCAAGACAAAACCAACGACGTGTCATTTATCAAAAGTGGTTTACTGGTGTAACAGTTACGAGGAAACACAGGAATGTGCAGACATAAGTACACATACATATACACGCTATAAAAACATAACCCACCATTAGGGCTTCGTCGCAGTCGGATAAAAATAAGGCAAGCAGAGAGAATTCAGTGTCCAGTCACTCTATTGTACATCTTTCGTGTGAATTCGAGACAGAGTTTACAGTGCTGAGGATTAAAAGCTGTAAGAGTTAAAGTTTACTATATATCGCAAGGGTTATAATTATATACTATAACCACAATGTGAATAACATAGATTAAATAATTATTTATTATCTAATATTTCCTCCACAGTTCTAATGAGCTTACAAATCTTTCAAGCGTTTTCCTAAATCACTCATCGCAACCTTAGAGGAGTACTTTACTAAATAATCCAATGGCCCTCTGGGTCCGTTAGTGTAGCGAGAGACGTGTCCTGGAGTGGTTGTGTCGTGTGTCCTCTTACTGAAGACTTATTATAAGCTCGTCGCTATTATTTTTTGTGTGAAACATAATTTTTCATTCACAATAAAAACTGAAGTTTGTCTTAATGTAACAAGCAACATGCTTGTCTTACTTCTTTCGGCGTTTTTGATTGCAAGTAAGTTTTGAATTATTACGTATTTCTAAATTGTATATATTTTTTATTAGGTAAAATTTTAAAAAAATATGTATAATTGTACGATCGGCATAGATATCTGAAACATACAGTTTTTTTTTCTTTTTTTTAACATAGTTGTAATTTCTTGTATATCTTTTGTTAGTATTGGTGCCATAAAATCATATGCATGCTTATAAGTCGTCTATACAAAAGTATAGAAGATATACAAAGAATCCGAGTACTTATTTAAGAGTTAAGCTTCGCTCTAACTTTCTTATTTTCTAAAGCAGCTTTTTAATGCGATAATTAAATATATTTTTACACTATATTATACACACTAAAATATAATAAACATTGACGTAGTTAATTAAATATAGTAGTTTATAATGGATAAAAAATTATAATTAATCTTTTGAATATCAATGTTTTTAAGAATTTAATCCTTAAAAATTTGTTTTTTTTTTTTTGTTTAAAGTACCAAATATACGTACATGAAAGCTCTAAAAACATCTAAAACAAAAAGAAATTGAAATTATGAATCTTTATTACATTTATACATCATGTATATGACATGAAACTATAAGGAACAAGGTTTTCCTGACATAATTATTAATCCAAAATAATCATAAATTATTAATCCTATAAAAAAATTTACTTCGTACTATATATATATTGGACAAAACAAGGAAAATTAGAGTTTCTAGAACTGAATACCCACGGGGACTATTATTTATTTGCCCCTAATAACCAGAAAGTTGAAACGTTTTCAAATTATAAGCCTTAATTTATACGACTGGTTTAGGAACAACAATCCATCTTACCATACATTGAAAGTTTTAATGAAAACGTAACTTTTGTGGATAAATTACAATGAGCTTATTACCAGTGCCCAAAACGAACAATTCCTTAAGGAACAAAATATAATGTTACTAATACTTTACAAACCCTAAGCCCTTATCACTTTTATACTAAAAAACAAGGTAAAAACAAAATTTGTAATTAATTTCGCCTTTTATTTGTACTTTCTATTTAAAAATAGTAGTTAACACAAGTCATAGTAAAATGGATTTCAATCTAATATACCTATTCAATAACAGTAATGGTTTCAAAATCGTATATCTCTTATGTATAAGGTATTTGTAAACTTTATATTTTCTTTCTATAACGTGTAACTCTCAGTTGTTTAGTTTAGTTAGAGCTTTGGGTGTGATAGTGGAGCACAGATCGCTTAGAAAAGAAGATCAACTTAAGATCCTGCTGCCTTCACCTGAAAACAAAATAAATAAACATGGGATAAAACCCAGATAGTAGTCGCGTTTTTTAAAAAATATTTATAATAAAATATTTATTTATTTATACTTATTTTTTACATATTTATGTATTTATTTAAAATATAGAGTGTATACTGCAAGTGTTCCCGAAGAGTAACGTATTGTTAGAGATACTTGTTCTTTTTATTAGAAAAATAAATAAAAGAAAAAACGATTCAACAAAAAACATAATAAATATAGAAAAATAAAATATAATGCATGCGCAGAAAAAAAAGTGTATTGAAATCACGATCAGTTGTAAAAATATTCGATAGAAATTACTGGCCAATATAAATTCATCGCCAGTCGAAGTTACGTCGCGGAAGATTTTAAGAAAGACGAAACCCGTGTCAATGCTGATGGAGATTTAGGTTGGAAGCTTTTATATTTATAGTAGAGCGCTACTGACATAACAAAAAAAATATTATATTAAAATTGAGGGAGACGCCCCTTTGCAGCGATTATATTTAAAATATGAATTTATACCGTATATTTACAATTGTATGTATACATTGCAAAATTAAGAAATATAATTTACTGAAAAGTTTTAATTAAATCGATATCAAATAATATGATGATCGACATATCTTATTTGGGTTTTTTTAAATAAATTTTAAATAAGATATATATAAAATGAAACTTACGATAAAGGTTTCGTCATGTTTTTTTCATAATAGAAGAACCAGTTTAGGATTATGAACATATAAATTATATACTATGAAAAGTAAACAAACAAAAGTTGATTTCATACAAATTGAGTGCATGTCTTCAAACTTAAGGTTGTATTTCCCGTTGCCTTACCTGAAATTCGTATAGAAGCCTCGGTGTGCGAGCCCTATTCGCGCTTAACTAGTTTTTTTTCCTTTATTTGTATTGTAAGTTCTCACTTCGTGCCAAATGCCTTCGCTTCGTAACAAGCGTACAACAAAGTGATACTATAAGGATTTCGTTTTTCCTTTAGAGGTACGAAACTCTTAAAGTGCTAGGTGCACTTGTACCTATTGACCTCAAAGTAAAATCTATTATTCTCTAAGTCTTTTCAATTTCAATTATATAGATCAATTATAACAATATCAATCAATTATAATGAAAAAAATATATATTTATAGGTATTTAAAAAAAAAATTAATGACAAACATTCATACAAAATTTATACAATTTTGAATGAATGTCTCTCGCAAACTTAAGTAACTTTTGTAAGTTAAAAAACCAAACAAACGTGAGTCGGGTTTGTCCACCTAGGGATCCGTACAAAAAATGGGGGTCTTGAGCTTTTACTGAAATTCAAGCTATACTTTACTTGAACTAGCGGCTTTAATATCAAAATTTTAAAATAAACCAATACCAAAATAAGCTAATTATCTTCAAGAATATGACTTTTCCAAAAAAATCAAATTTAAAATTCTTATATATCTGCCGAACCAATGAAAATCGGCCATCACACATGAATAGATAGGTCTTCTACATATAGACAACCGTTGATCCGTCGATTGCGTTACACCCTGTATATTTTATTCAATTACCATTAATCAACATACATTTATTCATATGTATTCAGAGAGGTACTTCTCAATTTTTACATATGTTAATATTTTCATCGCATTTTCTGTATTTTTGAACCAAACTTTTTTATTCTGACATTTTTATCGTATTTTCAGGTATGTTTATGTTTCTAGGTAATATAGAAATCCATGGAACCACTAGAAATGAATATAATTCATGTGAAATATAAATAAAAATGCTTATACGTATTTTGAAAACATTCTTTAGTATATAATACATTTTGTTTTTTCTTGACAAAGGTGGCGGAGACGCGCAAATAAGTGAAGAAGGCTGCGACTCTAGTGAATTGAAAACATGCGTGGATATGACACCTCGTACACAAGTCGGCTTGCCGCGTACTAGAGAAGAGTTAGATGCGCATTGCCTGTAAGAGAAATATCTTCTTATACAATCTTAGCTGTTTCTATATTTTGAAAATTATAATGAAAGAACGATTCTACTTTAAGAAACATTAAATACTATTATTAATAAAAAAACAATAACATTTACATATTATCAATACAATATTTAAGTGAATACGAAATACTAGGGATATTTTTCAGGCTAGAACTTTATCTAGAACTAAATGTACTCCATTCTTCAGTTTCACATCGATTGGAGACTGCATGTTAATTGGCAGATACCGCGCCGCAATATATCTCTACTGCAGGCCTGCATTATTAATATAAATTATAAGTGAAATATTCATTAAGTACCTTTCGAATGTGCTGTTATGTGTAATAAGAATATAAATTACATTTTAAGACACTTTCGTTCCCCATTTTCCGCCGAATTCTTGAGGCATCATTTTAAAAAGTGAAACTAAGTAAGTGAAGTAAGTGAAACCAAACGCCGCGCCTAAGCATAAACTTACCAAAGTGAGGAAATGAAATTAATAATTATTTCATTCCCCCGAGTAGGAATCGATCCCACAACCGTCGCGTTTACAGTGGTACGCTTGTGCCACAACGCCACGGTAGCCTCTAACAACAGATAAATTATATTTCATAAGATGTTTCTCAACAAACAATGCCGGAACGGAAATGTCTTAATGGAAAACAGTGTCTTTATAGTAGATTCCCAAGTTCCCTCTGCCTATCCTGCGGTTATATTACTGTTATTGTTGTTATATTTGCGGGATACAGCGTTAAGACGAATAAAAAAAGATTAAATAATCTTACTTATGTATGTATGTATGTATGTACAATGTACGTACAACATGAATAATGATTTAGGTGTTCATATTAAATAAAAAAAATACAACAAACAATTTTATTAATCATTTGAATACATATATTAGGTATTAAATTTAAAAATATAAAATAATTGAATCGCATTTAGAGCATACCAGACTGGTATGGCGTGTATGGACGCGTGGATCAAACGTTGTCTACCGACTGATGGACAAAAATTGGTACAGCAGCAGATTGGTGGAGCTCGTGCGCTCATGAGATTCCTATGCACAAATGATACCGCACTCAGAAGAGGTAACAAGTTTCATTTTTTCAGCTTTACCCTGTATCCCGTACACAGCTGGGTAGGCAGAGGAAACCTAGTGTAAGCACTCTCCGTTTCCTATTTTTAGTTCAATTCTGGTAATATTACATGTTGAGTAGCGGAACTCAACGCCACGCTTTACCTCGATACCAGAGCAAAGAAATGAAGTTATTAAATATTTAATTTCCTCTATTGGGTATCGAACTCACAACCTATCGCGTTACGCTTGTGCCCCTGCACTACGCTGGTCCAAGTGTCTTAACATTTTACTTATGCGCATAGAAATCATAAATCATACGAGTATTATACACTAGTCTTGGATGCTACATATCTGCTATGAGTTTTATAAGAAATTGTTTATACAGCAAAGGATTTCATCATATAATTATCATTATTCGTTAATGGATAATTTAAATTTGTATATTAATTCAATCATTTTCATTTTAAAAACGCTTACCTGTTATAACTAATTAAGTATTTAAAACCAATAAGAAATAGAGATTTAGTCTCTCTAATTTGAATTTACTAATTTTAGTTCAAAGTATTTCTAGAAATATCTATTACAAGACTATTTAATAGAGTAAATATTGTATCTTTCTTTGTATAGAATGGTGGTTCAATTAAAATATGCTCCTCACACGATTGGTTGTAGATTTAGGTCCTACTCGAGGAATCTCTGTTTTAGTGACAGTCATTCGTCCAGTTGGAATTCAGGGCACGCAATAGCAATTCAAACTAAACAAGCCAACTAAAGAATTTCTCTTTTTTACATATATATATTTTTTTATAATTGCAATAGATTTTCTAAAAGAACTAAAGTGCTGGGCGCTGGTATCACCGGACTGGTCACGTTGCGTGGACGAGCTGCAGCTGGCCGTACGTGACATATCCGAGCGTTCGCATCACATCGTCTACTTCAATAAAAACTCTGAACTGTGCTGGTAAATAATACATAAATCAAATATTTACAGACTGACATACACCTAAAGTACACATCACATCAATTTCGTATTATCAGGTCGTAAACTAGGATTGTATCTAAATTGGTTTTATCAATATATCTTCTTACTTTTCTCTCGGTATATTGTACACCGGCAAGCGATACTTTAGGTAACATTATCGTATAATTTATAGCTTTTTGCACCTTTTTTTAATAGCATTTCACGCTATATAAATTTCAATAGATATTTGTATAGGATTAAACCTAACCTTGTTTAAACAGAATAATTTATAAGAAAAGGTAAGTTTCATTTCAAAAGGTATCTTATAAAATTATGTATTCAATATTTAATTTTAACAAAATTTGTAAAATTTTATATATTTTGATAATACTTATATATTTTCAAGAATGATAAAATGTCACGTTGTGCGCTAAATGTCCAATTTGGAATATGTTTGTTTAGTAGTAGCTTGAACATTAGCGTGATGAAGAATTTTAAGTCTTCTAATTTACCTCTTTGTAATTTAGACAAAAAAATCCTTCCATAATAAAGTTTTCTTTGGAATTTCACATATCTTTAAAGTTTATAATGACTTATACCTCTAAAACTAATGCACAGTGCTCGCGACGCCTTCGTCTCTTGCGTGTCACTGGCGGGGCGTGCCTGCTCGGCGCACGCGGCGCACCTGCTACGGCGAATGGCGTGGGTGCTGGCGCAGGATGTAGCCGCCTGCAACGCTCAACCGCGTGCTCACTGCGCCGCCTCCTTATCACACCTTGCGGCTCCAGCACTCGCTGCACTCTCCGGTGCGACGGCCCTACTCTATCCCCATAGATTATAAGTTTTCTAGGTCCCATCAATGGAACTCGCAAAAGTTTTGCTTTAAAGTGTCCATTTTGAATGTGATAATGCAATATATGTGTGTAAATTGTAACCATGTTATTTTATAGTACAAAGATATTATGTTAGTAACATCTAACATTATCATATTATATTGTTGTTTTGAATCATTAATTAAGTTATGCAATCGATTAGAATATCAAAATATGTATTATATTTCTTTTCCATTTAGAAAGTAAGAATAACTTTATACTAAACCCACCGCGTATTGTTTAACTTTCACTGGATGCGAAGTTTATAATAAATCTATCTTACGTAGAGCACAGCTACGTCGCGTAGACGACGACACTCGGCAAACATTCTTTTCTTTTTTTCCATAATGGATGTAGCGATGTATCGTTTATTATTGCAAATTCAAAGGGTTCTTAGATTTTTTTGATCAGGAGGTGCTTTGAAAAAAATATGTTTTGTTAAATCTACGTATTCAGCCGTGATTTATTTAATAGTATATATGTAAATAGATGTTGTTTATAAAATAATTAAATTAAAAAATCATTAATAGTTGTTTTATTTGTTAGTTTTTCTATATGACTATTGATCATATCGATAGAGACATATTACTACATAACAGTTATGCTAAAAAAAGTATTTACAAAACGAAGATCGATAAAAAATATCACAGTACTTTAGTAGGTATCTTAATATATTAAGAGTTATCTTTTTCCAGTAGATATAATATGAAAACCTCTAAATGGTAATTATTTAAAGACAATGCAAGCTTGTTTAATGATATGCGTATTCACGTGTTATGGCGTCGTTGCAGAATAAACAAACAACAATATTAATTCGCCACAAGTATACATTTACATGAAATTAAATAGGCTTTAATAAATATCACACAATTTATTGTTTATCTTTTAATTTTTTTTTGTATGTAAAGTTATAAAATTAAAGACCACTTAAAATTGAAGTAAAGCCGTGGCGCAGAGGTACAAAGTGTGACTGTAAAAGCGACTGGTTGTGGGTTCGATCCCCACTCGAGGAGATAAAATATTTATTTAAATTTATATTTCCATTTCTTCGCTCTGGTGCCGAGGCAAAGCGCGGCGTTGAGTTGCAATTAAAACGCAATGACTCCAGAATTCGGCGGAAAGTGGGGAACGGAGTGTCCGACACTAGGTTCCTTCTGCCTACCGTGTGTGCGGGATACAGCGTGAAGCTGATTTAATTAAAATGGGACAAATATATTTTTTCACGATTATTTTATACAGTAATAATAGAAAAACGAACAAAGGTTTTCTTCAAAGAAATATATACACATTTACACATAATTATTATATCTCAAGGTTTTCAAAAGCTCCAAACAAAATTACGAACAAGAGATTGCGAGCCTAACAATGAACACGTAGCACTTTGTATTCGATAATTTATTAGAAGGGTTTTATCTGTTGTAATACTTTAACAAACTCAATGGTACAAATAAAGGTATTTTGTATATATAATTCTTCTGTATATGTGTTTGTCACCCTACGGCTCTAAGCGGCTGGATCGATTTGAATGAAATATTGTATATATTTCAATGGGTCCCTGGATAGTTTTAAAATACGATTGGACTGTTGTTGCAATGCTTAATGTTTATTCACTTACATCCATAATATGTATAGGTTCATAAATACTATAACTACTCGAAAGAAACTTTTCGTGGAAGCTTTTGAAATAAACGTAAAAATGTCGTTTTCCTACAGATTTCAGACACTATAGTTTATACGAGTCAGACACTATAGTTTATATAAGTCGGGAAAGTTTGTTGTAACTTAGAAGGGGTCCAATACGTTACTGGCCTCACCATGTGGAAGCTAAGTCAAGATTTTTGTTACTTATCTACAATTATCAGTTAATATGAACGAGATTAAATAAAATATGTAAATAAAGATATAAAAAATATGTTCAACTTAAAAATTATGTTTCTTTTAACCAAACAACAGATAAATAACCAATTCTGTCGATATATTAAACATATGCGAAAAGCGGTCACTATTTCAGAAGAAATAAAATACTGTTATTGCCACTATTACGTTCGTGAAAATCAGACATGCGTGAAACAATTGCATTTTCACACTCAATTAACCTAAAATCTGTTCTGTTTCTGGAATTTAACATGATAACGAATAATTTGCACATTTAGCAAACTTAATATTTCGCTATTTTGCGAGTACTTTGAACTAACTGGTACCCTGTAATTTAATCAGAAACAAGAAAAGAAAGGTAAGTTCGTGAAAGATAAGTTCCATGAACGCAACAAAAGCGAAATGTATTGTATCTGTAGACAACGTAAAAGTATTAGATAAAAGTAATAAATTGAAAGAATAGAAAATAAGAAACCTGGATCATTATACGAAGAGCTAATCTATACAAGTAATACATAATAATATATACATTCGTAGCGCTCGTGGGTGATTTTAACAAAACAACCCTGCGTAGGTACCTATAACATTAATTGTTTTATATGTTCAGTAGATTTTAAGATTTTTTTGTTAATTTTTCAACAAACAATACAAAAGAAGAATTGTGTTTTTGTACCATATAAAGTAATTTACGTGGATAGAATAAAAATATAAAGACTTTCGTATTTTACTAAGTTTCCCCACTATATGTTTTTTATTCCAACATAATTATTTATTTGCATTCCTAAGTATTCGCATTCTAAAAACTTTATAATTTTGAAGACAATATCAACACCTTAAGACCTAAGTTTCAGCCGATTCAATAAAACAATTCTTTTGTAGCAATTTCGACGAACAAACTTTTTGAGGCAAAGCGCGTTGTTGAGTTCCAGCACTACCGGAGCACACAAGGATAGAATTCGGCGGAGATATCTTAATGGGAACGGAGTGTATTTACACTAGGTCCCAGATTTCCCCTTCCTATAATAATAATACTATGTATATAAATAGTAATATATTATGTTATAAATGGTATAAAAAGCAAAACTTAAGTGATAAAACTAAAATTGAGTTGCAATTAGTCTTGAAATGCATCAGCGGTTGCGGAACAACTGTGGAACGAAGAGATAACAAATCTTTCAGTACTTTGTATTTCTTCGCAACTATCTTCCAACTTCTAACACTTTTCCTAATTTAAGTTAGGAATTTCAACCTAACTTCAGGTAAGAAATTACGAATAATGGTCGCTCTTTTACAGAGTGCGATAAAACGGCTCATTGATTATGAAATGCTTGCAATAAAATAAATCCGGTGCTAAGATGTATTGTATTTTATCATTATACGTTAAAATAAAATAAAGAATAACAGAAAACTGTAAGAAAAACGAGTAGTCAGTCGTTCTTCAAAATAATTAGAAATCTCATTTTAGGGTTATGTATCTCAAAATAACACGCACTTACGCGCTACTGACGCTACTTACGCTACTTACGCCTGCCAAGCGGGTACGTTACACGTGTAGATATAACAATGATATATTTTATCGGAAATAAATATCAAATATTCAAGTCTATAGTCCTTTGGAGCGCAGAACAAATTAATTTCTAAGTCAAGGCCATCCAAAGATGTGAGCTTGACGGCCGACGCTCGCTTCGTTTTTTCCGCATAAAACCTATAGAGCACAACACCGTTCACCTAGAAAATAAAATATGACAATAATTCAGATCTCACATTATAAATAATAATCTGCATATTGATAATTTGATAATAGGTAGCAGGAAATAAAATATTTAAATTAATATTTTCGTTACTTCGCTCTGGTGTCGAGGCGTTGAGGTCCCGTCTCCAGAATTCGCAGAAAGTGAAGAACGGAGTGTCTTCACACCAGGTTCCTTGTGCGTGCGGGATATAACGTGAAGCTGATTTTTTATTTTTATTTTTTACATATTTATTGTACATAATATCTTCATACTGTGTTAAATAAAAACATTCCATACGTAATGAAATAAAAACATCACTTTATCTTTTTTTAACCAGCTTGTAATCGAGAAAATAATGATCTGTCTCGATATTCAAATTACAAATTAATAAAACAGAATAATTTTGTTTTCAAGCACGCCAATTATTTAAATTTTCGTGCCGACATTTGACGATGTCGGCTTTCTCATATTTTTACTCTTCATTACATTGTATAATTTTATACGAATATTTAAAAAAATATATAATTATGTCTGACGGCTTTTGTATGTGCCCGTGCGAGAAGCAATAAATTTAACTATATTTATTGTATGAATTTAATTTAATCATTTCCCTCTGGACAGAGCGGTCGTGCTCCTTGTTTAAGGGTTGGTGGTATGCATCATGATACGAGGCCATCCATGCCTCCAATCCATGCCTATTGGATTAAATTTATTAGATGTTATCGGTTTTATTATAAAGGGTTATACTAGCTGTTTTTTTTATTATAAATATACTAATGTATATGTGAATATGTAGGTACATAGTAGTTGGACGCTTCGGTGTCTGAAATATCTTTTTTATACCTGAGTGACTGACAAACTGCTATTAAAATGCATGAAGCGATACCTATTCTAGAGGTTAAATATTGATTCTAATAGTAGAGTCACTCGAGCCTTGCAACCAACTGAATAACTTTTGCTATTATAGAGAAAAAAATATAAGTATAATTTTTTATTAAGTATCCCGCACACAGCAGGCAGACGGAGGGAACCTGGGAACCTTGTATAGGCACTCCGTTTCCATTAAGACACATCCATTCCCCAATTTCTGCTGAATTTCGTTCTGAGTGGTAGAACTCAACGCTGTGATTTGTCTATTCCCAAAGCGAGGAAATAAAAATATTGTTTAGTAAAATTTCATTTCTTCAAAAGTGAATCGAACTCACAATCTGTTGCATTTATAATCTAACTAGTAAACACTGCGCCACGACTGACCTCAATATTTAGATACAATAAAAAATAGAAAATTGCCAGCCGTAGGTACCTACTTCACTTGTATTATCATTAGTTGTCGAAGCATAAAAATAGTAATTTGTGGGAACCCTCTTTAGAGGGCTGCTGCCTGCTACCCACCTTGTTATAACTCTTTTAGACCGAACACTTATAAAGGATTAAATTTACCGCTTTTGGAGTTAAGTATTTTCTATGTAACTACTTCAAGCGTATGCCTACAATGTGTGATATATGTATTTTGTAAGTTAAATGTTAATTAATTTTTGTTCGATTGTTACATAGTCAAAATTTTATATCGCAAGCATAACAAATGGAAATTTTGACGTTCAATTTGTTTGATATTTTACTTTAATTGAATATAACTTTAGGCTACTATAGTAGCTTTTCATCACGTTGTAATTATTATTAATACTTATTGACTATAATATGAACTAAAAAATATCTTAAAACACCTATCCTACATCTCATCTAAATTGTGTATTGAATTATAATATCGTACTAACAATACCAAACCTCATGTAATAATTAAGAAAAATATTATAAATCTTTAAACATATAAATATTTGAACCCGCGCCTCGCGGAAACCGTCCAAGCGCTCTGACCAACTAAGCCATGCGTTACGTTGGGCCATCGGGCTACGTTGAAATTCTTCACAATTGCGTTGTAATATACTGTACCTGCGGTCAGAGTTACCACGGACATTTATATACATTTAACAATACTGGAGCCAAAGCCACAGGTCAAAACGAGTCTCTGATAAAATAAATATCCAACATTGTATTTTAGCTAAACTTTGTGATATTAATTTTTAAAATTGGGATAGATGAAAATGAAATACATGTTTCCCAGTTAGGTTATGAAATACGACAAGTAAAATTTTCGTGAAAAGTTTAGTCTCATAACTGACAAAGATTTATTTTTCATGAATTTTGTAGGAAAACAAGAACTTTATTTCAATTTCGTTCGCCTTGTTTTGTTATACTTTTATAAGTGAAAAGTAAGACTGACATAATTTAAAGAGACATTTGATATAAGTAAGTATTATAGGAAATGCAAATGTTTGTACAAAATTTACTCAAACTATATATGTACTGTGTATAATATAATGTACTTTTTATCTCAGTTTACGAATTCATATCTTTATAGAAAGGTCTATTATCTATATTATGAGATTTATAAGTGAAGGTATATTATATCTATACTGATATAAAACACGAACGTGATTTGGTGTATTAAGTACATAATTCAGTAGTTTAAGCAGGCGAAGCCGCGAGAGGGTTGCTAGTAAATTATATGTGTTTATTGGGCGCCGCATATTGAGAATGTCAAAACATCTATAACTTTTCAACTACACTAGACACTTGGACGTAACGTGTCCACATGCGGGTTATGTGACACTGACTATCGTGTCACAATAAATTATGCAGTTACAGACACTCGTGTTCATACAGACACTCGATATATACACTGAGTGTACCATCTATAGTGCCGTACGTAATCTATTCATACCATTAGCCATCAAAAGAATAATATGAAAAGCGGTTAAGTATGACCCATGTACTCATCAATCAAAATCTTTCAGCAGTCGTAGAGAAATACTTAGCATACCAAAATTTTCTAAGTACAATATATTATCCTCTCTAATCTCAGTGAACATATTTTCTTATATTTTGTTTGTACAACAAAAAGCACATAGACATTGAATATAATGTTATTACGGATATCGTTTTTTAATAAAATGTATTCTAATTGTTTATTTTTTTACATTGAAGTAAGTACCTACTTGAAAAATATTAACGGCAACGTTTTTAATGTAAAGAGTGAAATACTAAATTAAAAATTCATAGAGGGCACCAACTATTTTTTTAAATTGTCACTTCCGTGTGGGTCGCTATAAAACAATTAGGCAAATCGATTGGTCTTATGTGCCACAGAAACTAAAAAAAATATTTTTTTTATTTTAATTAAGTATAAATCGATGTGTGTATCTGCTGTCACAATAAATGTAAATAAGTAATAAAGAGCATTTAATATAATTTTTAGCATTTAATGTCATATACATTACATATTAAAAATATATATGGTGACATCACAACATATTTTTAGTTGATAAAATTTACATTAACTCTTTCGCCTTTCTTATTTCTAAAATCTCCCTTTCTAAAATAGCACTTTATAATTTTTCTGTTTCAGCTCCACTTCCAATATCTCCAACCGTTTCTGATGTTCTTGATCTTTTAAGTTTTTAGTGTAGTTAACCATCGTGTCAACATAGTTATGAAAATTATAATTAGGTGTTCAGCCAAAAATACTAAATGTACAGACAAAATATTTTTACTATTTTATTATAAATATACATAGTATAAAATAAATTACTTCATATGCCATGAAAACCACAGATTAAAATAGATCGCAAGATAGCTTAGCAACAAGTGGCGCTAGTAGTATAAAATACTCAAGATAGAAAGAGAAGTCCGGTGTACTCTAGATATTATGTTTAAATTAACCAATCATGTGATAATAACAATTTTATTTTGCATGTTTCCTGTCAACTCCAAAATGACGATCGACGACAATGACAAGTAGTAGACAGTTTTGAGATTATTACTTCGCAAAACATTATTTTACTTCTTTTGTTTTGTAATTATAATAACACAGGATTTTACTATAATTCTAATTATATTGTACTTTTCCGATGGTGTAACAGGATGAGCTGCTTAACTTGGATTCGAGGTGTGTACCCACATTTATTATTATAATTATGAATATATACTTATTTAACGTAGAATGTGGAACAAAAACTTATAAATATTGTACAAAATGATTAAAGTAAAACATTCGTGTACTAAACTGGGACTCATTATAAAAAGTATACATAATACGTTGTGTATATTATATTTTTTTTTCTTAGTGTTCTAGGTACTAAATAAAGTAGACATCATTGTAACAGTTGATTAAATATTGTATATATTCAATTGTTGGTGGCGTATACAATAAAATGTCTTATACATGCTAACAATAAATATTTACCCCCAAGGAGTAAGCCCTCCTCTAAGTATTTTTATTACTATTTTTAACTTACATCATCTACTATGTATTGGATGATTAAACTATATTCTAATTAGTATGATGTTGGCAATTAGTTGGTTTGATGTGACTTGTTGGAACATTTTGCAATTGACATAAGCATTTAGCTTTGTTTAGTAGGTACACATTTGAATTTATTAGTTTTGTGAGGGTTATCTTATTCATGATTATTTGATCATTATATGATTTTCTAAATTATATGTGTAATATGTGTGTTATTAAGGATGGTTTGTATTACAACTCCCTGCTTACCTTTTTTCCATCTTTATTGACTTATTGGCAATTAGATTTTGTTGTGCTGCTGCTAGAGGCTGTTCTGTACACTAACTTAGGGGATTATTTTTATTTGTTTGCTTTGGGAGGAGAGTAGAGTGGGGATCAAACCTGCAACCATAAAATTTATAATCAGACACTGTCCCTCTATGCTACAATGCAATAAATTTTGTTGCTCATCTCTTTGACATATATGCAACTTATCTCTTTGACACAAATATTAGATTTTTAAATGTTCAGAAGTTGACTTGTGTGATTGGTGTTGAATTTAGACACTCAATATTCAATGCCTCTAGAAGTCTAGAATATAGTGGAAAGTGGGTAAGTGGGGAATGTCTTAACACTAGGTTCCTTCTTCCTACACAGCTATATTATGCAGAATACAAACACAAAGCTATATGTAAATAGTTACAAGGAAAACATATATGTCTAAATACATATATAGACACTAAATGTATCATGATCTTTCCTCAAATATGGTATTCATTTTCAGGCCTTAAGGTGACATTGCCGTTTAAAGACAAGGAGTTGAATAAAATAGCAGCATTTTTTAATATTTCAACATTTTTGTTGACTTGTGCGGCTCTTGTCCAGCCAAGTTGGTTTAAAATTAAAGGACTGCATTGTACTCAAAGTTTATCATTGACACAATTCTTTACATTTGATGAAGATGATGATGACAATGATCAAATAGCAATACACCAAGACAGGGAATATGATCCTATAAACAGGTCTGACTTTAATGGTAAGAATAATATGTATTTTCTTTCTAAACCTTAACCCTACTTCTAATGATCTTATAATGTGGATAACATTATATATATTCAAGTTTACAGTCAGATACTGTCCCACTGTGCCACAATGGCCTTATATTTATTCCTTAAATTAAAAAAAATATATTGTATAAGAATTTGCTGTTTTGGAAATAATTAATGATTTTCTGGAGGTGAGCTTTAATGACTAAAATACAGCAAATGTAACTATTATTGAATTTATTATTATAAGTATATAATTCTTACTTATAAAATATATATTTTTTTCTTTTATATTAATCATCTACTGGCCTCTTAATATTACCTAGCTTTGCCACCCAACATGCAATGCCGTAAGAATTAACACTAGGTTCCTAGGTTTCCTCTGACCTACACTTTTATATGTGGGATAAAGTTTGTAACTAAAAAAAATAAATAATAATTTACATTTAAATGTTTTCAGGTCTTCCACCATGCACCACACCGGAAATCATTACACTAATGAGAATATTAATATTATTATGTTTCATGGTGCTACTTTGTTCATGTATAGGTGTCTTAATCAATCTAACTAGTTTGAACAGTAGAGCTATCAAAATGCTCAGACGTAATGCTGTTCCCAGCATCATGTGTGTGTTTTGGGTTATAGCAATTGTTGGTGTGTGCTATTATACAACAGTTGTGTTGGGCAATGCAAACAACAGTGACCCGAATACAATACAAGTTGATTATGAATATGGATTTTATACTATAACTGGTGCAGGTACGTGGATTTATGAATAATATAAATAGATTATAGAAGTGTGACTTTACATGGAATGGTTGTAGGTTTGATCTCTCCTTTGATTCATTAATTATTTTCATTTACTTGCTTTTTTTGACTGGGCCATCCTAGTCTACATCTATGTGGGATAAAGCAAGATGCTATAGTTGTTTTATCATATTCAATATAGTTTCTTTAGCCTATTATGTAAAACTAGATGATTTTTTATATTAATTATGTATATCAATAGAAAGAGTATTGCAGCGACACAGCGTCCAACTGTAAGCAAGGTGGTTGTGTGTTTGATTCCCCATTGGAAGATGATAATTAAAAAACAAGTTGCAGCATTAGATTTGGTCACCTAACTTGCAATTTCACAATAAGCTGTGTGTGGGGAATGGAATGTCTTGACACTAGATTCCCTCTGCCGGTCTTGTTATATAAGGAATACAGCATCGTTGATATAGAAGTTATCCTTTTTTTACAGGTGCCTTAGCTCTTCTGGCATCTGCAGCTAATTTATGGGGAGCACCACTATCAAATGATGAAGATATACAAAGGAGGAACTTGATGGACGACTGGGATGGCTATGAAGCTCATAGTGTTGGCCCAACTCCAGCGGTGCCAACATTACCACCTTACACACCAAGCCCCAACTATGTACCAACAGTGCATCCAACATTCGCGCCGCCAGTACTGGGGTCACAACAGTATTTTCCCTTTGATGATCTTTCCATACTACCACCACCACCTCCTTATACACCATAAAATTTGTTTACACTGAAAATAATTGTATTGAGTCTCTTTTGTCTCGAATATTTTGATTAATACTATTTTATAATAAGACTCCCAAGATGCCTACATGAATGAAGTTTTTGAATAAAATATTTATTCATTGTGTATTATGACAATTTATGACAAGGCAAACACTGATTAATTATAAACCAGTATTTTCTAACCATCAAGCTATTTAAATAGCTTTAAGAAGGAAATTACTTCATGGGATAAATAAAAAAAAATTACGGCTACACAATGTTAGTGGGTTTTATTCCCAGTTGGGAATGATATTTTTATTTCCTCTATCTGGTAAGAGAACAGGAAAGACACGACGTTATTCCCATCGTAAAAATTGAGTTTTAATTTATTATTTTGTTAATATACAGACGAAGATAACTTCTTGGATAAATTTATACAAAACAGATCTTTACTCATTACAAAAATTTCAACATATCTATTGCACATGATATTTTGCCAAAACCAAGTTTGTGCAATATAAAAATATATATATAAAGTCATAATATTTTTAACAAACTTATAATTTCGACATAGCTTAATAGCCATATGGCTTAGTGGTTAGAGAGCTTGACGGTTTCCCAGAGGAGCTAGTTCCGATCCCAATATGTTCAATATTTTATGTTTTCTAAGTCATTGTCCTTGAATTACTACAAAGCATAGTATTGTAAAAATGTATAATAAAAATAATGCATAAACATGTGTTAATTCACAAATGAGAGACTACATTTGTACTATACATATATTGATTGAAATTATATATGTATATGACGATTAGTTTGTAAAAAATTCTAAAATTAGTGTTAATGTAGTCATTAGCTTGAAAGTTATGTGATAAAATTATAACGAGATAAGAGAATCTCAACCAAATGCATTCATTTTCTAAATCAAAATATTTTTTATTCAACATATGAGAGTAAGCATTTTCAATACATCATCATTGGTGGTCCATAAATTACGTTATACGAGTTGCCCGAATTTTTACCTGAGCCAGAGCTGGGCACATCTTATTTGCAATTAACAATTGATAAGTTGTTTGTGCGGAAATTATAATTTCAATTAACGATTCACTAATTGCAGAACTTTGATTTAAGTCAATGTCACCCCCTGCAATCTCCTTAACGTGTGGCGTAATTTATGAATACCCCCCCCCCAGATTTTTTTCAAATATTCAAATAATAAACGAAAAAGATTTTGGTTTGTAACATGGTTGTGATTTAATTCATAATATTCACTTGAAAATGTGATTTGCCGTTTTAGTGCCTATTTTGTCTTTAAAAAATTTAGATGAATTAAAAAAATCTATAATTGTGAAAAAAATATTGTTAATGATCAATACTACGTATAATCACATTGTTTAATTTATAGATAATCTTTAATACTATTGTAAATGTAATTTTCAAAAATTATACAGATTTAGAAATTACAGTTATTATACAAATGTGTTTTCTAACGTATTAAGCTTTAAATTAACTTTTATTTTACACTAACTATTATTTCTTATCAGAGTATAATATTTTAACACTGTTGGAATTGATATTGAATCAAAAAATGCACTACTTTTTACTTTAATATATAGTGTACGTTGGGGTAAGATCGTTAATGTATAAAGACCATGTAAATCAAATTCCGGCATTTTTTTTAAATTTAAGTCACACTGAACGGACGTCGTTTCATGCCGACTTGGCGATAATTTTGACATTTACTAATTATGCCTAATTACCCGCTAATGGGTGTGTAATGAAATACCATAACTCCACAGGGGAAATAGATCCCTATCTGGAGTTATGATATTTTCATTTCTTCGATTTCGTAACCAGACAAAACACAGCGTTGTGTTTCGATACTCGAACACGTAACGTACCTAAAATTGAGTGAGGAATAGTGTCTTTACACTAAGGTCCCTTTGTACTGTAATAATTTTCAAATACAAATAATCAGTATTGAATTAATCTATTTTTTTTGTTTAAAAATCATTATCAATGATTTTGATATGATTGTACTGCAAGTTCTTTAAATTTAAGAAAATTAAAAAGAAATAGTTTAATAAGATTTTTTTTATTATTTATATAAAAGTTATGATGTATATTTCGAGTCTCACATGAAATAAGTTATGTTTTAAAGAAAATTAGACAAATGTTACGGTCTAATTTAATATGAATGTTTCAACAAGGCACTAAACTAAGTAATATATATTTTTTGTATGAATATAACATTACAGAAGATAAAGTAACTAGCTTCTTGATAAATAAATGTAGACTCCTAAGATAACATACACTCATCTATATTTAAATATATTATTATAAAATTCTAAAATATATTAAATAACTACTGTATATATCATGTTACCAAAAACTATGAACCGTTAATAGGTATTGTTTGTTAAAGTGTAAACTTTTTAGACATAAGAATAGTTATTCCTGGTTTCTACTAGGAAATTTATTTTTACATTTAAAGTAAGAGTAATATTTTATTTTTATGTATTAACTAATATGCAATACATATCTTAAAAATAAATGGTTTTTTCATAAATAACAATATCCTGTCATTTTGTACTGCAGAATCAAATTATTTTATTATTAGAATAAAGTCACTGTGGTACAGTTGTAGTCTCTTAATGTAAGTCACTCTGAATGATAGTCAGTTAGTTTCCCACCAAGGATGAATGGTCTTCATTTCCTATAATAAGACAAAGTGCTGCAAGGTTTCAAAAATCTGGGTTCCCTCTGTTTAAAGCTAACAAAAAATGCAGGCATGCCAGCAATATTTTTAATCTTTTAAATTATATGAATTAGTTAAATTAAAGATTTGTGTACGTCTAAATATTTTATATTTATTTACACACAGTATAATACATACACCAATTTAATTGATATTGCTAGACCTATATTAATTACAAATTGATTACATGATAATTATTCTCTATTTCCCATATAAATACATTTTGTTGGTTGAAATCAAGCCAATAATTAGCAGCTATGAATTAATTTTAAGTTAATTATTTCATATTTTAGTTTTTGAGGCTTTTTTGGGGTAGTCATAGTTGTTGGTTAGAAACCATGGGGACAGATCCCTACTCAAGGTAATGATCAAAAAATCAAATTAGCTACACACTGTATCCCGCACACAGCGGGGTAGGCAGAGGGAACCTAATGTTAAGACACTCCGTTCCTCATTTTCCGCCGAATTTTTGGAGGCATTGCGTTTTGAGTGGCGTAACTCAACGACGCACTTTGCCTCGAACCAGAGTGAAGAAATGGAAATATAAATTTTAATAAATATTTAATTTCCTCAAGCCCTCAACGAACCCTCAACTACGATTGGCCTCGAATGACTGACTTGAGGTAATGACTATATTTAAATTATTTTCATTTTGTTTTATTAAATTCTTTCTTAATTGTAAAATGGTATGAATTACACAGTATTGTTATTGACACAGTTTGTGCCAGAACAAAATATAATTAATATATTATAAAAATTTTCCACTGCATTTTTGTAAAATAATCCATGTTAGACTACAGAATCTTTAGGTGAACCCACACTACTGACATATCATTTAAACTGTCTCACAAGTATTGTGGAGTACCATATTTTAATGTATTATCCATATCTGAAGAAATGTACATAACAATTAGCATGGACCATAATTCTGTACTGTAAGAAACAATAAATAAAAAAAGAAATACATAAAGGCATGAAGTTAATTAAAGGCATTTATATTAAATGGTTTAGTTAATGTTGAATCTTTTGAATTGAAATCTTTAACAAAACCATCACTTAATAAACTTAATGCTGAAAAATCATTTCTTTCCATTGAATCATCTTGAGACTGGATGTTGAGATATTTTGTCCTTTCTTTTTCTAAATAATTAATTCTTTCTTTTAAAATAGCATTATCATCTTTCAGCACTTCCACATGTACTAAAAGTTGTTCCACTGTTGTATTTAAATCATGGTTTACAGTTTGAAGTTCTTCCACAATATTTTCTTGGGATTTTACCATCTCTTTTCCATCTACTTCATCACTCACATCAATAACTTTAACTGTTGCTTTTTCAGTGGATTGAATCTTATTATTTAAAACATTCAATAGATTGTCAGATTTGTTTAAAGCTTTGCATATAGCTACTTGTAACTTTGTTACATCATTACCTTGAAGGAGATATTTGGGATCATTACTTAAACATTTTATATTTTCTAATGCTTTTTTAACTCTCACATATTGTTCTTTTTTATTTTTAATCAAATCTTTTTGCTTTAGATGATAACTATGTTGCAAAGTTATTGATTCTAAAGCTACTGAAGAAGTTGTTGATTTCATTGCATCTAACAGCAACTCTGCAGCATTGTGATGACACTGTATGGCTTCGTCATATCGATTATTTTTTAAGTGAGCCTCAGCTCTTCTATGTTGTTGATGAGCCTAAAACGTAATTGCAACTTTAATGAATTGAATAAAAAAATATATAGAAAACATTGTTTATTTTACTTACTAAATTTAGAGGATGAGATTCCATCGCTAAGGTAAGTACCAAGAAATTGTAGTCAACAACACAAACAAAGAGTATACATTAGAATATATTGATGTTGTGAATCAGAGAAATCCGTTTTAAGCCAAAAGAAAATGAGAGTTGACTAATATGTTTTAATAAGCAAGTCATAGAATTTAAATTTAGTCACTGAATTATAGATTTGGATATTTTGGATTTTAGATAAATATTAAATAGTAGTAAATAAATAGTAATAGATAGTAACTTGACATTTTACGTTTAATATTTTAATGCCATTTAGTTTGACATTTGTCAAAATATTTATAATTAACGGCTTAGATTCTTAGATTTTTACCTAGAATGTATAAAAATAGGAATATGAAAATATAACAAATTTAAAAACATTTTTGTTAATGAAGAGAAATTAAAATAATACAATAAGAAATTTTTAATATAATGCTTCGTTTGTGGAACATAACAGTACTGAAAAATTTATTCCCTTAAACGTAATGTGTGAGAATAGATATATTTATAATAAAAATAATGTTATGAGACCGTCGTGGCGCAGCGGCACCGTGTAACTGTAATGTGACGGTTGTGGGTTCAATTCCCACTCGAGGAAGTGAAATATTTATTTACGTTTATATTTCCATTTCTCCGCTATGGTGTCAAGGCAAAGCGCGGCATTGAGTTCTGCCACTCAACACGCAATGCTTCCAGAATTCGGCTGAAAGTGAGGAACGGAGTGTCTTAACACTAGGTTCCCTCTGCCTACCCTGCTGTAGATAGCCTGTGGTAGATACAGCGTGAAGCTAAAAAAAAAAATTACTTAAGTATAAAATTAACTGGAGTGTGTGCAGCCCGTGAAGAAAACCTTATTAGAAGTCAGTTGTGCACTTTTATTACTTTATTATTTAAAATTGCCAGCTAAAATCATCAAAAAAATGTTTGATTGCATAAAAAAATGCACGTTCTTATACTTATTTCATAATGTATGTTATGGTTCCTTAAAACCATTGTTTTCATTTCGTAGTTGTAAGGAGTACAGTTTGTAAATATAGCTCAGAAAAGTTACCAATACTGTGACTAACTTACTTAAAATGGCTAGAAATATGAAAATATCACTGGTTCAGGCTGTAATATTACCTTTTATGTTACATGTCGCATCATGTGTCACCTCACAGTGTAAACTTATGGAAATAAAAAATATTTTAGAAGGCTGCGATCGTTTAATAGGTTTGAACATTACCAGTGTTGGAGGCACTATTGTAAACGACCACAATTGCGATGTGCTACTCCCTAAACAAGTATTTCTAGAAGAACCAGTCTTTCAATACCCACTGGCTGATTCTGTAAGTATGATGTTATTGAATATAATTTAATTCTTATTGATTACTTTTAAAGTGACATAATACTACTGTATTTATAAAATTTCAACGAAGCCTAATAACAAAAGTTCCGTACAAGCTGTAAGTAGGTGTATTGAATTCTATATATAAGTAATACAGCTTCTACCAAAAAAGTGATTAAACACAAAACTTGGCACCTATAAAGATCTCAATCAAATCTTTTGAAGGTGAAGTCGACAGCGAGGTATTATTCCTTATTGAACTTAGCTCTCAGTTCACATTTATGTTTTTGATGGGATTAAAATTTTCACTAATTTCATTTTAGAAGAAATTTTACACTTTAATTATGGTTGATCCAGACGCCTCGCCGCAAGTAGAGGATATGTTTTACTTGCATATGATAAAATCGAATATACCGGTAAGCTTATGATTATTTACTATAATATATATACGAGTAAAAGAATAACATAGTTTTTTTATTTTTAATATTTTATTAATACATCTTTCAGGGATTTGCGTTAAAAGCCAAAGACGCCATAAAAACAGCTGGCATAGATTATAGAGGTAAAGATATTTAAAACATTTACTGGTTTAAAGAAATGAACAGGAGAATATTTTTCATGGGTATCTTATTTGCTTGCAGGTTACAAGTCACCAGCGCCACCTCGCGGTTCCGGTCCACATAGGTACCTAAGCTTACTTTATGAACAACCCGACGGCAATAACTTTTTACCCTCAGTGCCTTCAAGCCGTACACGGTTCCATCTAGGTGGCTGGCTTCGAGGCAAGAACCTTTGCGGTCCTATAGCTGCAACGCAGTTTCGCATAGTCTACTAGATGGCGCTACTATACATGTTTAGATACGAAATAAGAAAATTATTAATACTACTATTTTATTAGCATTTTTTCTAGTTCTTTGTTTATTATTAAATAAGAACTGCTTAAAACAATGTAATGTTGTATAATTATTATACGTATATAGTAAGGCAAAATAACTATTAAGCATTGATCGTTGGCTCGTTCTCTACTCCAGAAATTAATTGAAGTTAACATTTTTATCTAACTTCACGGTGGCCATTTGTCGACCCTACTGCACTCTGCTATGCGAAAAAAGAACGAGAAACGAACTATTTTGTCATTGTCTAGCCAACTTATCTACAATTACGAAAGAATAAAAAACAATACGTCATATATTTCAAAACAATATATTGCTGTCAACTATTAATTTTGTTAATAACAAATAGAAACCGCAAGACTGGCGCCAATGCTTATTTTCGACAAAGTAGTCAAACTTGGTAAAAAAGCGCACGAACGCGTAGGCTGCGCACGCGACACTTCCCTCTCACTTCCCGCCCACGCATCGGCGTTTAATTTATATAAACAAATTATTCTTTCATCTCACACAACTACTGGTTGTAACCCTTTACTAATAAGGCAGGTGACATTTGACCTAAGATTTACCGTCTTTATCTTAATTATTATGTCTATAATAAAAAAGTTCCTTACAACATCACAATTTCTTACGAAAAAAGAGATCTTTATTAGTTGACAATAATAACTAAGTGAAATGACCAATATTTGTTTAATAATTTTATAAAAAGTATAATTTATTAACATATATAAATTTTGACAAAAGATGGCTTGTATTGCAATCCTAATTCTGACAATGGATTATGAAAATAAAGTGAACGTCATAAGAAACAAACTTAAAATTTTCCTTATCTTGGGTGGTCTTTGTCATTTTATTGTCACAATGAAAAATTTGAGACATAAAGTTTTCGAAATGCTTGTTGGTTTGAGTAAGTATTGTACTTATAACCTTAGGTAATAATTTTCTCAATCACCGCAGTTTTGAATAGTACAACAATAGATTTAAAATTTTCATTTTTGTGTTCAATTCTAGTAGTTTCTGAGATTAATGCAAACAAACAAACTCTTATAATGCTACTGATATTATAAATCTTCTTAAGATTTTATTTATTTTTGAGGCAATCGTTGCGTAGTTAGACAGCGTCTAACTGTAAATGCAATCGTTGTGGGTTCGATCCCTAACAGAAGGGATGACGATAAGACTATGCAGCGTAAAGCGCCACCCTACAACACGGAATGTCTTAAGTTCTGGCGAACGAATTGTCTTGACCCTATTTCTCTAATATAAAATAAACATAAAATAAATTTAACACAATCTCTGTGAGCTTATAAACTCAAGTAGGTCTAAACACTTCCAAATGTTGCATGATTAAAAATCTATACCAAATGACATTTGCATGTTCTCTATTTGAATTTTTGCTTTATATTACAATTTAGGTAATATTTACAATATTTAGTCGACTTCTATAATTTTTTACTGCTAATAACTACATAAACTAGGTAATAAAATCAAAGCAGGACAAAAACATAATATTACGTTGGATTAGTGTTACACTGTGATAAGAATATGTATTTGTATAAATATTATATTTATTCAGTAACTATGAATGATTAATTCTACTTAATGAAGCATGATATTCTTAGAAAGAATCGTCTCATAGGTGATTAATTTTGGTTAGCCACAGACTGTGATAGTCGAGTTTTTGTTGTAATTTTGCTATAAATACAACATAATTTACTTCAATAATAACACTGATTCCTTTATTTATTAGTGTATAATAGGAATAATCAAATATTTGCTATAATGCACTGTATCTAAGTTAAATATGAATGGTTTTCTTTTTTCCGTATCTCAAAAATAAACTGAAACTCTTCCCATAGTTTTCTATTTATCCGTCTGTGCGTTAACACTACTTTTACCATGATCGCCTTGAGGTGATTAAGCTAAAATTAATAACAGTTTTCCAGATTTGAATTAAGAACTTATAGAATAAATAAAGAAAAGTATCAGAAAGTTGGTAATTCACAGATCTTCACAAGCATACATTTGTAATACATTTCAAGTTCAAGTGAAATTTAAGATTAAAAAACCAATTCCTCGAATGATAATCGAACCCACAACCCGTTGCGTTTACAGTCACACTTTGTGCCTCTGCGCCACAACTGGCCTCATATTTTAATTTGTCTTTATAATTAACCATAAATTACTTCAAAAGCAACATTGGTTCATTTAATTTATTAGCGTTATATTTTACTTAATCCTTATTATATAATATTTGGGTAACTCTGGCGAGAGAATCGAGACTCAAGCTTCGTAAGACTTCTTTTCGTAACTAAATAAAAACTTAAATTCACGACGTCGTAGAAAAATTGTTAAGTTGCTCTTAAAATTTAAAAAAAATACTGTGTCATTCAGCTCCGCCCACTAACGCTGTCTTAGTATTAAATTATTTGTATTCTGATAAAAAAGGTATATTATATGTATATTATTAATATTAATAAGATTAATATACATTGAATTAATCAATACGATTAAAAATGGAGGCGTATTAGACTTTCATTGGCCAGTCTGTTTTACGAAGTAGAATTTATTTTATCACAGGAAGCTGGAATGTTATAAAGTAAGTTGTATCTAATGTGTAAGTGTAACACACACACGAGATCGGAAAGTCTTAATCTACTCGTAAATAAATGGCGCAAACTGTTAGTTGCTGTTAAGTTAAAAAAAAAAATAATTAAAATGTGATATTTCTTTATTACTTTTGACGTGCGAAGGAATTAAAAAAAAAAACAATAATGAGATGAGTATTAAGAATTCTTCTTCTTTAAAATATTTGATGCTTTATTTGTAGGTTCGACCTATGTTTTTCTATTATAAATAACATTTAAAAAAAAAAACAGAAATTATAGTTTATTTTTGAAGATAGCCACTAAAAAGGCATTTTTCATTAATTTCATTCAAATATTATAAGGTCATCTATCTACTGATATAACCAAAGCGTGTCTTACATCTCGTGCACAGCTTCGATCTCGACCGGTTTGGCGTGTGCTGTGCCGACTGTCACCGGAAATACTTTGAACGCGGACTGTTAGCATACGAAAACAACTTAAATATTTAATCAAAACTAGAAACTTACTACTTTACTTCCTGGCTGCGGAGAATTATTAGTTAGTGGATATTTGTTTATCTTAATTGTAGGACATCCATCATTTGTTTTGGAATTATGAATGTTCTTTCTTTAACTAACAGAATTCGTCTTAATGTAATATAACTTATGAAAAACTATGGTACTCACATTATTTATGATACAATAGATAAATATTAATTTAAGTGCAAATATAAATTACCTTTCTGCATTACAAATAACAGAAAATGAAAAATGTGACAATAGAAAAAAGACGTATTGGAGGGTGGAGAGAGCAGGGTTAAGACACTTTGTTTTCGTTTTACAGACATTTTTTGTCGAATAACATTATGACATACCTACCTATGCAATCGTTTTCTAGCAAACCGAGGAAAAAATATTAAAAAACTCAAAGAAAAATTACAATAGATACATAATACCAAACGCCAAACAATAATCATTTTTAAAAATACAAAGCAACAGGTAGATCATACCTTCTGCCCACAGCCAACACAAAGGTCATATTTTCAATAACGTAGAACAAACAACGAATTCATGTTAAAAATCACAGATTTCCAAGTATCAGATGCCAAAAAGCCATTAGAATAAGCAGGCCAAAAGTTAAGGTTTCCTTCCGGTAACCCACGCCGCCCTCGCGTGCCTTCCCGCCTCCGCAGATTTATAATATCAATCACTAAATGAAATAGATGCCGTTTTCATGATATAAAGGTTAATAATTGCACCGCATTTAGCGTTTATTGCGGCCGATAGCGATTTCTATATTGCCTTCTAGTAGCCTTTATTTCTTAAATAACTGTTTGAGATAGTATAAAGGCTTCTGTTAGAATAAGCCGTACATTTTCCTATAGGAAATTAATAGTTCTTATTATAGATATATTTATGTACAATTTTGATATAGTAGTATGCTTAAGATATCAATATAGAGAAAGATATAAATAGTAAAAAATCCCTATTAATATTTTAATGATTTAATCGATTGAAGCAGGCGTGGCGCAGCGGCACAAGGGTGTGACTGTAACGCGACGGTTGTGGGTTCGATCTCCACTCGAGGAAGTGAAATATTTATTTATGTTTATATTTCCATTTGTTCGCTCTAATGTCCAGGCAAAGCGTCCCAAGCGTTTAGTTCTGCCACTCAACACGCAATGCCTTCAGAATTCTTAACACAAGGTTCCCTCTGTCTACTCTACTGTGTGCGGGATACAGCGTGAAGTTGATTTAATTTAATCGATATGAGCCGTCCTTAAATGAACTTTAGGTATTTGACGACAGGTGTGGACATTCGCAAAGACAAGACACGTGAAACATTAATGCAGTCATTTCCAAAAGGAGTGCAACTTGTTTCTCAATGTCCAACAGTCAACGACTACGTCATACTTAAATCTGAGCGAAGGCTGCGTGGAGGCGTTAACAGTGCCAAAGCAATTAAATAAATTGATTATTTCCTTTCAAATTCACTAGAATATAAACTATATATATTTATCGTCTGTCACATTAGCTATCTAAATCTAAATGCGTATCAATTTATGAACAATAGATATAGCTTTATAATATCACATTGTATTTGTAATTCCTATTGGGTTTCGATAGCCAGCATTAATTGTATAAACATGGCCTGTAGATAATCTTAGAATTCCTTATCTACATTGAGCGCGCCTTGGACAAGATTGTTCGTGTACCAACATGAAAATCCTAATTTACTTGGAACGATATTAAATCTTTATTAACAATTCACTAGTAAACATACTTTAACTAAATAGTGTATTACCCTATGTCAATGTATATTAATATGAAACTCTTTCATTACTAAATTAGTGACTGATAACTTAACTTGCTACGAAAAAACTTTATATTAATGTCTCTACGTGACCACTCTACGGGTCTTCAGGGACAGAGTACCCTCTTCCCTACCCACCCGGTGTCGCTGTAAAGGCCAATAGGGCTAACAGCATTAACCTCAAAACCGAAAAAAAAATAAAACTCTACGGGAAGTATAAGGCAACCCAGATAATAACCCAAAGCATATGCATATTGCATATAAAAAGTTTTTCAGTTCATTGAATTTTCTTTACAATTTTAACTACAACACGAGTCATATAAAGTACCTTCATATAATATTAATTCGGTCACATTATATAAACTGCACCTATATCTACATAATAATCGTAGTATAAAATTCAAAATGACGAAACGGCGCCATTCTACCATCTTAGCTGCAACATTTCACGTGAGTTATTCACACAGAAAGGTCGTAAATGTCATCAGCCTTTTAGTTTCAACACATTTATTCACTAAAAAATGACTTGGTATGCCCGTGTTGACATTTTCATTAGCAAGGTCCGGCAGGGCCGGCAGCTGGCCGTGACACGGTCGTGCGTACGCCTCGAATTCGCCTTCCATTGATAAAAACGTTCGCCCACTCGACGCTCCATTCACCGGCGCCTGTGCTTGCGCAACGCGCATGCGTGGACCCCCCCCCCTTCTCCCCTCGCCCCCTCCTCCCACCAGCCCAGAGCCTTCCGCAACAGTTGTCGTCTAACTTCTAGGTTGCACGTCTAATGCCAAGTGCCAAGTGCCAGCCATATACGACCGGATGTTAGATTCATTCACAACACCGTTGGGCAACAAGTCATCAGTGTTTGAAGATGTTGCTTCGAAACGTCTTGTAGTTTACGTGCCATTGTGGCATGCGAGTCAAGTATGAAGCTAAATACTAAATAGAAGTATGTACGAGTATAATAAACAAATATTGATTTAAGAGCGACTTTTTGACTTACACACTTTTGCTGTCTATATAATTTCTTGACTTTCATTATGCAATATGTAATTCAGAATATGGCGTCAGTTATAAATTAATTATTGGATATTTTAATGGTTATATCGGTTTAAGTACCTTCATGATTCTCAAGTATCGTAAAAGGGTCAAAAGAATCCCAACTGAGATTATCGGTTTACACGATGCTATATAATACACGGATTTACAAGCAGAAGCTTCTATAACATTAATGTCTGCAGAGTGGCGCGTAGAATTAAATTAATTGATGTGCAATTGCT